>QJSC01011952.1:446328-828229 GCA_003697955.1 Calidris pygmaea
TGGAGAGAGGGGGGGGGGGGAACCAATGCACCGTTCATTAGCCTCACTCTGCCTGTCCTAATTGCCTGTTCAGGCTGAAACAATTGTGTTAGAGGCTGCTCTGCCTAATTATTATTGTTCTTCTAAAAATAATGGGGGAAGGGGAAAGAGAAGAGGGGAAGGGAAGAGGGAAGAGGAGGGAGGGAAAAAGGGGAAAGGGGATGGCAGAAGGAGTGGAGGAGAGGGGATACAGCAGCTTGCAGACTAAGTGACTTCTTTAACGACTGTGAGCTCCGAGGCTGGTAGGGAATAAACAGGTCTGAAATTGGTTAGCCCCCACCCCTCGTCCTGCCTCCCCCCTTCTCCCGCTCGCTCGCACTGTGTTTATTTCCGAGTGATCAGAGGGAGAATAAAAGCCCATCTAGTGTAATAGAGGGAGAGGATTTAATCTGTGTGCCTGGGACTTCAGTAAACTGCAAACATCGATCCAAGCCAGTGGGGAAAGAAAAGAAATTTACAGACCAATAAAAGTATATTAAAAAACTTCCCCTGCCCTTTCGCCTGGGCGGGGGCGATGCCAGGGGGCTGCTGGGGGCCGCAGAGAGAGAAAGAAGCCCACGCATGTGGCATGTACTCACCCAGGGGGGTGCTGGGGTCCCCGGGGGGGTTGACAAGTGGCCCCGGGTGTTCCCCACATTTGCCCAGGGGTGACGCAGGGCCAGGGGGCTGAGAAGCGGAGGGTCTGGCAGCCAGTCTGACACTTAAGGAATTAGCTCTGCATCATTTGGAGTTTTCTGCTCTACTAATTTTCGGCCGGCTCCTCATTTGCGTCTTTTTTCCCCACGTTTTAAAGGGGCAGCATCCTGGATTCCCAGCACCTCCTGGGACCTGAGTGGCAGAGCTTCACCCCTGCTGCTTCCAGGCTCCCAGCCTCTGTTGGCCAAAAAAAGGTGGATTTTACCCTTTTCTCTAGCATCGTCTTCCCTTCCATGGGCTGTGCAATATGTTTCCCTCCCTTGCTGGCATTTGCACAGCACTGGGACCCTCCTGCTGGGCAGCACCTTACCTGCCCCAGCATCCCCTCACCCAGAATCTCCTGGGGAGACTTCAGTCGCCAGGCTCAGCAAACAAATCCACCCAGCTCTGACTTTGCCCTTTGGTGTTTGCTTTTGACTAACATTTGAGGTCTCGTCTGCGTTGGCCTGTCGGTTGATGAAAACGAAATTTCAGTCGTCTGTTGACTGATGGTGCACTTTAGACTTTCACGGAGGGGGAGAAGGAGGGAATATTTGATCAGAGGTTTGCATTCACCACACAGGAGTCGCTGTGCCAGGGGGAAGGGGGATTAAAATACTGTCCTGGGCTGGGAGACAGGGAGAGCAGGGTGCATTTACACCTCTTGCTCAACCTGATGTGGACAGCCCTTACCATTGTGTGGAGCAGTCTGTCTGCCTGCGGCGGGGTTCAGAGATAAGAGCATCCCAAATCCCTGCAGGATCTCTCTGCTTGCAGGAGGTGGCTGGTGGGGTGGCATCCAGCCCCCTCTGGTACCAGCTACAGCTGCCATGAACACATCAGTCCTGGCTTCAACCCCCTGTGCTGGCTCCAGCCTTTATTCTGATTTAATGCTCGGTGAAGTGAAGGGACCATTCCCAGCTCCCCTCAAGACAATGTCTCAGCCCAATGTGGGGACAGTGGCACACTTGGGACAGCGCAGATGACAGAGCCTGGGAGTGGCAGGAGCCTGACTGGCAGCGAGAAGAGGCTCCACACAAGACAGATGGATCCAGAGGCTGTCTGACCTTTATATTTTTGCCTTTCCACCACGAGAGTAAGCCGAGGACACAATGTTCGAACAAGCCCTATCATTTTCTTTCCCTTACCCAACAGAGCCCAACAATGATCATCCCATTAACAGTTACTGGCCAAGCTAACAAAGGAAATCAATTAAATCAAACAAACAAAAAAAAAAAAAAAAAAAAAAAAAAAAAAAAAAAAAAAAAAAAAAAAAAAAAAAAAAAAAAAAAAAAAAAAAAAAAGAGGGAAAAAAAAAAAAAAAGAGAAAAAAATAGAATCCAAGCCAAACCCCAGTCCTGGACACAGTTGTTACCCTGCATGAGGAGAAGTACCAGAAATTCCCCGCAGTCGGCTCGGGGCTTTGCAGCGCACTATTGATTCTGCATTGATAGCCTCCAGACACTGCTGCGATGGGCTGGTAGATAAATAATCCCAGCTCAGCCCATCTTCCTGCATATCCCAGGCTCCTTAAAACTGCTGTTTGGGGACCCTGCCCATTGCCAAAATACCCCATCTCCAGGGCACTCCTCTGGCTACGAGTGGGTGGTTGCACAGGGGTCTATCCGAACATCCCACACCTCAGCTGTGCTGGAAGGTCCCCTTCACCACAGCCCCAATGTCCCCTTTAAAGCCAGACCTTAATGCTATGGGTCCCCAAGCCTCAACACTGAAGGGCCCCTTTCTGGCTGAGCCCTGAGGGCAGCTGCCTGCTGCTCTCCTCCCTCTTGCAGGAGCGCCTGTGGGCTTGCATGGATGCTGTGTGCTCCCATTTGGATTTGACCACACCAGCCCGTGTCCTGGGCATCACCCTCCCCTTTTCCTCGTACCCACTCACACATCCCTTCACCCCCACAGATACCGTCTCCCCACAGCACTGCCAACCCCTCCTGCCCCACCACTGATGCCCCTCTGCCTCCAACCCACTCAGTCCTTACCAGCTCCCCCAGCACCCCCCTGCTCTGGCCTGGGAGATCCTCCCCTGCTCACAAACAGGGGACATGAGACATTCCTCCTCCCCCGCGGGCAACATAAGCACTTCCCCTCCCACCCACACAGATCTCCATGTGGCAGAAACGCCTCTCTCCTCCACCAGCGCCTTTCTCTCCCATGCACACACAATACCACCTTCCCATCAGCATCCCCTCCGGTCCTGCTCCCCTTCCGACAGCCAGGAGGTCACTTTGCACAAGCCCCATGGCCCTGGCAATGCAACGGGAGCCACTATGAATATTCCCAGCAAACTTTCCTTGGTGTGAAAGTTGCAATTCCTGCAGTCCTCTCCGTGCGCAGACTTGTTCCCTCCTGCAGGCTGGGCTGTCTGCAGGCTGTGCCATCGCTGCTGTGCCATCCCTCCGCAGGGAAATGTCACCAGGGCAAGCATCTGCCCCATAGGAGAGGGGAAGGAATTTCCCCCAAGGCGAGATACAGTGCTCCCTTTCAGTGGAGCAAATGCTCTTTTATTAACCACTCAAGGCATGTCTCTAAGCCGTTGTTCTGCCTGTCTGCACGAGAGGATCTACCATGGCCTGCTCTGTCCCCATGTTCCTCCTGAGACATCGCTTCTGGGATCAATCTCTACAGTTCTGCCTGGGCACGGGTCCCTCACAGCAGCCAGACACAAGCCAGTGGTGAACACCTTGGGCTCTTCTCTGACTCTTCCAACAAGGCGACTGGTGTATTCACCCTAGAACAGTGCCCAGCGGGACCTACAGCATCTTGGGGTGGCTGATGGGGCCATTCCTGGGGTGTAAGGGGGGAAGCACCATGCGTGGATGCACCCAGAGGGTGCAGCAGGTGTGAGAGCATCAGGGAGTGAGGGAACAAGGGGGGCACCATCCCCAGCTAGAATAATAGATGGTTTCTCATAAGGAGACTAAATAATAAGAGCTCTGGCCTTGAACAGAGACGACTAAATAGGGATGTGATTAGAGTTTTGTAAAGCCATGACTAGCACGGAGAAAGTGATTACTGAGTGATTATTCACGACTTCTCATTATGTACGGACAAAATGAAATTATCCTGCAAATCGTTTAAAAGAAACAAAAGGAAGTACCTTCTCCCATGGTGCATTATCGCACTGAGGAACTCATTGCCATCGGATGCGTTCAGAAATCCAGGGAGGGTGGCTCTGCCCACAGCTGTCAAACACGGCTCTCTGGATTAGCCTTCAGTGTGGGAAACCTGGGGCAGCAGGGTTGGGACGGCCAGAGGAAAGATAATTTCATAGAATCATAGAATGGTTCAAGTTGGAAGGGACTTAAAAGAACATTGAGTTCCAACACCCCTCCCCTGGGCAGAGACACCTCCACCAGACCAGGTTGCTCCAAGCCCCGTCCAGCCTGGCCTTGAACCCCTCCAGGGACGGGGCGGCCACAGCTTCTCTGGGCTACTCAGGCCAGGGTCTCACCATCCTCACAGCAAAGAATTTCTTCCTGGTATCTAATCTAAATCTCCCCTCTTTCAGTTTAAAACCATTACCCCTCATCCTATCACTACACTCCCTGATAAAGAGTCCCTCCCTGTCTCTCCTGTAGGCCCCCTTTAGGTTTTGGAAGGCTCCCATAAGGTCTCCATGGAGCCTTCTCTTCTCCAGGTTGAACAACCCCAACTCTCTCAGCCTTTCCTCATAGGAGAGGTGTTCCAGCCCTCTGATCATCTTCGTGGCCCTTGCTGGACTCATTCCAACAGGTCCATGTCCTTCCTGTGTTGACAACCGCGGAGCTGGACGCAGTGCTCCAGGTGGCGTCTCCCCAGACCAGAGTAGAGGGGCAGAATCCCATCCCCCTCACCCTGCTGCCACACTTCTTCTGATGCAGCCCAGGATGTGGTTGGCTTTCTGGGCTCCCAGCGCACATTGACAACTCATGTTGAGCTTGTCATCCACCAACAACCCCGAGTCCTTCTCCTCAGATCTGCTCTCAAACCATTCTCCATTCCAACCCCCCTGCCCTGGGCAGGGACACCTTCCACCAGACTAGGTGGCTCAAAGTCCCATCCAACCTGGCCTTGAACACCTCCAGGGATGGAGCATCCACAGTTTCTCTGGGAAGTCTGTTCCAGTGTCTCACCACCTTTACAGTAAAGAATTTCTTCCCAATACCTCACCTAAATCTCCCCTCTTTCAATTTCTCACATTATTCCTTAATCACCCACTCCTGGCTGCCTCCTGTGCAGAGGAACCTTCGCTCTGAGTCCACAGGGCCATCCCTGTGCTCGCTGATGTATCTCCGTAGGCGCAGGTCATGAAGCACGCAACCGAAACCAAACGGAGTGGGACGTGGCTGGGAGCAACTCTCGAGATCGCAGAAGTGACAGTAATCAAGATGTTAAGTGACAACCGCCTGACTGTGAAAGTCAGCAGCTCGTGTGCAGGGGTCAGCACGGGTGGAAGTAGCTGCTTGGCAGAGGGCAGTGGGCTGCCACTCATGGCTACCTCGGGGAGCCGGGGCTGAAGGAGATTCCAGCAGGTGAAAGGAAAAGGATGGGTGGACAGAACGTTCTCCTCTCTCAGGTGCTTGCTCTGGTGACGCTCAGGTTAATATAGACCTGGGGTAGGGAGGAGGAGTGGGATGGACAGCCAGGCACCAAGGACCAGCATATTTAAAGGAGGAGCAACACGGGGTGCCCAGCAACACACTTGGTGGTCAAAGTTAAATGACACAGGAGATAAACACATGTTAAAAAGAAGGGGGTTGAGAAGACAGCTAGGAAGGAACAAGGTGGAACCTGAGCAGGTGGAGGCAGATGTGCCATCGTTAGCACCAACTAAAGAGCTGGTAAAATAGGAGCTGCTGAAAAAGAGGGTCTCTTAACTCTGTGTCCAACCATATGTGCTAAGGAATATATGCCATCTAGTTTCTGGGAATATGAGCATCACCTCAGCTCTGCAGTAAGCTGTGGAAAGTGTTCCGCAGACTGAGGGTGCAACGGCAAGTACGTCTTTGCAGTGTGAAAAAGGAAATCTGTGGTTTGCAGGAAAAAAGCAGAATCTTTGTATCCTTCTCCCACTCACCACACTTGTGTGGTGATGGCGTAACCCGGAGACGGACTGACCCAAAAGGATGTGAAAATGGGTCAGAAGATTGGGGTTTGTTTGAAGCCAGCCTGGAGCACATTGTGGTGCTTTGTGCCCTCCAGGGATACCTACAGTAAGTATTGATGGCTTTGACAGCAACCTCCACCACTTGTTTTTTGAGGGTTTAGTTATGGGCTACAGACAACTGTGGTGCTCTGGCACCAGAAACATCAGAGGTAGATCTTTGAATTTCTTCAGATTAATTTAAAGGTTTAGCACATTTACAATTATTTTGCCTTTCCAAGTTTAAATAAAAATCAAATTATTGGCATTATGAGCTGCACCATGGTGCTGGTCAGCTTCCTAAGTTCTTTTAGCTCAGGTGATTTTCCAAGGATTCAATTTGGCTTATTTTGCTTAGGATTTGAAGAGACAGTTGGCCTTTAACTGTGTGTTTGAAACCTTTGAATTGATCGATTGATTGATTTGGGTAAATCTTTCAGCAAACTGGGTGCCCTAATTGATGCTCACCTCGCTGGGGTGCTAAGTGTGCCTTGGAGGAGGCAAGTCCCTGAACTCCCAAAGGCCATTTGGGACCTCTCAGCCCATTGGGGCTCATGGCATTTCATCAGAGGGGTCACACGCAAGGGTGGTTGGTTCAGCAGGCCACAGCAAATGATGAAAAACAAGCATCGACTGTCTCTTAGAAATGATTCCATGAAAGAAGAAGAAGAAACACAGAATTTGTCCTCCAAGAGCTGACATCGCAGAGATTTAGTTCACTTCAGAAAGTGATGCTTTAGCAAAGTGACATTACAGATATTTAGATGCTTTCACGAAGTGATAGGCTTCCCAGCTCATTTAACCGCCCAGCTTCATGTCCTTAGAAGCATCAGAAAAACTGATCTGATAGGGCTACAGATTGAAATTTGTGTGTTGTGGGCTGGTTTTCATAAATGTAGCTGTGACCACAGAGAGTTTAACCGATTAATTTGTAATGGGAAACCAGTGAGATGGTAGGGCAGGAGAGAGTTAGCTGAAGGAGCTGCAGATGCTGTGATAGTGATGGCAGCCTTATCTGACGTTATATCAGGTACCTCGCCATCACGCTGCAGTCTAGCAGGCTCTTCCTTAGATATGCCTGGCCTTTGCACGGCTTCCGAGTTACCAGAGGGGCTTTCAAGGGCTAAGTCTCCAACAATATTGAGATTATGGAGTACACAAACGAGAAGGACACTTGATACAATAATAGGTAATAGGGAAAGGATATTGCAAAATAAATACGTAGCATCTTCAGGTAAGTGGAGCAAATTGAGCTCAGCAGAAATCCAGGCAATTAACCCACTGTGGAGGTGGTGGCCGAGGTGGATCCATTAGCAATTACACAAGAGGAGCCGTGCAGGACAGAGGGCTTCAAGGATCGGCAAGGACAAACACCAGTGCTTCACCTTGCAGCAGACCCAGTGGTTGAACACACACACTGGCACATCTCAGTCCAGCTCCCAGCAGCGCAGAAATCACTGAAACAATTAATAGACCTTGTGCCTGGCAGCACCCACTGGAGATGATAAACATCGCTCAATGGGAAGACTTCAGCAATCAATATCCAAACTAACCTCATTCGTTTCTTATTTGAAAATAAGCTTACTAGGTGACAGAAATAATCTGAATAATGAGTAATAACAAAAGATTGCTTTCATCTTGGAGGAGCTCTTTGTAGACCGGCACAGGAGCAGTCGGGCAGGGCATGACAGCTCTTTCTGACAGAGGCTCTGCAGCAGCCTTGGGGAGCAAAAGGGATGCTACAGCACGACAGGGGAATTTCAGGCAGCAGGAGGGAATCTGCTAACCCGACCTCTGGCCGCTACACAGTGGCTGATAGTCCTGCTCAGGTAAGGCGTACCCTCACCTAGAAATATCACAATCAAAAATGTGGCAGCTCTGAGTCTGGGTGTGTCCTCATTGCAGACCACTGCCTCCTCCAGGATCTGCATCCTCCCAGGGATGTTCTCTTGTCATTCAAAGCCTGTCCGAGCCCTGCTGCTTGGCTTGCAAAATCTGACGATGGTTGGATGGATGCAAATAAATTTGGCAGGTTATATAGGCTTTAGTGTCCATGTGTGCTCGAAGGGAGTTCATGTTTGAACACAGCTCCTGCAGATGTAGGACAAGGCCCGGGGAAGATTTCTAACACATTTCCCTGCAACACACTTTCAGTAAAAATGATGAGGTGGCCGTACAAACCAAGTTCTTCTAGAACAACAGTGGCATAGCTGCAAGAGCCCCAGCACCAGCCGCAGCTCTGGAAGAGCATCCTCAGCAGCATGCAATGGGTGACAGAAGAGTTTGCTAAGACACTCAGCTTAATATCAGGCAAAACAATACAGGTAAAATCCTCGCTTCCCTCCATGACGGAGAATCACTTGTGCCACGCAAAATACCAGCATTCCCAGCTGCTCTGCCCTGGGCTTTCCAAAGAAGAGATACAACACCCCATGGATGGACCAGCTAGGCTCCAGGAGGTTTGTAGCAGCCCTTTCCCTCACTGGCCGCCTCCATCCCCATCAGATCCTTTAGCATCATGAAACGGCCCACGTGTTCCCCATGGGAACAGCCTGCTCCTGCCTGGAGCAGTGAAGCCCCTGAATACGTGTGAGGTTGTAGGACAGGAGTTTGCAAGTCTGCTTCCCAGCTATGGGAGTCATCCAGCAACTGTAGGGCCCAAGAGGACAAAAAGCTGTTAAGAGAGCCACTGGGATAGCCGCAAAGTCTTTTCCATTTCAGCTGTCTGAAAGGCCATTTCCAGCCTGGTATTCCCACACCTCCTAAAAATCTCTTGGGAAGAGGCAGATGCATGGTCCATAAGAGTTTTTTGGGGAGGAGAACTGGGGAGCTCTGTTCCTCCATGTGGCCCACAACCAACCTGCCCAAGGAGCTGGGGGGCAACTGGTGCTCAGGGGCCCAGCCCGAGCCTGGGGAGCGCTGGCAGTGCATGCCTAGCCCAGGGATGCTCACGGTTCAGTGCTTCTGGAGACATCCCTAACAGTATCGCTGCAATTATCCTGTTGTTTAGGTGTCCCTGAGGAATAGAGAGACTCTCATTATCTGGCGATTGAGAATTTGGATGTGCAGGGGATGTCAAAGAGGATTTTGAATGTGGAGCCCCATGAATAGATCACTACCCATCCATCCACCTATCCATCCAGCTCCCCACTGCCCCTAACAAAGGCAGCCGTAACAAACCAGTCCGAGCCAATGTAAGGAGAGGAAAATGTGCTAAGCTCTTGAGGGGTTAACCTGCTCTCAAGCATGGTTCAGTGAAATTGTCAAAAAATCCCTTCTGACAAATTGCCTGAGAAGAGAGAGAAAAATATAAAGAGCCGAGCGCATGGTAATGATTTCTGAAAAGTTCCCCAGCACCAAAACGGCAAAAAACCATTAGCAAAGCAAATTGTATTTTGTGCGCATAATTCACACCAGAACACAGAATCCAGGCAGCCCCGCTCTCTATTATTAACGGGACAGCATGCCAAGTCATCTAGAAAGCTCTCCTCCTCGCGCTGCCTGTGATGGGCTCTGCTCCGGGGAGGGGAGCGCAGCCCCAGCCCCACGCCGCCCCCCCCTCAATGCTTCTGGGCTGCCCCTCCGCTCCCCCCGCGGTGCGTGGGGTGGGAAACGCCGTGGGATTCGCCCTGCGTGGCTGGACTGGGCGTGCAAAACCTCGGCTCCCATCAAAAGCTCGTCAGCGCCAGCCTTCCCCAAGCCTTCATCCCTGCGTCGGAGCCCGCCGCTGGGCTCCCCTGTGCAGACCGGCTTTCATCGCTCCTCCCGTAGGTTTGGGAGCGGCCCTTCAAAGCCGGGTGCTCGCAGGCCACCGGCTTTACAGATCTCATTTTCCCTCTCTTTTTGATCCCCCACGCTGCCAGTCAGCCCGCGGCTGGCTCTTTGCATGTCCCGAGCCTTGCTGGTGCCTCCCTGGCCAACCCGAGCCCGACAGAGGAGCACTCCACCCCGGCTACCGAAGCTCCTTTTCAAGTGCTCGCTGGGTGACTAAGTGCCTCGCCGAGCAGCTACTAGACAGATTGACTCCAGATGCTTACGGACAAACATTACCCGGCGTGCTCAGAGGCCTGGCTCCGACACATTCCTGGCATGCCCGACACCCCCAGGAAAAACAATATTCAGATGAAGCCAGTGCGTGCCGCTCACGGAGAGCTGGCTTTTTGTGCGCCGGTTAAAAATATTACCTGGGCTTGCGCAAGCCGCTCTGGGGATGCTTTGATCGACGCTGCTTGCTGCGCACGTGGACGGGTCCGCTTTGGCGCGGCAGAGCATCCATGCGGCAGCAGGGGCTGTTGTGTGGAAACCCGGCAGCTCACGCAGCCACCGACACTACTCTGCCAGGATTCCCAAGCCGTACGGCACGCAAAACCTGCTCTGGAGACGAAGCAAAGAAAGGAAACAACAGCAACGCTACAGCTCCAGGGGCTGGTGGCCCGACTGTTGGCTTGCAGGAGGCACAGCCCAGTGAAAGCCCCCAGGCTGCAGGTCGGGGGGCGGGCTCCCATCTTTCAGCTGGTCCTGCTCCTCCTCTCCCAGCCCTCTCGCTGGTGCCCCAACAGCAGAAGCCATCAGGGTAGCCAGAGCAGAGCAGACAGACCTTCTCCCCCCTGCCAGCACTCAGTGGTCCAGATGTGCACAGATGTTGGGGCTGCCCAGGGGGCGATGGGGGGTTCCCGGGGAGAAATGATGATGTGGGGGCTGCACCTAACCCCTCCCTGGGTCATGAACCTCCACCACCCCTATTCCCACTGAGGCTGGGAACGGCTTTAATGCGGAGGAGCCAGGCTGGATTTTGGTCAGGGAAAGGCTCTGTAATTCATTACCTGTGCCCCAGGACAGACAGGATTGTAATAAACACCTTCTTTGAGTCCTGTAGATAGAAGTTACATGAAAATTACCTACTTTAAAAGAACATTAGCATTTCAAAGTCAAACATTAGGAGACAGTGGAGCACAATGACTGTGCACTGGCAGGGTTCTGCTTTGCCTCCTTGTATACTGTGATGCTTTTCATCTCCCTCTTGCATGTTGCTCCCGACGGGACCGGCCACAGGGCTGGGTACAGGACCTCCCAAACCACTCCCCAGCCCTCCGCTGTGGGATCTAGACGAAGAAATGACTAACAGCAGGTCGTTATTATTTGGCCTCAAAGGAACAGTGGAGCAAGTTCCTTCAGCAGGTTAGGCAGCATCAGAGGTGGAGCCAAGGTTGTATTCCTGGGTCTGGGCGATTAAAAAAGCATTCCTCTGCCCTGGTGTAAATCCGTGCGGCACTCACGTCCCAAGCAGTCCTGGCAGTCTTGGTGCTCTGATCTCCAAAGCACTTGTCAGCAGCAGAAGCAGCGCAGAGGAGAAAGATGGCAGCGATCAGGGACATGAAACGGCCTTTGCAGGGAAGAAGCTGAGCAAATGAGGTCTGTCTGAAAGCGAGGTGGAAAATGACTTGGGAATGGGTTTTACCTGCTAAGTATTGAGGAAGAACTAAAGACATCAAATGAAATGATGGAGCAGCAGGACTAACACATGCAAAAACCTCTTCCGCAGCCCCCAGAACAACACTGACGTGTGGCACTGGGGATTACAGGACCTTGCGGTCCTGCATAGGTGAGCCCAGAACGTGGTTACATAAATTAACAGCACACAGACCCACTGGGGAATTGAAAACAAAGAAACAGATGCAATCTCTGGCTCGGGAAGCCTTTAAACAGAAGCTTGCTTGTCGCTGCTGGAGGGTATAATCAGGGAAGCCATAACCGTTGGCTTACCCTGTTGATAAACCCTTCCTCAGCGCTTTCCGGCACCAGCCTGTGCCAAAGCCAAGGGACGGGGTGCTCCCTCGTGCATATTCAGGGCAGCTCTTCTCCCATTCCCACGAGCAGGCTTCCTAATGAGAGATGGAGGCACAGATAGGGTAGTGCTCTAACCCCAGCTTGTTTAGGGTGCGGTCTCATAGATAGCAGAAGACAATGCTAGAAGTATCTTTGATCAACACAGCTAGGAGCTCAGAAAAAAGCCCGAGATGTAAAGGGAGTGTAGGGCCTTCTTGGCTCTGGTCCTGTTGACGGGGAAGAAGAGGACAAGCAAACGCTGGTGGTGAGAAGACCCAGTAATGCAAAATTAGGCCACATTAAGGAAGCCAGCCTGTCTGCAGACTATCAACAGATGTATGTTTGCTTTCTTTAGCATTAAATAGTTTGTGCTAATAATACCACCTTGCCTCATACAGATTAAGGCAATTTTACGTTAGTAATTAAAGAGAAAGCGGTCCCAACAGCACAAGGGTATTCGTAATGCACCAACCCTCATTTTGAGTGGAGATGCCGTTTGCAGGTGACCCAGACTGCCTTTGCAACCGAGTGCCTAAAATGATGCAAGGAAAGTGAGAGTTATCTCCTGACAGACTAATTACTTCTTGTTTTTCAAGATAATATTCCGAGTGTTTGAATATGGCTATTTTTCCTGCTCGTCTACTGCAGCTATGAAGATTGTGTTACTGTCATATGTGAGTTCCTATCTCTTATCTGCATTCTTTTATCTTTGCCACTCGTTTAAATGCGTTTAAGGTTCTGAGCAGAGTCTTGTCTTTGCTCCAGAGGAGCTGGTTCCTCTGCACGGCTCCCATGAGCAGCCTTGGCTCTGGGTGGGTGGCAGGGTCTCAGCAGCCTCTCCAAGGTGTCACAGAATCATAGAACAGTTTGGGTTGGAAGGGACCTTAAAGATCATCTTGTTCCAATCCTTTGCCATGGGCAGGGGCATCTCCCACATGTCTCTGGCATGTATCTAGGATGTGCCCTGTGACCTTCAGCAACTTACTCGCTTTAAAAAAAAGGGCAATAGTCTCAATCCTTCCCTCTGGGACACTTCCCCAGCCATTTGCTCTCCAGGTGAGTTGAGGTTTGCACCAAGGCAGGCACTGAGCGCTCCTGGAACTGGGCATGACATATGGTGCTTGGGCACGACATATGGTGCTTGGGCACTGGTGGTCCTGCTGGCTGGGAAACGAGGGTTTTGAGGGGGGAGTGGGGCTCAGCTCAGGCATTTGCAGGGCCAAGGTGCCAGAGCAGAGTTTGCAATAATGAGGGGGGGATGGGGAGGGGGCTGGCGTGGGGGAGACCAAACCCACTTGCAGCCCCTCAAGTGCTGGGTCCAGATCTGCTTCCTCCCGGTCCCACAACATCCATCTCCTGTCTCAGTCCACAGCCAAGCGCATCAAAGCCTCTGGTTGCAAACAACCCCTGTAGTCTTCACAATCTCTCTGCTCCTCCTCTCTCCTTCTGAGGAGCGGGGTCAGTGCTGCCCAGGGGTCTGAAGGGGAGGTTCAAGCCGGCAGTGCCATGGGGCTGAGCCCCCCTTGCCATCAGGTGGTGCACAGCCCATGCAAGGTGACAGGCTGCTGCTCCCCCAAGGAAAGAGCCTGGATGCATCTCCCGCAGCCCGGCGCTCTGGGGGGCTCCCCATGTCAGGTTGGATTTCTCCGTGGGGAGCCGGCAGGCGGATTTTATTGCAGGGGATCATTACCCACACTGTAACACTAACACAGAAACCCTGCCTCGGCAGGCAGGTTTCCCAGTGCTCTCTGCTGCCTGCGCTCCAGCAGAGCTGGGGGCTAGAGATCTCACAGGGAACAGAGTCGAGGACACTTTGGGTTAGAAACAGGATGTTTTTTTCCCTCCTTCAAATTAAAAAAATATCCTGTGCATCCATCTAGTCAGCCAAGGGAGGCATTTTACAGCCGCCATAACAGATTTAGAGCTAGGAACCAGAAGATAAAATAATTTACTAATTGGAAGTGGCACCAAACATTTTGCCTCTTGCCCCTCCTGTGATTGTGGTGGCAAGTGTCTGGCGGCTCGCCAGGAGATGGAGCAAAGGGACAGCCAAGACCACAGAGGTGGCCGGGGTGCGACTCCAGGAGACCCACCCTATTGTTTTCCTGGCACCCTGTCACCTTTAATTAATACGAGAGGTGCCCATCAAAGGCAGAGCTGGGTGCAAAGCAGAGGAGGAGTGACAGGGCTGGTGCAGAGGAATTTCACACAACAGCCCAGGCATTTTCTAGCTCACTGAGTCGTTCTCCCTGTTTTTTTCAGATGGCTTTGCACTTGGCAGACCTCAGCAGCCTGGCGCATGGGGAGAGCACGGCTTTCTCCATAGCCAGAAGAAGCCAAAAGTCTTCATTCACTCATTTGCTCATTCATTTGCTCCACAACATACATTTATTTACTAGGGCCGGCACTCTGCAGCAAAGGATACTATGACTTGCTCAGCCAGGGCAAGCAGCGAAGTGGTAGCCATCTGGCAGCAGCAGTCGCAGTCACAACACCTGGTGACACAGCCACTGAGTCCTCCACACCAAGGTGGCCTCTCCAAACCAGGATGGCAAGCACTGGGCACCTGAAGAGCAAGATCTTTGGAGCTGGGACTGCTTTTCTGCATCTGTACAATGTCTCGCAGGACAGCATCATAGCACTGTCCCCGCTGTGAAGCCTGTGCATCCCCACGGAGGTGGCTGCCCACCGTCTGTCACCCTCTTCTGCTCCTCAGCACGCATGCAGATCCCTCTGACTTTCCTGGGAGGACCTCCACAAACCTCACCACTTTAAGCATTTAACCAGTGCCTCGGGGTGGTTGCTCTGTAAGTCCATGATCTACCTAGAAAAATTGGCTGCACCCCATTCTCAAAGACCTTTTGGGATATCTACTCATAAGGTGGAGCCCCACAACTCACACATGGGCTCCCCTGTGGGATGCTCAACAGCTCAGAGAAGGGCAAGCAGTAGCAGGACAAGAATGAGCAGGAGGTGAAGGCAACAGTGGGTAAAGCAAGAGGAGGTTTTGCCAGCAGAGGTGCAGCTAGAAAGCCTGATTGGACATGTCATAGGACCCTGTACTCTGCCTTCAACACGGGACATCCCAGCCCCTGGTCCAAACACCCCCCACTGCCTGCAGGAGCCAAGGCTGGGGTGCCTGGGCACCTCTTGGAGATGCAGAGCGGGAGCACAGCCCAGGTCTGGATCTCAGAAGCGTTTCCCAGCCCCTGTTTAGACATGGCAAAGAGACTAATCGGGTCTGCGGCTCCATGACATTTTCAGTGAAGCAAAACGGGCAGATACTTAGCCTTCCCTTTTGGGAGGGAAGCGATGAGAAATCCTTGCAGAAGGCTCACCCACAATGTGGCCGAACCTGGCATTTCTCTGGTTTGCAACAGCATCATATTGCGTTAATCAAAATTCAGTCCGTCCTCTGCTCTGACTCCCACGCCTTTCTGCCCAGCGAGTGTTCCTGGAGACACGCCGCTCTCAGATGGATAAATACTTGTCTTAAGTTGCCATCTAGGGGAGCAGAAAAAGTCAGTTGCTTTGAGGTAGGTTATGAAATGGAGCACACCAAAAGCCTGGAGGTGCTTTAGGTTTAGAGGGAAACTGCTGCCACATAAACAGCGACAAAGAATGAAAATGAATCTACTTAAAATGCCTAAAATATAGCACAGCAGCATAATTACAAACACATGCCTTTGTTTTGAAAGTCTGAGAAAGCACAGGGAAAAAAACACATGCTTTATGAACTCTCACAGAGCTTGTTTGATGGTGAGAGGAGGATGCTCTGTGCAGGGTTTTCCCCCAGGAGAGGGCTGGATTTAGAGTCCAATACTGGGAAATACTCGGATGCAGGAACTGAAAACCCTCTGAACTGTCTCCTGAGATCTCCCCCTCGCCTCACAGGCTGGGACCGGCGTTGCTGCCGGGGAGGCACAGGAGCACACGGAGAGAGCCGGTGCAGCAGGACATGCTCTCACTGCTGGATTTACCAGCAGAGCTTTCCCCACCATCGCCCACAGAGTGCTCAGCTCCGCCGTGATCAGACAGGGCGTGTTAGCACAGGTTTTTATACAGAGCCGTTTTGTTTCGTTAAAAGGGGGAGATAAAAAAAAAAAAAAAAAAAAAGGGAGATTAGATCAATGCGAGATCTCCAGCGAGGCTAAATCCAGGTTAAATCCAGACAGGCACAGGATGGAAAACAAATTCTGTGGGCCTCAAAAGAGCAGATGGGGAAAAAAAAAAATTCGAGGAAGAGAGGAGAGAGATGATAGTGTGGGGGGAAATGGGTGAGGGTCGATGGGCTGCGCTGCTGCGTGGAGAAGCCCTCGAGCCGCAGCCGCCCTGGGGAGCCGAGGTCCTTCCCCAGGTCCCAGCCTCCCGCAGCAGGCTGCGGAGCTGCGGTTCTTCCGTGGAAACCGCTCTGAGCTCCTCAGACAAAAGGTTCTCTCTATCTGCATTTATAAAGTGCTTATCACAGTGGTGTCTCGCTGCTCCGAGCCCTTTCCTAGAGAAGGGCAGAGTGTTTCTATTGTTGTTATACAAATAGCTTCCCCTGCCAGTTCCTTTCCTTCCAGGCTACTGAGTGGAGCTTGGCTTGGCTCCCTCTGGACTAATTTGATGAGAGATAATTATCTTGTTAATATCATCTTATTTTCATAAGTCCCAGCCTCTCTTTTATTAATTCTGTCAGTTCCTGGTTGTGTTGCTCTTAGGTCCGTGTCTTTTCAAAACAGTATAACAGGCACTTATGGGAGAAAGTCATAAAAAGAACAACTTAACTTAGAGAATGTAAATATTGACATTTTTCACAATGGAGATTTTTAATCTGTTCCTCCCCTCAGAGCTGGCCCCCGTGGGAACTGCTTGGACACTGTCTACATAAGGGTGGGATGCAGCCCCTGTGGGAGATGCTCAGTATCTGGGATCCCCTCAAGAAGGGCAGCAGAGGAGCAAGGGCAAGAGGGTTAGATGCTCCACAGCCGTACTAGACCAGTGAAATGCCTCAGGACACGCAAAACAAGGTGCGCATTGGCAAGAGACCCTTCTATGCCCCATCTTTGGGCTGACCCAGCTGAATGCCCCAGGCAAGGAACAGCAAATGGAAGCAGAGCATGGATGTAGGTTGGTTTGTACGGAAAGGCTCAGTTTCAGCTACCCAAACAGCTCCCCATGAGCAGGAGGATGTGGCCAATGTGCCCATCGGGCCACACGGTAGCTGACCATGAGTCAGGGGAAGCCTGTGCAGGGAGACAGCAGGGGCAGGGGAGCACCCCAGCCTAGGGTGCCCGCAAAACGCTTCAAAGTCTTTCAGACCTCATTATCCTTTGCAAGAACGTTTATGGTTATTCTTAATGTTAACAGTGCAATTGTATTATCTCATATGATCACACGCCATGACTCATTATGAAGCCATAGCCTGTAACTGCAGTGGATGCCCCTGAGCACTGTCCCTCTGCCCTTGTCCTGCACTCACCGGCAGGCATGCCAAGGAGGATCCCGTCTTCCCTGGCAGCACACCCACTCTCCTCCAGACACAACATCTACCTGCATCCCTCACCACCAAGAGAGCATTTTGTGGGGTGCCCTGGGCAGGCCCTGAAGGGGACCCAGAGGATGCTCTGCTGCCTGCATCCCTGCAGTGCTGGCCCAGGGTGCTCAGCTCTGCAGGACTGAGGTGCTTTGGTGGGGCAAAAAGAGAAACTTTAGCATCAACTGAAGTTGGTAGAGGCGTCTTCCCAGTTGGGGCAACTCGAACAGGATTTTGAGAAAGACATTATTTGGTATCGGAAGGGCAAGATTTCTCCCAGTCCCACTTTAAGTACCTAAGATTCTTTTTTTCTTTGATCTGGGCCTCAATCCCTGTAAAACAAAGCACTTGTGCAAATGCTCAACTCTAACAATCGGTTTAAAGCTAAGTGTGTTCTCAAGTGATTTTCTGAATCAGGACGTAAATGCAAGCCTCTTCTCTTTGACTTGACTTTTCTTCAATAACATAGATATCAAACTCATTCAATAGAGAGAGAGAGAGAAAATGAGTGGGTCGGGCAGACTTCCTCTCTGCTAGAAACCGAATTACATTAAGCCTGTTCATGACTGCTTGCAGGAAGAAGCTTTTTTGTTCTAGTTTGTACAAGTGCTCACACTGTGCTTGTCACTGTAGCATCCAAGAGCTTTCCAGTATTGCATTAAACAATGTGACTAATATCTGCAGCATGCTCATAAGCTGTGGATTTCAAGTCCAGAGCTCAGGCTCATTTGTTCAAGGGACCAAACATTCAATGGCAGCGTAAGGAAGTGTGTTTTCAGTAGGGGCAGATGTACTTAGCACATGTAATCATGTGGGCAAGAAGAATCCCATTCTTTCAGCCGGTATGTCATACCCCAAGGTAGAGTGTCCTTTAACTAAGTCCTTTGCTGTTCCACATGGTCTGAGGTCACCCTACAGGCTTTGCTGTGCAGAGAGAAACTGATTAATAAGCCATTAGAAATAAACTCATAAAAATGATTCAATACTTCAAGTCATATTCTGAGAAGACTCAGGGGGTTGAAACATTCAGATAAACAGCCTTGAGTCAATAATTTGGCCATCTCCATGGTGAAAAAAGGTAAAGAGAAAAAGAAAGATGAAAGGAGATACTGTAAGATGACGGGGGAGGGCAAGACAGTAGAGTAAAAAGGATAAGAAACGAAAGCAGAAGATGGATGGTTTCTCTGATTCCCCTGTGGATGCAGACATGGAGGGAATCGCAGCTCGGCTATTACTTGCTCTCCAGGCGGGTTGATAGGGATTCAGGGGAAGGCTCTCTCTGTTTGCGTGCTAACTGTTGCCCTCCTGGGATACAAGGTCTGCTGCTCAGCTCCAGCAGTTCAAAGGAAAAAAAAAAAGAAAACCAGCAAAAAACCACAACCAAAAAAACCACAACCACAAAACAAAAAGAGGCTCACGTTCAAGGAGAAGTAGATAGGCCTATAAAAGACTTTGTAGGAGGGATACACCTATGTATTATTGCATCATAACATATACATTTATTATATATACCAAGATATTTAAAATAGGCTATGGGATGTGAGGAAAAAGCAGAATTTGGACTCCTGGCTAAACTCCATAGTTTAACAAAGCAATGAAGCTCATGGACTTTTATTCCCCGCCCCTGGAGACAGTGGTTGTGTGAAGTGGACGTAGTACCTCAGCCATTGCCACCACACTTCAGCAGCAGCAATGACATGGCAGACTCATCTGCTCAACCCTCAGGTCAGGAGCTTACGCTTCTCCAGGCAGAGGAGCCCTGGCAGCACCTCCTGTCTGGGAAGGGGAATTGCTGGCTGGATTGCAGCAGACCAGGTGAGATGCAAAGCCCCATATCGGCAAACCAAAATCATCAGAGCTCAAGCTTTTATTTTGCCCTGCAACTGGAAAGTGGTTGTATGAATTTCTCTGGCCCAAGGTTTCTCCAGAACTCAAAGCACGTCCATCCTCCACTGAGTCACCTCAAAAGTCACCTTTGCTCCAAGGCAGGTCGTGATGGCTCTAGACTGGCCAAGTATCCACCAGCTGATGATCCTTGGTTGTCCTGCCCCCACAATCCCAGACTCCCTCCCACTGATGCCTCACAGGGATATGACGCTTGTCCCTGATCTACAGTTTCTGTGGCAGGGATGTAACATAGGACCAACTGGGATGGGGCTGCTGGCCATCAAAGCAAATAAAACACCTACACATGGAGCAAACCCCGCATGTATACTCTAGTGAAGTTATCAAATCAACAGCTCAAGGTGAGGCTGCCTGCTCATGAATGGCACTTCCTGAGTGAGCACCTGCCTCTTTTTTTGTTTTCTCCTCATTTTTCAGTATGCAGCTTACTGCCTTATTTACTGCCCACTGTCCTAGTTGTGCAACAAACACAGAGATATTAATGTCCTCATCTGCTTTCCTGTGAAACTCATCATTCCTGTATCTGAGTGCTTCACAGACATTCAAGAATTCATTTGCACAAGATTTTGTACTGTGAAGGGGCTTATGAAGATTAAATAGATCCATTAGTTTAAGGTACTTAGTCTGAGACACCTGGTCCCTGTTTTGTTTTTTGTGGTTTGGGTTTTTTTTTTTCCATTTTTTTCAGCAAAGTTATTACAAGGATGGCTCGTATGTTCAGAGCAAGGTTCCCACTGACTTCAGTTGTCGTGCAACTGCTCAGCCTTAAGCAATTCAAGTGGTAGGGTCTCTAGGCAGATGCCAGGAAATGAGGAACACAATAGAAATCACCAGTGAAATATCTGGCGTACAGGACTTGGTGTATCAGATGGGAGCGCTGTAGCAGAGGCAAGAATAATATATGGTTCTTCAGGGTAGTATCCAGTTACTTAAATCTTTCCCTTCCCACAATGACTTGCCTTCTTTCCTAACTCTTCCCAGTTTTGCATCAGATGAAGGGTCCTACAGCCCACGGGGTAAGCCCTACCTTACCCTCACACCACAGCAGCTGTGTTCCCGGTGTGCTGGATTGAGAGAAAAAAGAAAATTATGACCGTACAACACAAACTTCATCACAGTGCTCATCCAGAAGGCACGTGAATTTAAGTGGTGCAGACCACCCTCGCTGTTGCATTCACTGATTTTTCAATGCCTTATTTTGAAGTCGTCATCTTTGTTATTGGCATTTTCTGGGGCCTTAAAAAAGAAACTAGCAAAGAATTCAAGCATACTTCACCAGATTAATCCCCCCCAGCTCATCTGGGAACTTCTAGATGTGCCACACGGTGGTGGCTGCTTCTCCTTTCAGGCATCACCTCCCTCTGGAAAGCAGATGCCCCCCCAGGGCCCTGCCACATGCTTGGTCATTTCAAAGCCAGCCAATGTGGATACCACACATTTTCCAGAGTCTGTTTCTTGCAAACAGGGGGGTTGAATTAATTCCAGGCAATTTATCACACAGGCAGCACAGCAGGTGGCAAGTACAACACTGTAGACCAGTGATCAAAGAGCACCCAGTGGGTCTACACGTGCGGTATCTGAAGAGCCCAGGCATCTCTCCTAATAACATACATTGAATGTTCCAGCTCCCTGTGCAGGGCATCAATCATTTTCCTGTTGGTTATCATTTTCTATCATGTGTCTCTTGTGCATTTTTAATTGGTTAATTACTTTATTCATACACTAAGCACACCCTCAAGCTCCAATTATTATCAGCATTAAGTGCTCGGTTCATCCTATACATCTTTTAAATGCTATATTTGGCTGTTTCCTGGTCCGCACTTCCTTCTCATACAATACCATAGGGGTCCTGCAGATACCTTTGCTAGTCCTTTGACAGTCTATAGCCATTAGTCTATTATCTAGCTGCTTATCAGCCCCACTCCCAAGCTCCTCATTACTGCAGTTGCAATTACAATAGCTAACATTCCTCCTTTCAGGCCCACATAGTACCACTTCACTCATAACAGGCCACGCTTATTCAAGTTAACAGCTCCCCACAGCAATAGTAGGTTGACTTTCCCCGCATAAGCCAACACCTACACTGCCTTAATGAACAGCAGAGCTGCTCGTTTTGTTTGTTCACACTTCACTAGGGGTATTGTGTGTTATATCTTCGGTTAAAGGCTCCAGCTTGGCCCCAGGGAAGAAATCCAGCTCTTTCCTCATCCTTGTTGCTGCTTTTAGAGGTCAAGATGGGCTGACCAGGAGCAAGGACGAGCAACTAGAGCACCCTAAAACATAAGGGCAAACTGGAAGGCTGTTGGAGCAGAAGAGGCTCCTACACAGACACTGGGGCCCAGAGTTGGTTTGGTTTTGGCTCTTTTTGGCCTCCCCCAGGACTTCTCCCCTCTGGAAGAACTGCCTTGTTCCAGGTGGGGAGAATCGCATTGACTTTCCACTGCCTTTTGGCATGTTCAGTGCTGACATACCAGTGGGTGCAACCTCATTGGGCATTTATTCCACTCTAGCATCATCAGGCTGAGTGACGCCTGCCTGAAGATGCCTTTTTACTTCTACACTGTTAGCTTCACTGAGTTCATGGCTGCGCAGGTGGGAAATCCAACGCAAGTGCCATGGCATAAGTGTGCAATCAGAGGTAGGGGAAAAGGTACTTTTTTCCCTGCTCTCACCAGGGACCACGGGCAGGCAACCAACTCAACCCAGGTAGCCCTCTGCTGAGGAGCTGGACCAGCAAGGTGCTGACCTCGGCAGCTACCTGCAGGTAGACCTGTACTCAGCTGACTTGTCCCTCTTGCTCTGTCCAGCCTGGGAAGGAGGAACCAGAGCAGAAATAAATGGGCTGCTTGTCCCCAGACCTGCAGGACTGCCTTCCCCACCCCCATTGTGCTTCTCCAGTGCCTGGCTCAGCCTCTAAGAGGCTGCTGTGATGTGCAGGAGTTGTGAAACTGTCCCTACTTATGGATTTGGTTTGTGAGAATGGAGCAGGTCTCCCACAGCGACCACCAGGGGAATCAACAGTTGGTGGTGGGGCTCTTCAGCATGTTCCCATCCTCCCACCCATCAGAGTTTCCCCCTCACTCCTAGAGATCTACCCTCAGGTGACAAGCAAGGCAGAAAAACATGCAGATGATGGAACAAAGCCTGACATATGTCCCCTCACCTGCAGCTCCTGGTTTGCAGGATGCATCCCAGAGAGCTGGTGTGCTTTGACTCCCCACTCCTCCTCCTGCTGGCTAGGAGCTCAGGACCCACTGCACATAGCAGTGCCCTGCTCTGTTCTAATGGGCTTGATGGCTGTGTCCATGAGCTAAACCTTATGCTAGAAATAGGGTCAGCTAGAGCACTGGACATAGGTCCTCTGACCTTTCCCACGGCTCTACTGATCCTGAAATATAGCAGTCCACACCCAACGGGGAAAGCAGGCTAGTGGAAAGGGGCGATTTTATGCATTTAAAGCACTGTGTTCTCTGCCTGTACTATAATCCTGTGTGCAATATTAATTATCCAGCTAACACTGTTGCCATGACACTCCTTAAAGCCATCAAAGCCAACATAAGCATATCAGACCTCCACCCACCCCTCCTATTTGCTCCCAGACTCAGACGAAGTCCCTGTGCCAAGCGCTTGTGGCAGGGGAGGGACAGGAACTGACCGTCTCAAGGGTTACCTAGCCCTCTGCACAGCACAAGAAAAGTCCAGATTTGGACTTTTGGAAGTTGTGCCTAATTCTGAAGCTGCATTCCAGGAATTGACTGAATCCAAACATGCCCATTTTTAGGTCAAGCTGCAAAATTACTTTTTCCTTATCACAACATTGTCCTATCTTTAGAAGCTAAAAGGGATGATTAGAGTTATAAGGAGAAAGGAAAAAAGAAATGAAGGGGGTGGGGTGCATAAACAGATCCAGAGCCCAGAAAAAGACACAAATATGAGATCAAAAGAGGATGAGCCAGATTCTGAACAACCTGATGTATGCAGTATTTACATCCCTGAGTGGCTGACACTTAAGAAGCCCCTCCGGCAGCAACAGAACGTATCTGGGTCCTTCCCCCTCCCACCAGGAGCCCAAGTACTGAAGGTAACTCTCTTATACCTCCAAAAACTGGGAGAAAGTTGATCATATTTAACCTGAAATGAGGGCAGGTACAAGAGAAATGCATAACAGTTAAGGGCTTGTGCTGGGAATTTTTTTTTCCAGAAAGCCAGAACATTTTTCCCCTCTGTGTGAAAGCACTGGTGATACGCCCAGCAGCACATGGACCTCTGATTTGCATGGTCTGAGATCAGCACAAGTAGGATTCCCACAAGCTTGTCCAGGCGTACAACAGGCACCTGCAGGACTGGTTGCAGGACTGGTTTTGGCCACACCACCCTTCTAGGGTTCAGTGCCCCTCATGCAGAACTTGAGTTAACATCCTTTGTCCTAGGGACAGGACAAGCTTATCCCGGAGAATCTGGGCTCTCACCTACAAACTGTTTCTATACAGCAAGGTGGTATTTCCTACATTACGTAGAAGTCCCATTGACAGCAATGCCTGCAGATATTGCCAGAAAGCTGTAGAGAGCCCTGAAAGTGGTTGATAAAGCATGCCCAGAAGCTCCCCTCACCCATCACGGTCACCCCTGTGCCATATTCCCAGCTCTCATGCTGCAGAGTTACATTAAAAGAAAAAAAAAACATCAGGCAAATGAATGTCACAGGCATGGACAGGAAGAATGTATTCCAGGTGATGGACTGCTCCTCCTGGGAAGTCACTGATGTCTATGCTTGGGCATTGCACTCCCTGGGAGCTCATCAGTCAGAAAAAACAGTGGACCCATAAGCTACAGACACCCCTGTGTAGTTTTTTTGTCACACACTCAGTCCTGCATGCTGGAGGGACATGCTGTACAGCTAAATCAGGCGCTAAAGGCAAGAATGTTGGGGAGAAGACCTGCTCTGGAGGCACAGCTCTGCCTGTCTTCCCTGTCTCATTGCCCCTTCAGGATACTCCCTGTCTTCCTCCTCAAGGAGCTGGAAGATGCTCACCAGTGCTCTGCTCAGGCTCTCCATGTGATGCAGGAGCTCCACCTTGGAGGTGGCCCTCAGTGTGAGGGAGCAGCAAGAATGGGGTTGCTCCTGAGTGAGGGGGCAGCCAGTACCAGGGCAGCATCCAGGGACTGGCACATCCCCAATAATTGAATGGGACTGAGATGGTGATAAAGACCAGCAGTCCCAGAGAAAATAAAGTGAAAAGTCAGGTCAAGGCTTCAGCCCAGAAGACCAGTCAGGACCAGAAACAAAAACACCCACAGCAGAGATGAGATCCAGGACAAGAGCCTCAGGCCTGAATTTAAATGGAGCTGCTGGATGTGTAGGTGGGGAGCACAGGTGGGGCCAGTTGGGCAATTAAAGCCTATTAGTGCCCCTGGGTTCATGACAAATGCTTTTTCTCTGCAGGACCAGGGGTGCTCCTGGGTCTGGGAGAGGAGTGCTTGCCCACAGATGGGTGGTGGAATACTGCTGATGGGCTGTACCATGTCCCCAAGCACCCCTTCCCAGTTCTGGCTCCAGCTGTTGGCTCTGTCCCCTGATGTGCACACCGTCCCTCAAGCAGGCCCAGCTGGGCTGAAGCTGTGCCCTGTTTCTCTGGGTGATGGCACTCTCTGCCCTCCCTGGTCCATGCGAGAGTGCAGCAGTGGGGATGTGCTGTAGGGTTGCCCTGTGTTGGACAGGCATCACCGCATGAGGCCAGCTAATATGAAGTGTCCTGAAAAATTCCTGGCTAAAGACGAGGCCAGGCCCCCACTGTCTGGGGTGATGGGGACATTAGGTGGCCTTTCTACGTCTGCTGGAAGCATTTCCTCGTGCAGATCCCTTCAGGCCACCCTGGACAGGGAGGGTGACTTGGCTGAGAGACCGCAAGTACCACACTGTGCCCCATACTTTATTTTAAGGCTCTTTTTAGGTTCTTTCCCTGACTCAGTCCCCGGTGTCCTATATTCTTTATTATGCCAAGATTAGACACATGTTGTCCCACTGCAGGAGCATAGCGGGTCAATATAAAAGAAAAATGCTTAGTCTCTGAGAACTCTTACGAGGCGTTTTCCCCGAGGGGCAAACATTTCCTTTATTCCCCTGAAGGTTTGCCTTACCTCCTCTGTCCTCATCCGAGCGCACACTCCCAGCTAGGGATGGGGAGCTGTAAAAGCAAGGAGTCACAAAGCAAGGAGCTGCTTCATTTACTGTAGAAGGAGATACGAGTGGATCTTTTACTTCTGCTTATGAAATCCCATTTATGACAATATTCACACCTACAAGCAGCTGGCACCCTTCTTCGTATGCCAGAGGCTCTACTGGTGATGAGTTTCTGGCTTGGAGCATTACCACTCACAACTGATATGTTAATGCAATTAGAGACAGTGCCAAGTGCAAAGCAGTATTTGTCCTGATATTATTGGTGATAAAGGAGCCTCCTGTGTGAGAAGCAAGTCCATTTCCAATCCATCTGTATCTATATCTAAAAAAGCTTTCATTTTCCCAAGCGCTGCAGCAGATTCTCGTGATAAATTGCTGCCATATCTTAGCTCCCAACTACATTACATCCTATTCAAATCCCCTTCATTATAACAAGAAGCAATATGACACCAAAAGCTTGTCTCGGGAATTTATGACACAGTGGAGACTCTTAGATCCACTAAACCCCATTAAAACCGTCTCCCTTATAAAACATACACCTTATTATGCAGTTCAGTAGCGGGCAGCAGGTTGCCTTCTGCCAGGGCTCTTATTACCTGTGCAAGGGAGGTGTGAGAAGTGCCTGCAAACAATTGAGTCCCTGCTGAAAGCGTGGGGCTGGTGCCGCGTCTGCGCCTCCTGCCTGGCACATGTCAGGAGCTTCACTTGTGGGGAGGGCTTTGTACAGTCATCTCTTTTTTTTTTTCTTTTTTTTTTTTTTTTTTTTTTTTTTTTAAGTTTGCTTACTAAGCCAAGACAAAAGAAAACGCACCCCACTGGCTAAAGCCAGTCTTTTTTTCCAGGTCTCTTTCTGACACAAAGCCTTGAAGAATAGATTTGGGGTGGAAGGAAATGTGACATTAAATCTGCAATGAAGCATTGAGTTTTGTTTTGCTTAAAGCCATTTAATTAAAATAAATTTTGGTCTCAAAATCTCTTTAAAAAAACGTGACCTGGCATTCAAACAACGGAGCAACAACCCGTGCCGATTTCCCGATCTTCCCTTTCAAACGTGCTCTCTGCTTGCAAACGTGTGTTGTTTCAGTCTTCGTGTCAGAGAGTCATCTCTCCTCCCAGCACTGCTGCCTGGATGTGCTTGTAGCACCTTCTTGAGCCGAGAAAGCAGGAAAAGAGGGGAGGAATGTGGGGGTGCTGAGGAAGTACCCGTCTGGGTTGCTTTGGGGGTTCAAGCCTCTCTGACCACCCCCACCCCATACCCACACCCTCCTTGGAGCTCACACCATCCGTGGTCAGCTTCTGCTGGAGAAGGGAATGCCACCAGGCAGTACCAACGAGCAGTGGAACAGCCTTCCTGCAACTGCACAGCAGTCGGGTATTCCTCATCCTGCAGTGACTGGATGCCTGAGCAGCCCAGGAGGCATTACTAAGGACAGATGATCCCTTTGAGCTGGGAAGATACAGCATCCCTCATCCCCAAGAAAGTGATTTTGCTCTTCTCCCACGCAGCATCGATTCTCTTCCCCCACTTTTCACCTCCCAGCTTTCATACCGAGCACCAGGCTGTGCCCTTCAAGAGTCCAGGTGACAGCTTGTGTCTCATCACCATGCTGCTCATTAGACTAGGTAAATATGTTTGTGTTTTCCTCTTTTTACCCCTCGTTTAGTCTCATCTGACTGTATTGTTGACTGTACTGGATTATGCAAATCAAAATATAACCAATATTGAGAACGGGAAGGTAAGCAAAGCTTGTGCCCACTCTTCTGGGCCATGCCAAGGACAGGAGTGCAGGCTCTCACCATGTCAGGACTGAGTCACCTCCATGCAGCTCCTGAGTGTGACGCAGGGGTTGGTTGGTCCCACATCCTGGGAGTGATCCAGCCTCCTACCAGCACTGATCGCACCCCAAATCAGCCACGGTAGGATGCTTAGTCCCAATCCCAAGCATCCTGTTGCAGGGTCAGCACACTCATCTCTGTCCTGTTGCTGCTGCCCAAAGATCTGGATGCTCAGTGGTCCATCTGGGAGCGTGCAATGAGTGCAGCTGTGCTCAGCACAGTCACGACTTAGGATGGCTGCCTCTCATCGTGCTAAGTCTCATTGAAGAAGGAGGATCTGGCTGTGGAACTGGATTAACTCGGATTTGATTTTGTGGCAGGGGTGCCAGAGAGGCAAGCAGGAAGGTGAAATCCCAGAGCAGAGGTGAACGGTGAGAAGCAGTAGATCGGTCACACACATGCATGGAATTGAAGAACTTGATGCAGGGCTATTGCACGCAGTGGGGTAATCTGTAAATAACTCAAGGTAACTCAAGTGCAACCAGACAAGTTCATGTAGCTTTTAAAGTCATGTAGATCAAGATGAGCAAATGTCTCTGTGACAGGATGTCATGGATTATTGATGCTGAGGCCAGAAAGGCTACTCTATCCTCCTTCATCACCATGGCCAGATAGTTTTACCAAGTGACTCCTGTGTCAAACCTATAATTTCTGACTGAGTTAGGGCAGCTCTTTTAAAAAGACATCCAATTTCAAGTTAAAAAAAAAAAACACCTCCAAGTGAGGAAGAATCTCCTCTGTTCGTTGTTTAATGGCTAATTCCCTTCACTGTTGGAATGTGTCTTCTTTTCAGGTTGAATTTGTCTAATTTCAGCTTCCAGCCACCAGATCTTGTTACATCTTTGATCACTAGATTAAAGTGCTCTCTGGTCTCAATATATTCTCTTCTGCTGGGTACTTCCAGACTTGTGTCAAGTAACTATTCAAAGTGCTTTTCATTAAACCTTCCCTTATAAAACAAGAGATTTGGCTTTTTTTTTTTTTTTTTGGTTTCGCTAACTTTTGTAACTCTTTCTTGGATTCTTTCCATGTTTTCATTAGGTGTGACCCTGGAAATGGACACTGAGCACACTGTTAAAAAGCAACGCACAGTCCCATGTGAGTGTGAAGCCAGTGTGTGTTGCTCTTTGTCATTCTCCTCTTTAGGGACTTCATGTTCAGAAGGCTTCCACCTGACCCTACTGTGCTTTTCTATTCCATGCTCCTTACAACAGTCCCAACTCATGTGTACATCTTTTTTCCTAGATGCGTGGAACTTCATTTCATTGTACCAAAATTCAGACTTCTGGAACAAATTCAGGCTACCCAGGGATTGATGCTGCCTTGGTGACATTTGTCTTCCTGCTGGATTTTATATCCTCTTTAATTCTTATCTCTAAAGACTGTACGCTTTCTCCCAGGTCATTGAAAAATACCAGACTCTCTTCAGGAAGACCTACCACTGATCCTATGATTTCCCATGGAAACTACTGAGGGTGGTCTCCACAGTCCCCAAGAGATGGTGCATTCCCTACCATCTAGATAGTACCTTTGGATTTCTGGTTCACCCATCATCAATACTTTCACCTGCCAGAACATCCCACAGCTCCTGCATGGACAAGGAACTGAGATAGTTGACTGAGTGGAAGCCACTGTTTGGACAGATGGGGCTGAATGTGCATGCACAAGTCCTCCACTAGCAGGAATCTGAAATGTGGCTGTAGTTTGCCTTGGACATGGAAATTGCTCCCAGGGTCTGTAGGACAGATGTAGCTTTTTAATTACGATTCAGGAAAGCAAAAGGTAGAGGCTCTAAAGAAGGACAAGAGAGGCATACAAATAAGGTCTGACAAGTTTGTCTGGAAAAGAAACAGCTCAATCTCAGTTAGCTGTTCCTAAGTTAAATATAAATGCAAAGCTGGGAAGGGTAAGCGTGCAGAGAGTGTACATGTTGTGCCAGCAGGAGGATGAGAACTGTCAGGAGTGCCAGCCCCAAGCAGGGTTGGACATCCAAAGGCTCCATCTGCAGCCACCAGTGAGGCAGGTTCCTCCAGGGGCAGGTCCAGAGGTGGGGCTGCAGGGGGATATTCCAACAGTGGAGAACTGAATCTGCAGAGACAATCTCTCTCAGTTAAGGCAACCAGGAAACCTGTGTGGTTTCATGAGGGGACAAGCCTCCCGTCTGCTTGGAGTTACATTTTGGGATTCCTCCAGCATGGTAAAGAAAGATGGAAGATTATTTATCCAGAATGTACCTCTTTAATTATTCTGCTTTTCGCCAGCTAAAGTAACCCCGACAAATCTTGCTGCAGCTCAGGAGTCAGCAGCAGAAACAAGATGCAATCCTACAGCACCACTGAAATCTCCAGGGGCTTATGGAAAAGGTAGAGGATGACTCCCCACCAAAGTTCAAGAGGCAACAGGTACAAGTTGCAAGGCAAATCCCAGCCGAACCTGAAGAAAAGTTTCTTCCCTGTGAGGCAGGTCAAGCACTAGACCAACAGCCAAAGAAATGGACGGATCTTCAACCTTGCAGATGTTCAAAATCCAACCGGGCAATACCCTGGGCAACCTGACCTGGTTCTACAGTTTGAGGAACCCACAACAATTCATTGTCACTTAGACAATTATTCTCTCACCTGACGACCCCTCCCCACCTGGGAAGGGGAATCAAGAAAAAACATAGAAACTCAAAGGTTGAAATATAGACAGATTTAATAGAATAAGACTAGATAATTAACATTAATAACACTAAAGAACCAGTACTGGTCCCAATATCAATGTAAAATACACCAGGACTGTCCCCAGCCCATTCCCCAGCAGAAGCCATGCACTCCCAGCAGGGACAGCCAATGTGGGACCCCGCGAGCGCTGAGGCTTTGGGAGGAAGGGAGGGGCTGAGGGTTCCATCACCAGGGCAAGGAGTTCTCAGGACCACGACCATCAAAGGAGAGAGAGAACTCCTTAGCAAACCTTCTAATTTCTATTGAATGTGACATTCATGGCATGAAATAACCCTGTTGGCAGCTTGGGTTGAGTGTCCGGGTCCCGCTCCTCCTCGTCCCTTCACCTGGCAAGGCTCAAAAACACCGAGACCTTGAAACCTGCACACCAGAGCTGGCAATAAACTAAATATTTTCACAAATTCAGCCACTAGAGTTTTCTAACAGTGCAGTTTTCCCAAGCATTAGAGGAGACTTTACTGAAAAATAAAATTACTGAAGGAGAAATTAGTACTGCATTGCTCAAACCAGGACGTTTGGGTTTGTAGCTGTTCCTGCTTTAAGCAGAAGGTTGGAGTGGAGATGTCTTGAGATCTCTTTCAGACTAAATAATTTTGTGATTCTACAACAGTTTCAGAAGCAGCTTTTTCAGCAGTCTCTATAGTAGTGGCACTACGCAGGCCAGCAGTGTATTGAAGTGCAAACGGGATTACTCATGCATTACTCCAGATATTCATTACATATTCTGTCAGGCACATTAAGATCCTGCGCTGCCATAGAAAATAGACTTAACGATGGACTCCAAAGCTTCCTGCCACCACTTGATTCTCCAGTCCTGCAGCTGCTGCTCCAAACTGGGCACTGCAGCACAGGCAGCTCGCACAATGCGGAGTTCAGATGCATTAAAAAATGCAAACACCCACTGAATTTGATGCAGAAATTTTGTATTCCCAGGTACAAAATCCTAACATCCACATTTTTTATTTTATATTAGATCAATTCTTGTTGCCCACTCCAAAACTCTCGGCTAAAGGTTGCTGGATCACCTCAGCATTGCCCAAAATGGCTGGAGCGGCTCAGCTCCCCTAAGGAAGTACAGGAAGAAGCAGTTTGCAACAAGAAAATAAAAAAAAAAAACCAGAAGCAGATGATTTTCCTGAAATGGCTGCTAGCGGTGAAAGTTAATTTGTCATTGTTATACTTCAGAGTCTACATCCCTTTAGGTGAATGTGTGCACTTCCAGGCAACCCCCCAGACAAACCTAGCTCCCAATTCTGAAATGTTCTTGCTATGTAAAGATTAAAACAATAACAGTTTAAGCCTGCGAGCTTAAAATCTGAAGCAGCGGTGGGGGAAGACTCTGCAGCAGTGCAGGAAGCCCTGCTAATGATGTCAGTAAATTGTATCAGAAGGATTCTCTCATTTTGGGAAGAGAGATGTAATAGCGCGGACTATTCTCACTGGCACTAAACTCATTAGGTTGTTTACAGTGTGCCTTCCTGCACCGCTCGCTGATACGCTGAAAATCTTATTTTGCCTTTGATATTTTGAGTCAGAAAGAGCAGGGAGAAGTCAAGGATTCCCAGAAACATTTGATCCCTTCCGTGGTATTTCTTTTTTTTTTTTTTTTTTTTACAGGATGCTTGTTAAGGTTTGACTCCTGGTCAAGGCAGCGCTGGGGAAACTCCTTGTTTCAGAGAAGGATGCATGGGATGGCTAATGCTGAGTGACAGGGTGCTGGGGACAACAGTGGGAGCACTGGGGACAAGTGCCAATGGACAAAAGAAAGGGCAGGGCATGTTTTGTCTGTGCGATGGTCACAGGGAGGTGTCAAGGGCTGAGTGAGAGCTGAACCTGAGGGAGGTGGTGGGCAACAGCTATGCAGGACCCCGATGGAGAGTGGCCCACCCCTGAGGGCACCCAGTGGCCAAGGGTGAGGCTTCAGATGGCCCCAGGTGAGAGGAACCAGGGCTGGGAGAGGTGGGACAGGGAAACCTTTGGATCTGCAGGGCCAGACTGTGCCAAGCCCTGGACAGGGAGTAAGAACAGGCTGTGCTGCATCCCAGCCTTCTGCTCTCCCCACCAGCCACGGCACCTTGGAGGCAGGCAGGCAGGCAGCTCTGCCTGCTCATCAGCGCCCGCCGCCTGCCACCAGGAAGCCTTATCTGCCTCCCTCAGCCTCCAGCTTGGTGCTCTTCCCAGCGCATCACCACCTTCCCCAGTCCTCATTCTGCTTTGAAGCACGAGGCGGGAGCTGCCTGCCTGTGCCAGTCACAGCCGCAGCAGCAGGCAGGAGCTCATCCCCAGCTGCAGGGGCAGCAAGGACTCACTGTCCCAGGAGATGGCTCTGTGACACATTTCTTCCACCCTTTTTTTCAAACCTGGATGCATGGGCAGGGATTTGGTGGGTTTTCAGCACTTCAAAACAGTTCTTCTGGCCCCTGCGCGTGCTCAAAGGTGACCTGAGCACACCGCAGTGAATGATCTTCACCCAACGGCAGTTGCCCACCCGTGAAAGATCTCTCGTTGGGCTGTGGTTCATATGAACTGTCTCGTGGTTTAACCCCAGCCAGACTCCCACTCACCCCTTCTCTTCTCTCCCAAGAAGGGTAAGGAGAAGAGGGAGAAAAGAAGGGGAAAGGAAAAAAAACCCAACTCATGGGTTGAGATAAAGACAGTTTAATAGAACAATAACGGAAAAGGAAAATAACAATAATAATAATGGTAAAAGGATATACAAAACACAACTCATTCTCATCACCCGGTGAATTAGTTGCCCAGCCTGACCAGAGCAGAGTTCGTAGATTTCCCCCTCCCACCCAATTCCCATTTATATGCTGTCTGTGGTACGGAATACTCCACTGGCCGTTCTATTGTTCTGTCTAGGCTTCTATGGGAAGCTGAAAAAAGTCCCTGACTAGTATAAACATCCCTTAGCAACAACTAAAACAATATGTATTATTGACATTCCTTTCACAACAAATCTGAAAACACAGCAACCACTAGAAAAATGATTAACTCTGTCTCAGCTGAAATGAGGATAACCTGCATGAATGAAGCTCTGGGATGGATCCAGATGCCAAGTCCTGCAAGTCCTCGCCCTGGGAAGCTGAGCCCTTCTCACCAGGAGCAGGAGTGCTACAAGCAATTGAAGCAACTATGACCATCCCATCAGCATGAAGATGACTTCTCTGCTCCTTGCCCAGAAGCCCTGGTACCTCTCTCCACCAGGCAACTAAAAGCCTACTATCACCATCAAATAAATCTCTGGGCTCTGGAAGGCCTGACCCCTGCTCTGGGGCATCCGGGGCCGCCTGGGGGGTGCAGTTTGCATGGGGGTGTGCAGTCCCAGCACTCCCAGCTCCAGCAACCAAGTCCTGCTGGCTGCTCTGTGGCTCCATGGTGCATGAAGAGCCTTTCTGTGATATCTCGGGGGTGCCAGTCTGGTACCAGGGGAGGCAAGGGTGTTTATTTAAGCCTGTGGCACCAGCAAGAGAAGACACTCCCACCTATTCTTCCAGTAATAAAACACTGTCTGTCAGAGTGGGGACTCTGCTGCAGCTGTCTCAAGGAGAATGTGAGATTAACCAACACTGCAAGAAGGTGGATGGGATATATTGAGTGACCTGGGTGAGCTGGAGAGGAGAAGCTCTACCTCCCTCCTGCCGGCACTTCATATTCTCTCATGCTTGGCCCTTGTGAAGCCCCTGTTGGACAACGTGTGTCTGCAGCTGCTGCGTGTGAGCCCCCTGCACTAACGAATTTCATGTGTCCTTGGTTTAGGACCACGTTTCTCTTTGGCCTCCCTGACAAGCTTTCCTCAGGGTCGTACTCAGGAGGGAAGCCTTGCTCCCGGCCTCCGCCACAGTTCTATGTGGCCATATAACACAATCAGCTTGCAAGGTTACTTACTCATCTCATTATACAAGCATAAACCCTAGGCAGACAAATATAAAGCAAAATAAGGTTTATGCCTTATGGAGAAAGCTTATTGCATCTCCGAAATTGGAATAAAATACCTACAGGTGAAATATGTCTCTACGGCAGCACTAACATTGGTATGGGAAGGGCTCCCATGGCAGTTGGACCAGCAGGGTCAAGGACCAGCCAACCCAGTGCTGGCATCAGAAGAGCCAGAGGCTTCAACCCTGCAGCAGGGAGGCAGGAGCAATGTGACCTACGTGGTCATGGCAGATGGGCGATGACTACTTCTGTCGCCTCAGCTGCATGGTCCTGGGCCTGCCTCAGTTTCCCAACAGCTGGCTTCCAACGACAGTGCTTGCTCCCATGCCAGCAGTTAATGAGATCATGTTTGTACATGGCTTTGAACACAAATGTCTCTGCAACGTGTAAGTGCTAAGTGCTATTAGCAACTAACAGCAGTTTTCCTCTGGTACAGGGCTCTGCTGACTTTGCCTGAGGCCATTCCAACCCAGTGAAGCATCACCCTCAGCAGCACTACCTGCGCTGTGGCAGACCTCCACGTCAGCCAGCACAGCCCATCATGCTCTGGAAACCAGCTGGAGATGGAGCTGTGAATCCAGAAGCAAGCACCTGGCTTCATCTGGGCTGGGGGGTGTTGTTGTAGGGGCTCAGGCTGACTTGGAGATGGGAGAGACACCAGTGTCGGGCAGGAGGGTGAAGAAAGGCATCCCACCAGCAAGATGGGACTGGCAGGGGCTGGCGTATGCAGAACCCAGGTTGCCTGGCTGTTCTGGGAAGGACATGGTCAGTGGACTCTTCTCTGCTGTTTCTGGGCTGCAGCGTAGCCTGCAGACATCTGCGCCACGAGGCTGGAGCCAGAGGTGTCCCCAGAGCAGAGCCAAATCAACAGTAGCTGCCCCTGGCTGGGCTCTGCTCTCCCTGCAGCAGCAGGGCTCGCTGCCCGCTCAACACCCATCTCCTTCTCTGCAACCTCCACGCTCACCCTTATTGCCATGCTCTGCTCCGTCCTTCCTCCTCCTGCTACCTGATCATCTCTGCGCTGGATCCTGCCTGGAGACAGATGATGTGCCGGGCAGGAATGGCAAAGTTTATTAAGTTGGGGTGGGAAGCTCTGGCAGGCTGGGTTCACAATTAGGCTCCCAAAGGCAAGATCATAAAGCATTCAGACACTTGGGATACAGGGCTGATTACCAGCATCTTTCATCATTAAATATTAACACCAAGGCTGCTTAAAGGCCAGTGAAAGAATTATAGAATTTAATACCTATCACGCTCTATCAATAGGCCGGGAGAAATATGGTCCTTTCGCCTATGTTTTTTTTTTAATGCTTCAATGTAAACTAGAAGACTGGCAAAATTAAACGGCACAATTCTTGGTTAGAAGCTACTGGGAATTGCAAACAGGGAGCACTAGGGATCAGACTTGTTTGATATGCTAGGGGAGCGAGCTCATTAAAACATAGGCATTGGTACCAGAAGGAGAGGAAATTAAAGCATAATTTAAGAAAAGAAATCCATCTATGGAGAGCAGCTCCAGCCCCTCGCACTCCCCAGAGTGGCTGGCTGCTCCCTGGGACCCCAGCCAGCTCCAGCCCCGTGCCCTGGGCAAGAGGACCATTTGCAGCCTCCTCTGCAAAACCACCCTGACTGTGCCCAGACACAGGACACGGTGTCAAATCCTCCCCGGTGTCCAAATATCCCTTCGCCATCGTATGCAAGTGGGGTGTGATGGCAAGGACATGCTTCTGGGGCCCCCCACCATTGCTTGTGGCTGCTTTACCCTGAGCAGAAGGCTGCGAAAAATCCTGGCAGCCCCCCAAAAAGATGGTGCTCTGCTTGTGAAAGTTGTTTTTCTTTTTTTCTCCTTGTTTGGCCTTATGGTGCTGAGTTGTATTAGGAAAAGGGTGCCTGGGTCGGTTGGCCCTTTTGGGACAGGTGAAAACAGAGCCTGTGGTTAAAGCGTTGGAGGGGACAGGAGGGATCAGGAAGAGCCCAGGACCATCCTTCAGCAGAGCTGAGAGCTGCAAATCCATCGTCCCCAGAGCTGCAGAGCTCCCATGGCAAGACCACCCAAACTGCCCATGGAGGGGAACTTCCCCACCACATGGGGAGAGCTCAGCACAGCCCAAACAGCTCAGAAAACCTCACCAGGTGCTGAGCAGCCATGGGTTGTTTTAAACCCACCTTTGCCTTGCTCACAGTCATATCATCATCAGGTTACAAACTGCTCCTGATGAGGTGCTCTGGGAAGAGATTTAAAGGGTGCTCTGGTACAGACGCATGTTTTGCATGAAAACCCAAGTCCCGCGAGCAAGGCTGGCCCAGGGCTGTCCTTTGGCAGTTCCTTGTGCGGCTGCTTTCCCCAGTCTCACCCTCCCACCCCTCCTGCGAGCCTCCTGCCCGCTGCACTCAGTAATGAATTGTTGCTGCTCGCTCCCTCGTCGCGGGCACAGCGGCAGAGCTAATCAATACCGTAATCAAGCGGCCAGAGTGAAGCCAGCCGGGTGCCTTCCTACCTCTCCGTGAGCAAACACAGGGCACACACGGCTTCTCCCGCTGCTGGCGCAGGCACGGCCAGGTCTGCAGCCAGGCTGAGGTCTCCCTGGTCTCTCTTGCCCTCTGCTTTCCCTCCATCATCCCTGCTGATGGCTCCGCACACAACATGTCTCATGGCCAGGTCAATCCGCAAAGCCACAGCTAAATTGGAGATGGATCACTTAATATCTGTGAGCCAGCACCTCCCTAAGGCTGCCCTGGTGTCAAGAGTCTGGCTTTTCCCCATAGAAAGGCAATCCTGGCTTTGTTTTTTCTTGCATGGGGACAGTGCCACGCTACTGAGACTGTAATGGCTTCAGTCAGATACGTGGCATCTGTCCGGTGGGATGCTCCCTCCAGCTCAGAGATGGGATGCTACTGCCCTGCTAAAGACTCTCTCCTGGCCATACTTCCTTTGCCATACAGATAAAGATGGCCCAGAAGATTTTGCTAAGCAATATCAATGCATTTTCCCCAATTGTATATTCTATAGAAGCACCAGGGCTGGTTTGACTTGCAGAAACCTTGTCAGCTCCTGGCCAGCAATGTGCCCAGTGTGGGAGGGCACATTGTAGGATTGAAACCGTTACCAGAGGTGCCATCCTACCAAGCATTTTCCAGGCTTTGGTTCCTTATAGCCACGCTTTGGCAGTAACTCGGACACCACAGCTATAGGATTGAAATAGTCGTGCCCAGACATTGGTAAGCATCATGTCAGTGTAAACTCAAAATGCTGGCTCATACCAGCCAGAAAGTATTGATGTGCAAACTTTGTACCACCAGGCTTTGTGACAGGTCACACATCACCTGTTCTTCCATAGGCAGCATAAAACCCTACCTGTGTTACACGCTCCACATCACACACAACAGAAACGTGATCGCGTGCCTCTGTCTCTTCTGGAGTTGATTTTACAATACACAGGCATGTGCCCCAGGAAGAGAAGTGGCTGAAATAAGCCTCAAAAGATGCACAATTGCTTCAGTTGCAAAGGAAAGTCAGTGGCATCATTGGAGCTGTGATCATTGGAGCTGTGACTGTGCAGCAGTTTCTGGCTACGGATCTCATTGTCCCGGGACTTATTCCCTGCAGGGAGCAAGGAGAAAGACTCCTGGGTTGGTTTGTGCTGTGATTGTCTGCAAATGCCAAGCCTGGCCCTCTGACACAAACCAGAGCAGTTCAGGGCCTTGTGTAACTCATGGCAGCCAACTCAGTGAACACCTGAGCACACTCAAGTTGTGGTTTTCCATCCTTTCTGCATGCACACAACTGGAAATAGAAACACTGGAAATAGACCTTGTTGGAACAGGGCCAGAGGAGGACCTTGTGGAACCCCTCTCCTATGAAGACAGGCTGAGAGCATTGGGGGGTTTCAGCCTGGAGAAGAGAAGGCTCTGGGGAGACCTTAAAGCCCCTTCCAGTCCCTAAAGGGGCTCCAGGAGAGACAGGGAGGGACTCTTACCAAGTAGTGGAGCGATAGGACGAGGGGGAATGGTTTTAAACTGAAAGAGAGGAGATTTAGGTTAGAACTTAGGAAGAAATTCTTTCCTGTGAGGGTGGTGAGACCATGGCTGGTCCAGGTTGTCCAGAGGAGCTGCGGCTGCCCCATCCCTGGAGGGGTTCAAGGCCAGGTTGGATGAGGATTTGAGCAACCTGGTCTGGTGGGAGGGGCAGGTTGGAACTGGATGATCTTTAAGATCCCTTCCAACCTAACCATTCTATGATTTTATAAGACCTTTATAGAATCTTCTAGGTTGGAAGGGACCTTTAAGATCATCGAGTCTCTGACCATTAACCCAACACTGCCAAAACCACAACTAAGCCATGTCCCTCAGCACCACATCTACCCATATAGAATCATAAAATCATCTAGGAATAAGAGCAGATGAGCTGCCCAAGCCCAGGGGTGATGGAGATAGGAGCACAGGCACCTGGACGGGTGTCAGAGGCTGGAGAAGGGGCTGCACACAGCCCAGAGAAGCTGTTGGTACCTGCAGCTATCTATCCTTTATTCCTTCAAAAGCCTCTCCCCTGCCTTCCTTTTCAGATCGCTGCTGTTGTCTCCATTTTTCCCTCTTTACTCATTATTCTTTCCCGATAAAGCTCGCTAGCACTGCTGCCCCACACCCTTCGTGTGCCAGGGGCTGCCGCAGCTCCCTGGGGCTCCCCCCCGCAACCAGCCGACCTGAAATCCGGGAAGAAACTGGTAGCAGAGTCAGAAAGGCAAATCCAGACATGACTGACTCCGGGGAGCCTGATTGAAATAACTAATTAGGTTCTCACAGCCATTCGCTTTGCGAGAATAAGACCATATTCCGCTCCATATTTTCTAATGAATCCCGCTCAATGTTTCCTAATGATTTGTTTAACCGAGTTTTCGGTGTCTCCAGGCTGCAGTGCCGGCATGGCCCTACACAGCTTACCCCAGATGCTGGGGGAAGCTTTTGCTACTCTCTCAAATGTACCTTTCCCCGCTGGTATGCAGGGTTTTTTATGTTTCCCATCACGGTAGTGCAAATTCCATCTCCCGGCGCCATACAAAACAATCCCCCCCCCCTTCTCCTGTTTACACTATTTAGACACACACAGATGGTTGTCATTTTTTCTTCTCCTTTGAGCATCTCTCAGGGAATCTAAATAGGTGAGCTCTTCTCTCTCCCAACTGGCGCAGCCCATCATGGCCCCACAAACCGACGCTGGGGCTCCGGACTCACGTTTCGCATCCCGGGAGCTGCATTCCCATTACCCACAAGTACTCTGATCCCACAAACATTTGTAGATGCAAACATTTTGCCAGGCTGCAGAAAGTTATACTGAATTCAGGAGGACTGCCTGTAAATGACATTATTTCTGCGTAGAAGTATTAGGCATATTTTGATCAAATCATCTGTTTTAATTGTCATTTTCAAAGACAGTCACTCTGCAGAGATTTCTCTTTTTAAATTATATTGTTTATTGCTTCTTGCTCCATTATCTCTTAGTTGTGTGAAGATATAGGTTTTTTCTATCTGTGCTGTTATTTTACTAGTGGCTAAGGTCAAACCAACTTATGAGAGTTGCCAAAATCATGTTTCTTTCTCTATATACATTTTAATACCCACACTTGACTTTTTCCAGTGTTTTATTCTTCTCCATTGCACGTATCTTTCCCCGGGGAATTGCCAGTGTGGCAATAAATCACTGCTAATTCTCCTCCCTGCTACTCACACTCCTTCTTTATACAAATTTAATTTTTCACACATTCATTTGTATACTGCTTATGAAGAATGTTTTTTTTAAAAAAACCTAGTCTTTTCCTAGTCCCCCATTTTTTTCCCTTGCCTTCCCCGCTTCTCTTCCCTTTCCTCCCCTTGGAATGAAGTACCCCAACGACTTTGAGCTGACATTGATTTCACCCCCCTTTCTGTTATACTGCAATGGTTTTCTTTTCCCTGAGATACTTTTGCAGAAGGTCTCTTTTTTGTGCTGCACACCCGTGGCTGTACCATTAGCTTAGGCAGCTTCTTTGCCCATTATTTTTTCCTACAAGTCTTAAGAAATTCCAAGTCACCTCCTGCTATTCCATTTTATGCAGAAGTTTTGTAAACCTTGGCTCCTTGCGTGCCCGTACTGAAGTCATACTGTCTGTGCCTTTTCATCTTCCATCTCTCATTCGCAGCAGGTCTGTAGTCTGTTGTGACTTAATTATAGTGCCTTTTAAGATTCCTCCGGGAGCTGTGGCAGTGGTGGATTTTAATATCCCACCCATGACAACATTGTCATTAGTATTATTAGTTCTACTACTATGATTAGTATACTCCGGGCAGAATGAGTGGCTCCATACAGGTCAGGCACATCCCTGATCCAAGCAGTTTAATCCAAGAAATCAAATGCAGGCAATAACTGCAGCCTGAGATGCTATGCCTGCACACTGGAGCGCCAAGTGTGTTTGTCATTAATAAATTGCAACATGGTTTGAAGCAGGGCTCCTGCGGACTTGGGATGCTGCTGGGGAGGAGCAGGTCTGGGAGGGAGTTGGGGACATTCCAGCGGGGCACAGGGCAGCAGAGCCGCAGCTGGGGGGTGCTGAGTGCCTTAGGGATGGGTTTTAAAGGGTGTATTTCAACCAGCGTGACTTTTCCCATGTCACACAGGGACCATATCACACAGGTTGGCAGAAGCACCTCGCAGCAAGGCTCGCCTTTGGGAGATTCAGTCGTACATGCTGCAGGTGACTTGGGTGCTGCCCTTCCTTTAGAGAGCAGAGGTGGCCAAATGGCTTTCAGGAAATAAAAACCTTCGTGACATTGCCAGGCCACTTCTCCTGTCTCGCCCCAGCACTGCACCTCCACCAGCCCCCGGTGAAAGCAAGCTGATGGTCTGGGTAGCATCTGGGCATCTTAAAGCATTCAGAGTCACCCAGGTTTTTGGTCTGTGAGCTCTGCAAGAGTTTAAAAAAAAAGTCATACCCCACCTCTGTGGGCTGCATGTTGGTCTCTGGGCTTAGGCAGGGGGATCTAGGCTGGGGCAAGAGGTATGTCTGTGCCCCGTGCTGCCCCAGTGCACCCCAGCGCACCCCACTGAAGCTTGCTGGACATAGAGGGTCCAAAAAGCACCAGATCTACAGGAACATACTTGGGGTTTCCAGACCTGTGCCCACCATTCCAGACCTGCTGCCCCCTCTGAGCTGTGGAATATCCAGATATCCTGGGGAAATAGCCAGATTTCTTTTTTACCGGACAATAGTTCTGCTGAGGTGAAGATGTCCAAGGAAACCCTCGTGTGGGGTAATTCGAGAGCAGTGAAGCAAGGCAGACTTGTACTAGCTGAGGTTGTCACCCTATAACAGAAATCACACAAGGGGGATTTTCAGCAGCAGAAACTGGGGAAAAATCCTGTTCTGAGCAATACGGATGGTGCTATCATATCTCCCAGCAACATTCACCAAAAATTAGGGACCAAGGTGAGAAGATGTTAAAGAATAAGAAATTCCATAAAGAGCCCTTCCATTTCTACAAGTGAAAACCAAATATATGCAGCCAAAGATTAAATGCCAGTTTGAAGAGGCATTCATATGTACTTCAAGGAACAGCTCCAATATAGAAAAACAAGAAAAGAACATTTCTGAGAACTTCAATTAAATACAAGGTAACTTGGAATCATTCCCATCCGTTCCTTAAATTTTCCAGACTATCTTTTTCTCTTTTATTTTATGTACGGCTCTCAGAAAGGCTTTGCTACATCAAAGATACTTTTTGTCTCCTTTGTTCAAATGTATAAATTTGCCTACAAAAATTAGAAATATCATCAACAGTGAAAAATAATTTATTTGTAAAAGGAACTAACTTTTGTTTGAACTAGAGCTGGGAATTGAGATAATGTCTATGAATATGTGGAATGAATAGATGGAAGTATCTGAATTTATGGAAATACATGAATTCTCCTTTGCTGATAGAAAATTACAGTCAGGGCCCATTGCAAGCCAAATTAATATTCAACATAATCTCATTCCCACACAGGAACCCAAAGAGACAATTGATCTTGTTTCCACTAAAATCAATGGGAAAAACTCACCGAGCAGCTCTTTCAACAGAGGAGCGCAGCCAGCGTGACACCTGTGCTAACGCAGATTCACACCTTCTGCCCGCGTCCAAGAAGCTTCGTTACTTCTCGGATTAGATTTGAATTTATGATCCCACGCCAGGTCCTTATTTTTCTGCTTTAAGTCACATACATAAAGCTCCATGGGAGCACTGGTAATTATGCTTATCACCCAGAGGTCACCTTTTTAGATGTATTTTCTATATCCTCAATCTCCCTTTAAAGTAAGATGTTTTTCTTAATCAAGGTTGCCATGAGAGGCTCAGCACTTGCAGTCTCGCATGGAGGAATATTAGTGCTACCAGACATTATTTTTTATTTCTCTTTCAAATGCATTGATTTTTTATCTATTTTATTCCAAGAAGGAGCCATGGCACCTATTTTACATTCAGAGTCTGCCTCGGGAGTTGTAATAACTTGAAGCCCTGGATGCTCGAGCCAGCGTATAGCCGGAGCGGAGTTAGATCCGCAGTCAGTCCTGCCAGCTCAATGTCCTCAGCATCTGCTGAGAAAAGGGAAAAAAGTGGCTTCTCGCAGCCTCCTGGGACAGCTGGGTGGCTAGGACCAGAAGCCAGTGTCTCTGGGCACATATTGGGGATGATCTGCATTCCTCCCCAACAGGGCTGCTGTCGCTGATTTATTAATGTAGCAGTTAAAATCAAACCAGCACGGGAGAATATCTAAGTCAGCTACAGCCAAGACAGGCACGCTAAAGGCAGGCTACTTTTTCCCCTGGTATATGAGCAATCTCCACCTCTCAAAACAGATCCCAAACTGTGTAACCCAGAGGAAAAAGAGGCTCGACAAAGGTTATAGAATTCGACTTCTGCCTGGTAGAGAGTTACACTTGCATAAGAGGCACAGAGGAGAACGGGGCTTTTCTGAATTGGGCAATGACGCTTGCACAGGGACAAATCAATTTAGAAACTACTTGCAATGACCCAGGATTACAAAACGAACAATGACAGTTGCTTGCAAACTCACAGCGGCCGCTCATCCCGGCTTCTCCCCTGCCTCTCATCCCGGCTGCAAAAACACGCTGTGCTTTGTCACGGGAAGAGCCTGCTGCTGGCAAATCTGTATTCTCATGTCTGAGGTGCTCTGTGTGGGGGCAGCAGCTGGGCAGAAATCTTAATACAGATATAATAAAGTAAAACCGTGCCAGGAAAAAATTGCGCTTAAAGCGCCAGCCTCATTGTTTAGGGAAAATCAGGTGGGGATAAGACACTAAAATAACAGCTTCTTCTTTTCCCAGTCTTTCCTACCAGGCGTGGTTTGGACACAGCTCTCTGACTAAGCAGAGGTTTGAGAACCTGCCGGTTTGAGGACCCTTTTGCCACAGGAGGTGGTTTCGACATGTCAAAGGGATGTGCCTCCTACCTGGGTATCCAACAGTGTCCATACGGGTGGACACGTATTCGTCGGAAGCTGCAGATGGGCCTTGCAGTGACCAAGGTAAAGAAGGAGTAACTCCAGGGAAGGTATTCAAGCCTAGGAAGAAAGTTCTCCCAGAGCTTGAGAAAAAGGGAAAGATCAGGAGCTTGGAACAAACAGCAGAAAGAAAGCAGATCTGTAGTGAGAGTGAGGAGCTGGCACCAAAAGCAAGATCCATCGGTCACTACTGATGTACATTTTAACTAAACATTACTTAGAGACTGGTGGCTTTGGAAACAAAACCACAAGTAATTAACCTTGATCTGCTAATGGGTCAGCTCAGCTGAGACCATTGGTTTTGCTGATAGGGATTATGTAAAGAGTATAACAACTGATACAGGCAAAAGTGGCTGAAAAAGCCGAACAATGCTATAAGGATGAGGTGAAAGTAAGTTTATGATGAGTAAATAGTGATGGAGACATTCATTATGGCTGGAGCCACAGGGACCTGGCTCTGTGGCTGCCAAACCTGGAGCCTGGAGAATTTTCAGCCTGGAGAAGAGGAGGCTCCGGGGAGACCTAATAGCGGCTTTCCAGTACCTGAAAGGAGCCTACAGGAAGGCTGGGGAGAACCTGTTTAGAAAGGCCTGCAGTGACAGGACGAGGGGCAATGGCTTCAAGCTGGAGGGGAGCAGATTTAGATTGGAGATTAGGAGAGGGTTCTTTACTGTGAGGGTGGTGGAGCACTGGAACAGGTTGCCCAGGGAGATGGTTGAGGCCCCTTCCCTGGAGATATTCAAGGTGAGGCTCGATGAGGCCCTGGGCAACCTGGTCTAGTTGGGGGTGTCCCTGCTGACTGCAGGGGGGTCGGACTAGATGACCTTTGGAGGTCCCTTCCGGCCTGGGCAATTCTATGATTCTATTCTATGATTCTATAAACCTGATACAGATGTGGCAGGGATCTAAAAAGGGAGTGTGTTTAGGAGGGCCCCCCTCCTTCTGCCAAGATCACACCAGTGCCACCTCCACCAGTGCAGGTCCTGAGGCCAGACAGTCCCAGTTCTCCCCACTTCAAAGAAGGGGTGATCATGGTCTTCTGTGGCATGGTATGTCCACTCCAGAAACTCAGGACAAATGCAGAGGTAAATTGCAAGGAGCAGGCCGATCTCACTTACCTCATACCAAAACCTTCAAAGTCTTACTCAAATGAGCATTTCAAGTTGTGCACGGGCTGTACCAGAAGCCAGCCCAGGATGGGTGCGATGTGCTTCAGGAACTGTCTTCTGCAGCATGTCTGGGGGGACACTGAGCAGCCTAGAAGTTAATGAGCATCTATGCAACCTTCCTGTTAGCTAGGCCAGAAGTCCAAAGCACCATGTCTTAAAGATCTCTGATATTGAACCTGTTGAAGGAGAGAGGATGTTCTCCTGACACAAGGGAGATTACCAGAGTTAGGCCAACTACTAAAAATGGGACTTCAGAAAAGAAGGACCAGTGGTCTGCACCACCATGATCATCCTTATACTACGGTGTCAAGGAGATGGGGAAGACATGTTGGGATGCTGACAAAAAAACCACAGTGCCGTGTTCTGGGTAAAAGAAGAAACCTTTAAGGACTTCCTGCTGCTTCTTGGGCACAGTTCTTCATAAATGCTGTTTGGTAAGTAGCGAGACCGTCCACGTGACCATAGACTTGTCTCAATCAGGGCAAATGGTCAAGTTTGAGACAGGCAGTGCCAATGCAGGTGTCAATGTACTTCTCTTACAGCCATTCCCAAGTGCAGATGTGGACTGGTCTCTTGAAAGTCACCAGAGCGAATCCTGTCCCTGTCCTTGCTCTTGTTCCATCTCAACTTGCTCAGATGAATGTAAAGGTGTAAATCTGTGTCTATGCAGGTGCTAACTTGGGGTTTGGCAAATTGCACTGATTCACTTGCATAACCTGATTGAGGGGCTGCTGAGGCAGCTCTCATTTCTCACGAGGCCGCAAGATAAAATATCACTCCTTATTCCAGTTTTTCTCCACTCTCCTCCGACGTGGCACTAAGTGGTGTGGGAGGCAGAAAATATGACATCATTTTTCTTTAAAAAGGGCATAAGGAACTGGAGACAAGTAAGTGTGCTCTCTGTGACAGGCAAATCAGAAGAAAATGTAATATACAACAGAATTAACAGGAGCCCAGCTAGATCTGGATATATTGGGGAAGAGTCAACATGGCTTCTCCAGGGGAAGTTATATCTCATAAATCTATTAGATTTCTTTGAAGGTGTCAACACAGGTCCAGGCAAGGATTAGCTGGCTGCTGTAGTTAAATTGCATTTTCCAAAAGTTACGCTCAAGGTCTCTGACAAAAGGCACTAGAAGACATTATGATGTTATGGAGTATGAGAGGAAGCCCCTCCACAGAGTTATAAGTGGTTAAAAGCATGTAACCAAGAGAAGGATAACCGTTCAGTGTTCGTGTTGGCCAAAGACCAGTCACTGGGTCCCTTGGAGGCCCGTTCTGGGATCTGTACTGTGCGACACTCATCAATGATCCGGAAAAGTGGTGAATAATGAAGTGACAGTGTTTGCCTATGCGACAAAATTATTCAGGATCATGAAATCTAACACTGACAGTGAAAAGCTCTGGAGGATCTTCTGAGACTGAGTTACTGACAATAGAACAGAAGATGAAATTCAGTGTAAATAAATGTAAGGTAATGTCAGTGAAGGTAAAAAAAAATAATCCAGAATGGCAACCAAGTTTAAACAGACAATTATTAGCTCTGAATTAGCCACCACAGCTCATCAAAGAATTCATTGTGGAAGGCATCCTTGGAAAACTGCTCAGACCCATGCCTGGTCAAAAAGGAAGGAGGATGTCAGGCATCTCGAGAGAGAGAGAACCATACAGGAATTGTCACCATAACCAGCATGGAGATCCATGGTCCATCTTTATTTTGAATACTGAGTGGATGTCTGGCCCTGCATCTCACAAAAGACACAGTAGTAAAAACAAAAAAAGACAAATGAAAAGACTGACCCAGTGACATTCCTGATGCTGAGAGACAGAACAGACTGAGGTTATTCTGCTTGGATAGACCACGGAAGTCTATCCAAAGTGTTTTGGAGAAGAAAACTGGAGTTGGTGACTCCTTCTTTCTGGCATTATAATAAGAAATGGAAGTATTGGGAAGCAGATTTAAAATGATGGCTTGGAAGCACTTTTTCCACACAGGGATTCGTGTGTGTCAGAAGGTACGTAGTATGTTCAAGGCAGACAGGTCCGTCAGTGGCGTAGACACAACAGTCGGGCTGCAACCAGCAGCTGATGATGCTCCATGAGCTGCCAGATGCCAGTCTGCCAGAAGCACTCAGTGCTGGTTTTCACACACTTTGCTGTTGTGCGTGTTCCTGGCCAGTGTTTCAGGCAGAACACCAGGCTTTGCAGATATTTGCTCTGTCCCAGTATTGTTTTGCTGTCCTCATAGTGATGAACCCACGACCCTTTGATGGGTGTCTAAGGCTAAGCCACAGCAGAAGCCGCTTACTGGTCACTGTGCCTAAAATGAGGGGTCTTCAGGCTCAGAGAGGACAGCTCAAATGTTCTTCTGGATTTGTCACCCAAAGCAGAGCTGTCACCCATCTGGCTTCAGCAGAAAAGTTGGAGCAATCTGCTTCCAAGTTCACATCTAATACAACGTGGGAGAATGCAGCTGAGGAGCACAGCAAAGGGAATCTTTACTTTGCTCCCACACATAAGGTGAAGAGGAAAAAATAAATAAATATTTTTTTATAAAGACCAGAATTATTCAAACATAAATGTGCCGGGTCTATAGACAAAAACTCAGAGGAACAGATGAAAGCGTGTGCTGCAGAGTGCTGAAAGGATGCACAATAAGAGGCCACCTTTGCTGCCCCATCTCTGAAGACCAGGCAGGAGGGACCGCTACCAGCCCTGCTCACGGCTGAATTCCAAAGTGCTTGTTTCTCTTCAGGATGCTGAGGTAGCATTCAGCTCCCCTATGTTTGGCTCTCCTGCACACAGGGTTTAATTCCTTCCTTTCTTCTGTTTTTCCAGAGAGACACAATTAGAAATAAGCCGTCAGAATAAAATAACCAAAACTCACATTCTGTCTAAAAGTCTATTTCAAGAAGAAAGAAGATTGCGTGTGAAGAAAACGCTCACCAGTGAGGTTCGACATCAAAAGAATGTTTTGCATGGACTAAATAGAAGTATTCATTTTTCATACATGCACAGATTCACACTGACACCAGTTAGACTTTCATACGAGCACACTTTGTTTACTTAAAAGCTTGAAGGAAGGGAAAATGTCACAAATGCTCATGTAAGCCTGCATGTGCACCAATCGGACACATCCAGCATGGCTGTTTGTACAAGCAAAGATCTCCCAATAGGCCAGGAAGCGTTCGCATAAATCATCTGCCCAATCATTTAAGAGAATGAATAATTCATAGAAAGGCAAATGTGTTCACAAGCAATTCACATGAAGAGCTAGGAGCTACGTTCAAGGAATGGATTTGGTGTTCGCTGTCTCTGTGAGCCTGAACACGCTTTCCCTTGCCTCCTGACTTGCACGAACCCTATATAAGCAATCCCGTAGCTCCATCCCTCAAAGTGTCATTGGTTGTCACCCATCCAGAGCTGCTTGTCCACTCCCTGCGCCTGTCCCAACAGATGAAAGCCACAGTGTCTCCCACAAGTGTTGGTGCCAGTTAGTGTGACACTCCTAAATTACCTAATGGGAGTTCTTCTTTCTTCATTTCTTATTTCTTGAGGCTGGTGATGGAGGTGCAGAACTGGTTTGCTGGAGCTGTACAGCTCACAAAGTCTTGTGTCTGTCCACGTCCAGAGTATGTCCATGTTCTGCCCTGTGCTTTCTTTGTTTCTCCAGCTGTGAAATGGTGAGGAAGACACCAAGCAACTGGAAATTTTTTTTGATACCTAGGTGGAACCTGGGCTTGATATCAGCCAAACTCTACTTCTTACACCCAGTTGTATTAGAATCTAGAGGTGGTGGGATGGTGCTGGGACGAACAGATGTGCTCCTTGCAGTGCTGGCTGTACCTTCTCCTGTCCCAAGCCCTTACCTCCAGCACCTCCAGCAGAGGTAAGGGAGCTCTAGCAGTGTCCCCTCATCTAGAGAAACAGCCTTTAGGAGGGAGATGACAGGGAACACCAGTCAGCTAGGAACCTTTGGGCTCTCAGGCACACTTTATAACTTTAGTCACATTTTTTGTGGTTTTTTCAGCGTCAGGCACAACAGAACTGGCCCAGTTCTCTTTAGTCTTGCATGAGATGCAAAATATAAATAGGAGCAAAAGGTTTCTTATAGATGTATCTCTGCCCTCAAAAAAATTTGCTGTGCAGCCTCAAGTAATATTGCATGCTCAGCTATCAATTCTGTTCTCCAGGACCCACTTACAGAATCATTCCTTAGTCTTTTGAGAAAGAGAAGTGAGTTCATCCTGCAGCTTCCCAGATCCCCAGGCAAAAAACCATTTCCAGAAAGTCAAACTGCCTTGCTGCTAAGGAAAGTCTCTCCTAGAGAGACGTGGCTTCTCAAGAAGATTTCAGACCCCATCCTATCCTTGGGCTGCAGGAGAAAAATACACCCTTTGCCCTGACCCAGGGCAATGATCTTCCCTGGTCTAAAAGCTGCAATTGTCCTGCTGTCCACCTGCGCAACCGGCTGCTGACACACCATGTGCACGCTTCTCCCTTCGTGTCTAGTCCCCGGTGTTCAGAAACATTGATTACACCGAGAGCTGATGAAATATGATTACATTTTTCTCTTCATTAAACATGATATAGAATCATAATTCACACATATAAAATTGTTTTATTCCTTTTTCCTGTTTGCTTTGGAATTATTTCATGGTCTCGACAATGTGGGTTTAGCAATGCTGTCTCTTCTGCAGAGCCAGTCAGCCGCCAGTACCTTGCAATTTTAATGATCTAATCCGACAGCTAGCATGCTTTAATTTAAAGTTTTATTAACGACCGCTTTCTACCCTCAAAGACTATATTAAAATTTGTTAATGGAATTGGAGATTATAAATGCCCCACTGCAAGGCCCACTTGTGCTGTTCTGCACCACCCCCTTTAGAATTCAGAGCAATCCTATTAACTCTTCTTTATGTTTTGTATAGGTCATTTTGATTGCAGTTTCTTGTGTACTTCCCTTATGAGATAGCGTTCCCCGAATCTAAGCATTTGAAAGAATATAATTTTACAAAAGATCACATATTTCAGATTCATTATCCTTCAATAGTGAGCTTAAAATTTAATTTCTTTGACTTATTGCAAATTTTTTGAGTCTACCGGGAGAATGGAAATGAATTCCATGGGCAGCGTCAGATCATGTGACAGAAGTGACAGAATCCACCCCAACCGCTGTTGAAAAAGGAGAGGAAGAAGAAGAGGGAGGAGGATGGAAGGAGATGGGCCATTCGTAGGCGTAAACTTGCAGGATCAGGACAACCAGTTGTTCTCTAATCTCTTGGAGGTGTGAAGCCCTTTGCACAAAATACATTGCTTTTTTAGGCACCCCGTTACCACATGAAGGCTGCCTCTATTAGTCTTTTAATGAGCATCCTGAGACTCTGCATTAGGTCCCCCAGGCTGCATTTGTGCATCAGGGCCCCATGTTATACGTGCCATGAAAGGGATCCCCCCTACCCATTATTTATTTTATATAAGGAGTCAGCAAAAGCATCTCCAGTCTCCAAATCTCCACAGATCCCAGCACCGACGGTTATTGTTTGCAGGGTGTCTCAGGAAATGCCCTATTAATCATTCGTTGTATAGACTTAATTTCTCACAATTCTCCCCTCTTTATTTTCTGTTGCTATTGTTTCTTTCTCCTGCTTAAACATTTCAGCCACTCACTGAAAAAGCAGAAACAACATCAGGTTCTCAAGAAACCAAACAATCAATCAGTTCACCGGCTTCACAATGGGACTCAACGGGAGCAGCAGGGCAGCTGCCTGTTGTTTGAATATCACTCACCCGAAAGGCTTGGCCAGTGTACAGAAAAAGCAGTTATTCACAGGAAAAAGAGGTAGGTGAAGGACACAGAGGGGGATTTCTAAGTGGAAATTTTTACATTAGAGATGTTTACACTTGAGCTACTCATCTGGTCTCCTTTTACAGCTGATGAAAAGACATTGAAACATAGGGTGCAACCCATCTGACGCATTTGATATATCAACCTTAGGACAAAACGAACCAGCCATGCTGTGAAGTGCCCATTTCTCTCCAGCCTCCCCTAAAAATAGCCTGAAAAGTTGATCAGGGTACACTATAGATGTCTAAAGTGAGGGAAAACCTACTCCCCACTCTGTTACTCCGTAGGCACTGCCATGATCAGATCCCCAAGGAAAGGATTTTCCTGTCTGGCAGGTAAATCCTACTGCCCCAGTACCTGCGTGCTCCAAGCTTTTTATGCCAACTAATGGTAACCAAGTGGCAGGGAAGAGCACTGGATGAGGTGGAGCATCTGAGAGCCACAGAACCTCTTTTAGAGCAGATGTATATGATTTATTGTTTGCCTACCTCCTGTTTGACTGCCACAGCCCATGGTACCAAACAAATAAGTGCTGCTGGTGGGTAGTCAGCTCCTCTTCATCTTCCCTCCCTCAACTTCGTACTCATCATCCTTCATACTGTTGTTCTTCAGTTAAGCCCTTTGTACTGCTGATGAGTTCCCCTACCGCTGTGGCATTCACATATTCAGTCCTTGGGTGGCTTTTCCCTGTCCCCATGTCTCCACCACCAAGTCCCTTGTAAAGTGCAGCAGTAGACTCCAGGCCCTTCCCATTTCCCCCTTTTTCTTTTGAAATCTTTCCAGACTGTCCACAGCCGTGCAGTGTGAGGCTTCCAAACTACCTGTGACAAGGGTGGGGTTCCTGTTAGTGATGCATGCTCCGCTTGGGAATGCTCATGTTGCTTAGGGGCTAGTGTTTCTCCATCCCTAGGTCCTGATCTAATTATGTTCCTCACAGTAAGGTAGACCTTCCTCTGCTTGCCTGTGCTTACCCTACTTTTGGTTTTATCTGAGCTATTTACCATGGAGATGTGCAGCCAGCGTCCACAGCAGAAGTGCAGAGAAAAACCCCCTGGACCTCCATATGTTGATGCTGTGTCACCAAAAATCAAGGATACTGAAACACTCAGTGATGGGACGGACAGCGAGTTGATGTACAGTTCTCTCTCTGAATGACCTCATGCTTCCACGTGTTGTTTCTTTTTTCTAGTTCTTCCCCAGCCCTGGCAACCCCCATCCATGAGTTTCATTGCTGTTGGATCTGTCCCATTTCTGCCCTGTGACCTTGCTCACTTTGGGATGGCAGCCTGGTACATGCTCAGGAAGGATGGAGCAGCTCATCACACCAGGAGCACAGCTCAGTGGCCTTGACATCCCAGTTTGCACGTGCCAGGACTCGTGCCGTGACTTAATGCTCTCACCCACACCTAACAGGCTACCTTAAAGTGGGAAAATTTATTTTGTTTTTTGGCTCCTTATACATCACCCAACCAGGGCATGGAAACAATAGCACATGACTACGGAGTTCAAGTCAAGACGACGTGAATTGTGAGCACGCAGTCCAGAATTTATCTTTTGTGAATATTTGTGTGTTAAAGTTACAGATTTGCTTTTTCACCATATTTGCAATAGCGCTGCTCAAATATTTGTGGAGACTGAACACGGCCTAATTGAAATTCAGTTGAATTCAGATTAATATTCATGCCTTCTTTTTTTTTTTTTTTTCTGCTTCCACTCTTCATTCGTCTCTAAATGGAAGCAGCTTCCTGCTGTGGAGGGGGCAGCTGTAAGCTGGCAGACTCCTGTAAGGGTGAAAAGTTTGGCAATCCAATTTGAATTTCTCGGAGCAGCCACACGCTGGATGTCACCGCTATCTACATCGTTTGCATGTATTGACAGGCAGGTCCCGAGCTCGGTCGGTTTATCCCTGCGCCGGGTGGGTGCCGATCACTGGAGCTTCGCAGCACCTCACTCTGCATCGCCGCTCACACCACCTGCTCCTTCCTCCTTGGCACCCGGCTTCCGTGGTGGCGACGGTGCCCTCTGCACCACCGATGGCTCCCTGCCTCCGCAAGGCTGCCCTCCCAGCAGCAGCCGACCCCCTGCTAGTGCTAATTGAGCCCCCGCGACAGGCATGAGCTGCCCCCCTCCTTTGGCTTCTCCAGGAGGGAAGGGCAGAGATTTGTGGCTTCTGTGGAAGTGGAGAGGGATCTGGGGACGTTGCGTATTTGTAGCTGCACAGGGGCAGGGCTGAGCTCACCGAGACCCCAAGCCCATCAATTGTTTTTGTGATCATAGATCATGCTATTTCTATCGAAGGCGAGCTGATATTTTTCAGCAGAATGTGATGAAACCTCACTCCTCCATAAAGCATCATTTCCAGACCTTATCCACTTTTCCGTGTCTAGTCAGACTGCTGCTCTCTGTCTGCAACTGAGGAAATCTTGCACGGGGAGATTAGAGATGCCTGGCACAGTAAAACCTTCCTCCAGTCACCCAGGAAACATAAGACATTTTTCTTCTTCTTTGGAAAAACACGGAAATTGAATTGGAAGCACTACATGGATGCAGCTCTGCCCAAATAAACTCACAGACTGTCAGGATGCAGATGTTCCTGTGGACTATTAGTGCTCGCATGCTTTTCAGAGCATCCCAGGTAGTCTGCAAATGCTTTTCATCAGGTATTTATGGTCCCCAGTAAAGCACTAAGACAGAAATATTATAAACTACACATTTAACAAGGAAAATACAGGAACGGTGTAAAATACCTAGAGGCACTGCAATGCTTTGAAAGATCTTGGAATCATCTCAGATGATTTTTTCCAAGGACTGGCTTTTACTACCACTGACCCTATATGTAGTCATAAATACTGTTTGTTTTCCTCCTGATTTTTAATTTTTTATACGCCTCATGGCTGCAACACCTAAAAGAAGCAGAGACAGGTGCAGCAGCAAGCGAGCTTTTCTCCTCAGGTACAGAATAGGCAGAGTCCTTGCAGCAAAGAGACTTAACAGCTCCCAAGCGCCGTACCCCTTCCTTTCCTTAGCAAGGAGAAAAGCATAAGACAAATTTATCACACCTCTAAATACCAGCGTCGCTGAACACGGGTTTTAAAAAGTCACCATGGTGCTCCAGCCCCAGTCATGCTTCTGTGTCCTATCATTACCACAAATCACAGTTAGGGTTTCCCAAGCACCATGTTTGCATTTCTATGCCTTAGCATGTTGCTGGAGACAAGTGTAATGCCCTCAGGCTGTAAAACCCAACATTAAATGCCACAGTAGTGCAAAGGACAGCTGGGGGGAAAGGACGCCCAGGATTTATAAAATATTCCTTTTTTTTTCAATGCAGTGATTTCACAACCAGGTTTCACGTTTGGGTGGAGAGTTTTCACTCTGGTTGTGTCTCATGGAAGTCATTGTCTAAGCTGGAGCACAGGCACCACTGGGCTGCCTCAGCCGAGGGATCCCTCTGAGCCGGAAAACTCTCTCTGGCATCAAACGCTTCAGGGAAGTGTGCAGCACCTCTAAAGTAAGTTGTTTTGAGATGGCTTATTGTCAAATGAACTTTCTTCAAACTCATTCAAAGTCCACACTCCTAGACTCAGGGTTAGGGTGGTGAAGGCACCACTGGAAACAGGCGGTGGTCCTGGAGAAAGTAATCATCTGGAATATCTTTGCAATCGTCCTTGTATCTGGGCATCTGGGCTTCCTCTACAGCCAGAGACCTTTGGAGGAAGACTCCTGTGGTCATGGGGTAACTCAGGCTAGAAGGGACCTGAGGAGTGTCACCTAGCCTGACCCCATCCCACCTTTCTTAGATGCCTGTCCTAGGGTGGAAGGAAACGTTATTTGAAGGCACAGCACGGTGTCTTTTAGGAAGCAAACTTGAGGGGAACTGAATCATACCGTGTACTGTGCCATAAACGTGTGCACAAAGGGTTGAGCAGGCAGCCTTAAATCTGAATAATTTTTCTGCCTCAATACGTTTTCTATATTTCCACTTTAGCTAGTCCTCCTTCTTCTCTGGGGAAATTTCTAAAGGAGTGCCAAGCAGAAGGTGCAAGACCGAGACATCTCCTAAGCTTCTGCCACCTGATCTCTGTGATCACGAGGTCCTGCGAACGGAAAGGGACAGAGTTAGGGTAAAAGGAGTCAGTGAGGAGCAATCCGAGGTGAGATGGATCCCCCCGTGCCCATGCATCCTCAGCATCACAAGGATGGATGGCAGCCAGCAGGAGCTTTGCTGGCCCACGTGCACTTCCCCCGTGTCTCTGGTACCGACACAAGGCTCAACAGGCAGCAGTTTCTGGATTTCTCAGTGTTTCTTTACAAAATAGAGGCACAGCAACTGCTGCTGCCCTCCAGCCCTCTGATCCCTCGCTTGCTTTGGCAGCGAGATGAATACTGATGCAGCTCACCCAGCAGCTCAGACACTGTATTATTAGGTTTCTTCAAAACCCCTGAATGTCCCATCCAGACCCAGTGACTTAATATTTTTTAAATTACCTATTTGCACCAGCGCCTCTTCATTTGATACCTTAATCCTTAATAGCAACTCACCTTTATTACCAGAAAAGAGCAAGTCAAGAGCAGATTTCTCCCAACATCCCCCGAGGTGAGAACTTATGAAATGAAATCATTTCACTTCTCAGCTGTGTCCTCATCTTCCTTAATTGTTCCTTTTAACTCCTGGGGAGCCAGCAGACCTGACTTGTTCCTTTGCAGGCTTTCCTGTTCCTGGCAGACTTGAATTATCTATTGTTTGTTTTCATTCCTACCAAGTCTTGCTATTTCTTGCTGGCTTCCTGTTTCCCCTCTTTCATGCTGTATTTTCTGGCCCTGTTTATTGACCTCATGAAGGTTGGATTTCCATCTTTTGAAGGACCATTGTGTGGCCCAAACACCTTCCTGAACCCTGCCATTTACCTGCCTTCGCTCCTGCTTTCCTCCCGCGTTGGCTGATCAGACCCGCGCAGGCGCTTGGAGCCCCTGTGGTATTGTCAGGTCCTGGTATAGCTAAGCATATGCTGAAATCTCGTTAATGGCAATTAAAGTTGAGCATGTGGTTAAGTACCTTGCAGAAGGTAGCTGTTTTGCTATGTCACTCCTTAAAGAGCATCCATGCCAAATTTTAGCATTTTAATCTCTTTACTTTTGACTCTTGATGCTGTCGGCCGGCTTCCTCATTTTGTTGAAATCTCTCCGTCTAAAGGTTAGCATCACTGTGATAGGATTTGATCCTCTTCTTTCCCAAGGATGATGAACATAATTACATTCTTAACAAGTGAATTAAATTACAGCACGATTTCTCTAACAATGAGCGCTCTCCCCGCAATGTGCTGGAAGTGTCGCCAAGCTGATTGTGCGCACGAGCCTGCACCACGCTGCAGAATGAGTGAATTTTTTAAATTCTATTCCATGCGTTATTGGGACTTTAAAAATTATGTCTTATTCATCTATTGATGACAGTGGCCTCTTGGGTGTAAATTGAAGCAATTACCAAGGATCATGCAAATTAATCAATTATTTTCAGATTATTACATTCAAGCAGCAGTCTTGCTCTTCGATTTAGTTAAACTCTGCCTCTGAGTCAATTTTGAAACCTCCAAATTAAGCTATTTATTAGCTAAGAAGATCTGGGGGAAAAAAAGTTACATTCATGAACTGGATGGCAGAAGGGGTCATTTTAAAAAGGGTTTAACACACAAACTGCAATATATAAGAACGAACTGAAGTGCCAGTCCTGACCCCAGCATGAGTGGGACATTTGGTATCATGCAAAATGCCACAACACAATCCCGGCTCCGTGCACAAATCTCAGCGCAGCCGCAAGATCGAGGTTGCAGTGCTTCAAGGGCGAGCCCTGGTGCTGTTGGGAGGTGAGGGACAGAGGGGACACCAGGGGCCAAAGGGACATGCTCCACTGGGAGCGTGGTGGGACAGATGTCCTCTGCTCCTGCTTGCCTTGGGTGAATGCTTCAGGATCCGGCCCCATCATCAGTCATCAGCTCTGGCATTTTCTTTGCTGAAAGCCTACGGAGAAGGTTGCACCAACCCTGCACCCCCAGGGAGCCCTGGCCTGGCAATGGACTCCCTCAAGTGTCACAGACGCTCCTGTACCAGCTCCTGCTTTCCCTTCTGTGGCTTTAATCCCTGCATTTGAAATTGTCCATCCATAATGGATTATCACAGCTCTTCCAGACTAGCCCAATTAATGGAAATACCGATGATAGCTAAGAGGAAATAAAAGGAGAGGAAGGAGGCGAGCTGAGGGACTCCTCGCCCGCAATCTCAGCCCCGTGGATGCTGTGGAGGCAGGGGCAGGCAACGCTGCATCCCGCCAGCACCAGAGAGGGAATCTGCCCTGGAGCAGCCACAGGCTCTGTTTGTGGTGGGTGCAAAGCCCATCTCTTGCTCTTGTCCTCTGCCCACCATTCAGGCAGAGGGGTTACAGGGTGGCTGAAGGCTTTTGAGTTTTAATTTAAGTGATTCTAAACCAGCTTTGGGTTTATAGCTAATAAGACATTAGTATGCTAATTAAATTATCCATGGAGTGGTATAAAGAGGCCTTCCTGAAGTTTAATGGCTGTGTAAAAGGTAACTCTACTTGCTATGTAATTAATTCATGGAACAATAAATGTATAATTAGATTCTTATTAATATCGGAGAGGCTTTTCCTGCATTAGGAATGAGGTGGAGGGACTGGTCATTTTTGCTTTTGATGTGGGAGAAAGGAGATGGCAGCTCCTGACTGCAAAGCACCTCCAGCCTCGGCAGCATCCCTGCGTCCACATCTTCCTGATCCTGGCCACCAGAGCCAGGCAAAGACTCGTTCCCTACAGAAAGCTCCCACAGCCCACAGACTTCCTCCAAGCATCACACGGGACAAAAAGGAAGCAACCAGGCAATGAGCTTTCTCATGCATGCTCTCCCGGGACTGTTCAAATAAGGGATGATTCATTTTTTAAGAGCAATAGGACAAGAGACCTTCCTCAGAAAAACCAACCCTGCTATAGCCTCAAGTGACCAAGGGAAAAAGCCAATGGCACCTCTTGAAAAATCAGGTTCTCCAGCTAATCCTGGTCTTCCCCAGAGTCCTGAAGTCCTCCAAGTACAGAGAGGAGATGAAAACCTGTGTTTCTCTGCTGGAAAGTGAGAGGTATGACCTTACAGCTCCATGAAACCTCAGAGGAGCTGCTGTGTCTGTCAGCAGAGCAGCTCTCCCAGCACACATGCTGCAATCTGCTCCGTAACGTCCTGGATGGCTCACCCCACCAGCTGCTCCGCTGCCCAGCCAGCCCCACAGCATGTGTAGAAATCTGCCATACCCGAGGGATTTCTGAATTCAAAAGCCGAGTTTCAGTTGCATATCAAGGGGGAAGACTCAGTTTTTAAGCAGAGTGCCCCAGAACTGGTGGGGTCTGGCAGCTGGGAAGCAAAAAGTCCTTCATTCTGCATTCACCCACTGTGTTCTCCTGGGCTGCTCACAGCCAACATGGGGGCTTCCCCAGGTGTTGGGTTCCCACCCCAGCTCTCCCTGCAATCCCTGGCACCTGCAGGCTTTGGGGGTGTCCCCAGGCATCCCCCTCACCGGGCTAGACCACCCTGCAGATGTGGCACAGCTCGAGAGGAAACAGCCACCCACCTTTCAGGGGCTTCTTCATGCCCAGAGGGGTACAGCAAATGCTCTGAGAGCAAACAGGTCAAACCTACCCTCTGGCTGGGTCCTAGCTGCAGGGAAAAGGGTCCTTGTGTGGGAGGACACAGTTTCTGGGCATTGCCCTGCCAGGCTGAACTCAGTTTCTGAGATGCTCCTGCTGAGCATCTCTCCTGGCTGCAGGTACCACCTCTCTGTCCAGGGAGGTTTCCTCCACCTGCACACAGACATGTCTTCTCACCCACCATCTACTGATGGTCCAAGCAATGCCAGGACAACAGCTCTCACCATGCTCAGAGCAGACTGGCCAAAGCCCACAGCGCCAGCCATCCTGCCTCCAGGAGAAAGGGTGACATGCGGGTATGCATTCCCTCTTGCAGAGAGATGTCTGCACAGTCAGAATAAGGGGAAGCCTCAAAGCTCTTTCTCTCTGAAGCTGAACCCCGAGGTTTCTATAAGCGTGACTTGCATCAGCTCTGGTCTGGGACATACCTTTCTGGAAAGGTGGATGAAGGTCAACAAATTCCAATTGAGCAGAAAGGTCTTTGAAACCAGCCAGAGTTCATTGGAGATCTCACAAGAGGAGAGGCAGAAAGCCCAGGGCAAAAGCCAGAAGTGAAAGCCAACTCTGGTATTTATAATGGAAATGAAACTGCTGAGGCTGCCTCTAGGGAAGAGGAACAGCACCTGTGGGTGGGTGCAGGGGAGCTTCTGGGACGGCAGGTATCACGGGAGCATCCGGGGGTTTGCTGTGATCCGGCTGCTCCAGGAGTGAGTCAGCGTCCCTGGAAATCCTGCTGCTAGCCAGGAGATGAGTAACTGCATCTCATCAAACACAGCTGGTGAGTTTATCCAACAAGGATGCGGGATGGAAAACAGTGCCATGTCCTTCTCATGCTACCGGATCACATTGCCACTTGAAGTTCCTGCTGGTTGATGCTCCTTCCCCAAAACACTTCTGCCATACTGATGGTGACCTGACACAGCAGTGGTGCAGAAGAGGGCTAGGCATGTTCCCAGACAGTCCCATGCCATCAGGGGCTGTTTTGTTGGTGCCTCGCTGGGCTCCGGTATAACAGAATCATAGGGGTTGGAAGGGACCTCTGGAGATCATCTAGTCCAACCCCCTGCCAAAGCAGGTCCACCCAGAGCAGGTTGCACAGGAACGTGTCCAGGCGGGTTGTGAATATCTCCAGAGATGAAGACTCCACCACCTCCGTGGGCAGCTTGTTCCAGGGCTCTGCCACCCTCAAAGTAAAGAAGTTCCTCATGTTTAAATGTTACCTCTTGTCCTGTCACTGAGGACCACTGAAAAAAGACTGGCCCCATTCTCCAGACACCCGCCCTTTAAGTATTTATAAGCATTGATAAGATCCCCCTCTCAATGTTGTCTTCTCCAGACTAAAAAGTCCCTCAGCCTTTCCTCACAAGAGGTGTGTATTTTCTGTAGAAATACCGCGAGGGAAGTGAGGGGATTCCAGCGAGACCAGCCACCTGCAGAGCCTTTACTCAGCTTCCTGCCCTCAGCCCCACTGCTGGGCAGTCAAGGCTGGTCATTAGCAATTAATTGCCTTTGTGGCTTGTTCGTTAGAGCATCTCACCAGACCTGTGACACAAAAGCTGAAGGTTACCCCCCTGTGGGTGGCTGAGCTGGACTCACAGCTCACTGCTCCAGAAAGGGGAAATCTTGTGCTCCTTCCAGACAATGTTTGAATGGGAAACAGGCAAAGAAAGGCTTGTCTTTTCACCAGGCCAGCAATGACAGCACCTTATTACATGGCCAGAGGGGTATCCAAGGCAGCTCACAAGGGAGGAGGACAGCAGGACATCTTCTGTGGTTGCAGCTCAGTGAAGCTCATGCAGGCATCCTATGAGTTGTAACCTGCAACCTGTTCCCAACTCAGCAAAAAGAAAATCAAACCAGGACACAGGTGACAGCCATCAGAAATGACCATTTTGAGGACATCAATCGCACCAAGCTTCACAGAGTCCTGCCAGTGATGGGGAGGCAACAGACTGAGTTTTCTCATCAGCGCAGTGCCTTCTGTCCTCCGTGCTCTACACCTCCTGCTTCAGCAGCTTTTCCCTGTGACTCCTTTGATCCCTGCTCCAGGCAGGTGTCATTTCTGGGAGGTAACACCCCAGAGCGGGGTCCCAGCATGTTGGCAGGGCAGCCTTTGGGCCATGTTTGCTCCAGGAGTCAGGCTGCTGCCTGCAATGTCTCGTGGCTCCCAGCCCTGGGTAAGAAGAAATAAGCCAGGGAAACAGAGGCACGCAAGGTCCTCAGTAGTCATCAAAACTAGAGAGGTTTGCAGTTAGGGGGGTGGCACCCTGATTTTTCTGACCCTGAACCCAGCTGGATCTAAAGCTCACTCACGCTGTGAGAGAACTGACAGTATTGCAGGACACAGAGTGTGACAAAGGGAAGGAAATTTGGCTCCCGAGACCCACAGTGGCATCAGCATCCTGGCAAAAGCCCAGGGCTTATCCAGGGAGGTTTGGAGCAGGTGGGCTTGCATAAATGTTTACAGAGCACATATCAGAGATGGGCTCTCATTCAGGAGGATATCCACGGAAGGATCAGTTTCCAGTTTTTTTCAACGCTGACCCAGGACTTGCTCTTTGGAGATACAAGGGATTCTAATGTGGGATAAATTCCTGCCCTGATAGCTATGTGGCCCCATAATGGCAAGAGCAGTTCCTGGCTGCCAAGCAACCTTGGGTTTTTTCTTTTTCTTTTCATTTTTTTTTTTTTAATTTTTCTGTCCCTACGAACAAATTATCCTATTAGGACATAACCATATTTTCTGCTTTCAGAGTCTTTCCCTTTTCTTTCCACAGAAAGCCTATTCAGGCAGATTTTTAAAAAAAACTATTACAAATCCCTGGCAAATCATTCCCCCATCTTAGACTCGAGAGGAGAAGCAGCATTCATTTCCTTTCCATCTCTGCACACATAAAACACTTTCCAGCTCTGGTCCGGCCCCAGCTGATTCAGTGAGCTGGAGAAATGTGCATTCAGACAGGAGTATGAGCAAAGAGTGCCTGGGGCTGAGGGAGCCTGGGGATGGCACTGCGGGGGGAACAGCTCGTGGGCAGGGAAGGGGCTCCTGCCTGATGTTCCTGCCTCTCTGCAGGGAGGTGGGAGCAGGTGCTGCTCTCCTCTTCAGGCGGTTTCTTTTGCCCCTTGAAAGTGGCTTTCATGGCATTTCTTGGTTGGTCTCTATGGGCTTCCTTGAAGAAAAAGGATGGGGCTGAGTTTGCTGCCTGCTGCCGAGCATCCCCTCCACCACATTGGCCCCACTCTCAGGGAGGCAGGAGGAGGGGGAGAAGCACCCACAGAGGCTCTGGCCCCAGAGACATCCCTGCTCCTCACCTGAGCTGACAGGTAGCAGGAGCACAGCTGATGGGAAATGCCTTTCCCCATCTGCCTCCCCCGTCCCATCAGCTGGGGCTCTGCCACACCAGGGGAGGAGGGATGACATCTCTCTGGCTACCTTTCCCAGAGCTGCCCCCAGCAGCAATACATCTATTCCTCTGATTTTTGGTTTCTTTGTGCTGCACTGAATCCGCTCTCATGGTTAAACTATGGAGCAGGGGAGCCGGGAGGGGTAACTGCCCAGCACACCTCTCTGACATCCTTTTCACCTGACCAAGCTCATCTTCTCCAGAGGCTCAAGAAAACTTTCGTACAGTGCCCTGTCGAGTGCTGTGCTGAAATTCAGGTAGACAAAATCTATTGCATTTTCCTTCCATTAAAAATAAATAAATAAATAAATATGTTATCTTCCCAAAAAGAGACAGCAGGTTTATCTCACTTGATCTTCTTCTGGTAAAGCCACATTACAGTTTATTCCATTTCATATTTATGTTCATGTACCTTCCTTCCCTTTCTGTTACTGTTTCCTCTGTCCTAAATCCTATATATTGTTGTAGGCCAGCACAAAGGCTAGCAGATCTTTGTAGTTAAATTTTTCTTCTTCCTTAGCAGCGAGGCATTTGTTCTTCAGTCATGTGCCACTAATTAGATTATATCAGATTTATTAAAAATACTTCCCTCCTCATCCATGCACCTGTGACCCCATTCTCCCCATTGCTGCTCCTCCACAGCACTTCTGTGTCCCTGCACTGACTGCGGAGGGAAAGCTCAAAAATCCTCAGGGCTTGCAGTCCTCTGTAACTAACTTTAAAAGCCATCTAGCAGGGTCTCTCTTCCCTCTGCTTGTTGTGACTTTCCTGCCTGCTGGCTCGTCTGCAGAGGTGGATGAGACGCTGCGCCCTCTCTGTGTGGCACAGGGGAGATTGTCACCACGTTTCATAACAGCCACCGTGAGCTGGACTCGGATTTGGAAGAGACCTCCTTCCTTGCTCCTGCAGGGAAATTAATTTCTCTTAAATGTGCTGATGTGAGGATAATTTGCCCGTGGGCCCAGCAGATTTGCAGTCAGCAGGCTGCCCTGGTCAGTGCCAGAGAGCAGAGTGTCATGCCAGAGGATGTATAACGTCTTCTGAGTGATGGTGTTTTGGTCTTGGAAAGGCACCCAGTCCAATCAATCCTTCACGAACTCCTCTGGAGACAGTCCGTGGGAGAGGCAAGGAGCAACCAGTAGACACTGACCCCGGCATTGGGGAAAGTCACAAGAAGGAGCCCTTCTCTCCACCAGTTTTGGTCTCAGTGTGCTTGATCCCCTCCCCAGCAAAGGGTTTTTTGCCCTTCAGCTGGTTTCTAACACATCTCCCATGAACAGCCCATGGTGGCAGCCCATGCACAGCTCCCTCAGAGTGCCAGCTTTGTGAGATGGGCTTCAACATCACGGCTCAGAGAGAGAAAGCTGCCCTGACCCCGAGTAGGATGAAGTCCCTGGGAAGATTGGCCAAGCGGCTGTCAGTAACAACTCTGCAAATATTCTCCCCAAGGCAAACCGGTATTTAGAGGTCCTCTGGAAACAGCAGCTGACTCTCAGTCAGGAAGCTAGCTCAGCAAAGCCCTCGATGCTGCTGTTTTTGGACCCCGCAAAGTGCCTTTTTCTCCACAGTTTTCCACTTACGCAGATGGTTTTGTCTCTAGCATCGTCACATCTGGTAGATGCTGTTTCCAGCATCTCTGGAAGGTGACTCTCCCGGGCACGTTGGGATTCCCATGTTCCCAATGAGCCATTTATCTGAGGAAAAAACAGCACAGGTGCAGACCCAGCCAAGACCATCTATTCCTGCACCTGGGAACACGACCCTAAGAAAAATGGAGAAAGAGAGAGGTGCAGAGTAACTATAACGAGGTTAAGAATTACGGTTCAGTTTTCCAGCACCTTCACCACTGCTGCTTTTGCTCAAACTCAGCCCATCTGGGAAATTGAAGAGTTACCTAAATATCACATCCCCGTAGCTTGGCAGCACGGAGGCATGCTGAGACATGCTTCTGCTCACGTTTGCATTTGGGCTGCCCTTAACTTCTGATCACAGCCATAACTTCCAGCTAGCCTGAGGAGAAGTGTTTGTTATGTCATCTTCAATTAAGAGATGTTAATTGGCAATTTACCCCCTGATTCCTGCGCTCAGGGTGCCCAGGCACACAGACTCAGCCAGCTGTGTGGAAGGTGCAAAGACAGAGTTGTAGGGTAAACCAGAAGGCAGTGGGAGAGGAGCATCACTGCAGAGGGTGATTCCCATGCAGAAGGGTCATACCAAAGGCAGAGGAAGGTACAGGTATGTGGGAACACATCCCACTGTGACCAGCTGAGGGATGCTGGTAGAGTAGTCCCAGCCACAGCTGACCAACAGCCATCTGAAATGGAGACTAGAGCAGAAATCCACGTACACACCCTTTTGTTATTCAGGTGCCCTTATCCTGGTTATGCCCTTGGTCCACGCAGCGTTGCATTTAGTGCTGCTTTGCACTCGCTGACCTTGAGAACTTGCTGAGTGACTTAAAGTCGGTGTTAAAAGAAGTTACTGGGTAGGCAGAGGGTATGGAGGAAGTAGCTGGAAGCTATGGTGGGTAGATGAGGACACTAGAACCATACAAGCCGTACATGAAAATAGTAATGTTTTATTACGGAAAGCTGGGAATCCTCTATTTCTGGGCTTACTCATAGGTATCCACAAGAAGGATGGCGTACAACCTGCGACATAAAGGGTTGTCCCAGCTACATAGCCGAAGAGCTGGGAACTGCTCTGTCAACTATAAGGTGTCCCTGCTTGACTTGACGAACAATGAAGGGAATTTCAAGAACAAGGTAATACAGATCATGTCAGGGAAAGATCTGGGGCTTTTTTTTTTCCCAGTAATTGGACAAAAGATGTTTGTTCTGCTATAAGACCTCATGGCACTAGTCAAAGCAGGTGAAACTGAGTTTAATGTTCTCATTAAGGCATTGAGATATTTTTATTCACCTGAGAAAAATGTCTCTTCTAATAGATTTTGAGAGACTGGGGTGAAAAGTTCTGTGCATAAAGAGCCAGCTAAAAGGTTTCCCTTTCAAGTGCTGGTGTGCTCGTGTCCCTCTCCAGGTCACTTGGCACTGGGGACATGCAGGTAGGTAGTCGGCAGAGGAGGAAGCCCTGGACCACACAATTGTGAAGAATACTCAAAGCAGTGCAAACAGCAGCACAGATTTCTGGGTGGTGGCCACTGCGGATCCACAGCACTGTCACAGAGCCCATTTTAAGTTGTCACATGAAAATGCTTTGAATAGACAGGCTGCCTCTCCAGAAAAGATCAGCTTTGATCCTGTTGGGGAATCAAGCAGCTATTGCGAAGATGCAAATTTATGAAATTCCAACACCTGGTGTGTTCACGCGTAGGGAGTATATTAAGAAATCATAACATCTAAGAGCACTCCCAGCAGTGGGGAACCCGACCAAATTGTTACTGTGTGCTCCCTTCCCCAGAACCAGCAAGATCTGAAGATTTTGCTGAGCTCCCTGCTTCTCAGCTCCTGGCACAGGCACTGAGAGACCACGACAGCTCGGAGAGCTGCTTCATAGTGGGTCTCCCTAGACATCTTCCACACATGCCCCCTTGCCCCTTCTGAGGGATTTCTAAACTCAAAAGCTGTGCTTTATTTGAATATCAAGGGGAAGGCTTCACTTTGTCAGCAGAGAGCCCCCAAAGTCGCCGAGTCTGGCAGCAGGGAAACAAAAAGCCTTTCTGCTCAGCTTTCCCCTCGGCCACCCTCAGAGATGGGTCCTCCTGTTCTGCTCTGCTCACAGCCAAGATGGGTGCACTGGGTTCCTACCCCACGCTTGAAGGGAGCTGCCTCTTCCCTGTTCTTTCTTGTGGTCCCCAAGGGCTGCAGGATTTGGGGGTCTCCCTGGGCATCCTCCCCACCATAGAGAGGAAACCACCACCTCCCTTGAGCAGAGCACACACTGAGAGTCATGCAATGCAAGGGGTGCATGACAGGTTACCATCTGCCAGGTCCTCCTGGGAGATCCCAACACACAAATTATGGGACCCCAAGGCTGGTCACCAGCTTCCCTAAAATACAGTTAGAAAATGTAACTGGGAAACAAGCTGTGTGGGGACACTGGCACCAGCCAGAAGAGCCACTAGGAAACAGCAGGCGTGGAATGTCTGGATCCTGTGGCATGTCTAGTACCTCATGTCCTCTTCTCAAGGGAAGAAACCCTCCAGAAGAAGGAAATGTAGCTTTTTGGTTGACTACCTCAATACAGACATTATCAGTCTGTGGTGGGACTGGCTTGGCCCCTCTCTCAAATAGAAAACAAATCTGCCCAAGGGGTTTAGGGACACCCCCTCACTGCTGAGCCTCCCAAAAACCACAGGCAGGGCATACATGCCCCATTGCAGGAACTCTGGAGCTGCCTGCCTCCCAACAGGCTGCTCTGAGCCTCCCCAAAAGCCAGACCACTCAGGGTGGGGGGGATGCAAAGGGCAAACCCCCTCCTGGTCCGCTCTGTAGGGGGCAGTGGGTGAGGACCAACTGCTCTGTGGGATGGATGGATGGAAAGAGACTTTGCTGGAAAGGTGACCCCATGGAAGACCTTCTTGGACTTGAGTTGTGGGTACAAAAGTGCAACTGTCTTCTCCCACTCAGCTTCCAGGCTGACCAAACAGCTCTTCCACACTCAGGCAGCCACCCTGGTCCTGATCCCTTTTTTGGGGGGCAACATCTGCCTACTGGCATGCATTAACACCCATGCCTTCTGGAGGCACCGTGGGACTGATTAGCTTTTGCCCTGCAGAAAGCAAAGTGGACTCACCGTAACCTCCTGCTGTGTCCCCAGGAATGGACTTGGCCCCTGTTTTTTGAGTGGAGGGAGCAAGCACTTTGGGAAGCACTTGCTGCCGAACCCACACTGATACTATTTGCCCTTGGAGCAAGGTCAGCCTGTGTTGCCCCTGCACATAGCCAGGAAAGGCAAATCCACGGTGTTCAGCAAATCTCCACATATAACAGGCTCATTTCTTCTCAAGAATTCATTTCGGAGGGATTCAGTGGCATTGACAGAGGTGGCAGTGGTAATTTCACTGCTCATATTCAGGATGTAGCACTTCATCCTCTGCCCTACAAGTGGGTTACCCTGTGAATTGCTCTGTGCTTCGAGTTGCAAAGTCTGAATTATTTTGGCTGCGGGACATGGGCTGTTCACCAGAGCTCAGCTAGCTTTGAGATTGCATCGGGGCTCACCAGCAGCACAGGGAGCTTACAACTCCAACACTCGTTTCAAGCTACTGTGGCTGCAAATGACAAAAATCCTCAGAAAGCTTGATGTGGGTGCTAGAGCTCCTGACATAAGCTCTGAAGAAAACCGAGACCTCCTCCAACACGGTACAGAAGATGCATAGTATGTCGCTGAATCCCCAGCAGGTTAAAAAAGAGGGAAAAGGAGATGAAATGGTACTCCTTATTTTTGCTGATATGAGGAGCTGTGGTGAAAGAAGGGGTCCTGGTTGAGGCACAAGTCTGTCACACATGGGGTCTCCCAGGGCTCCTGCAGATGCACGTAGCCCTTGCACTCAGCACAGCACAAAGACCCTGGGGACAAACCCCAGCTGATTCATGCTCCAAACCAGGTAGGACCTGTCCTCAAATACACAGCTCTTCACACACTAAGTAGAGAGACCCAGCACAGGGGCGAATAAGGTGGAGAGGGAAACCCCGCTTGGACTTGGCTGGAAAGTCCCAGGGACCTCTGTGTACAACTGGAGCTCACCAAGGGTCTAGAGGTGGCTGCAGATGGTTGTAAATCCTGCATAGCAAGCAGGGACCTGGGGTAGAAAGGGACCTACCCTCACCACTTATGCCCCACTGTGCAGCTATTTGGAGCTAACAGAGCTTTTCACACTGATGGACTCCCTGAACATGCTGACTTGGGGGAACTTGGGCTCCCCCAGTTACTACCGGGTAGAAAACAGGAGACCTGCAGGGCAGCATCTCTCCAGGGCCACCCATCTGTCTGTTCCCTGCTTGCCACATGCTTCTTCCAGTGCCCTTATTGCTGCTAATCCCTTTCTAAATACATTGCCTTAGATGAGCTGGCAATCCTGTAACCTCTCCCTAAACATATCTGTCCACCCCGCTCTCTCCAGCCAGTTTGTCTGGTTTTGGTAGGACTGGTACAGCATTTCTCTGCTGCACTGGGAGTCCGCACCACAGCTCCTGCATCGCACGGTGCCCAGGCTAACCAGGGCAGGCGTGAGGGAGCTCTTCCCCATAGAGGCGTGGGAGACTTCTCCACCCGTTGCCCTAGTCTGCTTGGGGCAGCTCACGACCTGGAGGGCTCTGTCACGAGAAGCCCCTCGGGATCCCATTTATTTCTGCAGCAAGACTTGAACTATGGTTGCTGTTAACTCCAGCCGACCAAGGATTTGGGTAATGGCAGGCTAAAGTACATGGTGCAGCCTCGGGAGGGGAGCGGTTTCAGCAAGCACATTACTGCATGTTAAGCCCTCGCTATCCCTGCAGCTTCATCCCAGGAGGACTGCTGGCAAACGGATTTCACAATTACAGGAGCAGAAGAGGGAGCTGAGGGCTCCTGAAACACAGGCTGGTGCTTCTGCTGTAATGAGCTGACAGGCAGCACACCTCTCTTCCTCAGCCATTTACCCCATATAAATAGGAAATCTGCTCCTCCAGCACGGCACAAGGTCCAATGTCCCACCTCCATACATACACACTGCCCTGTCACACCTGGACTGAGGGTCCATCCATCCCCAGTGTGATGGGGCCACATCAGGAAATAGAGATGGCTGAACTTGTGCCACACGCCAGCAAGGTCAGAGCCACCGAGCATCCCGGTGCTCACCACCTTCTTCACCCAGAAATGTGATATGCACAGAGAGTCTTTCTCTGGTCCTTTTTGGAAGGGCAGAGTGTTAAGGCAACATGTCAGAGCAGCGGGGACAAGGAATCTCAGGAGGACAAGCTTGGATGGACCAGCCCAGAGGCACTTCCAAAGAGCACTCCACTCATGGCACAAGCTCAGTGGGAAGCAGAAGGCAATACCAGATTTTCACCCAGTGGGTCTAATGCATGAAAAACTCATGAGCCTAGAAAACATCTCGGGAGCGGGCCAGCCACCTGAGTTCACACCCTGGGCAGCAATGAAGTTGGTGGCCTCTCTCCAAGCTGACACAGCCCATGCCAGGGTGACAGTGCTGGAGGTTACGGCTTTGACAGAACATGAATTAACAAAATCAGGCTGTCCCCTATACCATCAGGCTGGTGCTCCCTTCTTTTGCTGTGTCCCTCAGCAAGGCCCCACAGTCACAAGGAGCAGGGAGACCTGGGGCTAAGCAGGCACGGGAACCCTGTTGGGGGTCCCTGTCCCTTGGCAGAGTCATGGCAGGAGCAGGCTCCGAGGGCTGCTCCCCAAACCCACCCTGCTTCTTCAGGTGACCACTGCACAGCATGACACACCTGCAAGGATTACCTAAAAATAACATAAAGCACAATGTCTGATGCGAGGCATTTCCTCTTCTCTCCCTTCCTCCAGCCTCCTGGTTTGTCACCCCTTCCATCCTGTCCTGCTTACTCCCTCCAGCTCTTCCTTTTTCTTTCTCGGTTCCCACCCCCCACGCCATGTCCATGGCTGGGCAGTCCCTGCACAAACCCTGTCCTCATCTCCCTGCTGGGACCCGTTGCTTTCCATTGAGTTTCTCAAGGCCCCTGGGACCCAGAACTGCATGGTTATCTGAACCGCATCCTTCTTGGGATTCAGGCGAGCAACAAGGGCCTCTTCCTGCCCCTTCCATGCAATTCCTTTGGGTCTGCAACTCACAATAGCAGCCACTACAAACTCCTACCTGGTCGGCTGAGTGCTTTCTGCCCAAGGCTATTGCTCTCCAGGTGTTTCACTCCCATTGAATTTGGCTTCGGGGCTATTTTCCCCACAATACAGGAGCTGTATTCATCAGGGCTTGTTTGTGCTGTCACTTCCTACCCACAGCCCCAGTCTCTCCGGGTTCCTTTGTGTTTCACTTCACATTGGAGTTTGCAGCTTCTCCCAGTTAGGATTTGTCTGCAAACATAATTAGTGAGCTGATAACTCCCTTCCTTTACATCATTCCCCCAGTTTGAATTTAGCATCTCTTCCCAAAACACCCCACCCCACCTCTCACTACTCCTGACTACCAAGAGACATCAAAAGCCTGTTGAGATCTGCACACGGATGAGGAGGTTAACCCATAAAACAAGCCACAGGAATTATTTATTTCCATTCTTCCTATTTTGGGCGACTTCCTTTGTCAAAGATGCGCCTGCTGGTTGCCAGGCTGCAGACTGTGTGTCAGTCACACCTTGAGCACGGCTGAGACACGGCTGCTCAGCACCCAGCACCACCAGCTTTGGTCTCCAGCATCTTTGCACCAGGCTGAATCCAGTTTCCCATGGCATCCAACTCACCTTTCCTCTTGAGATTTGCCCTCGGCTCCAGGCATTACCCAGTATTGATTAGAGCCACTTGACTATGTTGGGGTGAGAGGGTCAGTTACTAAAACCGTGAAAGGCAAGAAGGCAGCAAAGAGTTAAAATTCTGCATTCCCAACAGGGCCCCTAGCACAGCGCGTGATAAGCGAGGCTGGAGTCTGGAAGAGTTTGTACCAGGATTTTCGGAGCAGCTATTATTTCCAAAAATACGAAGTCATTCCTTTGAAGAAAAAAAAAAAAAAAAAAAAAGAGGCAAGAAAAAACAACAGAAGAGCTCTAATCTCCCCGCTGCAGAGTTTCACCTTCTGCTTCCCAGTCCGTCTCCCAACACAGTGCCAGCGCTGAGGAAGCTGGCAGGAGGGGGAGCAGGGTGCTGGCCCCTTCTGCACAGGTCTCCCTCAGCGCCACCGGCACGGCCAACACCACTGGCAGCGGAGCAGAGAGATGGGGCCGGCATCCCAGGAAGGGCTCCCTGCACCAGGACCACAAAGGCCACACGAAGATGTGGTGCAACTCCTGATCACGGAAGCACACACGGCTTGGGCTCGGTGAGGACCACTGCCCAGCGGATTCCCACGCTTCGGACGCTCCGGGCCAGCTTCAAGGAGCTCTGCAAAGAGGATCTGAGCTGCGTGAGAGCCCTCCAAGCACAGGGCGGCACACCGCGGTGCTCGTCCTCCCACACGGCTCCTCTCAGAGCTGTACAGCACAGCCTTTTATTTTCTTAATGGTTGGGGTTTGTAAGGAGGGGCAAGGACTGACCCAGCAACCCCTCTCAGCATCCCCGTGCTGCAGCATCCCCAGGTGACCGCATGGATACCCCTCTCTGCCCTTCCCAAGGCTCCCTTGGAGCTTGTCCCTGAAGCCAGGAATTGCTGCCCATGGCTAATTTGTCTGTGGAAGGTCCAAACTGTTGGATAGAGGCAAAAGAGGCAAAGGTGCTCTCAGCTCCAGTCCCAGCTTTGTCTCTGTAGTTACCTGGCCTGGGGCAGCACCGAGCCCTTTCTCATAAGGACATCTAGTGGCACCATGACAGACGGCACACTTAACCTTGGCCACTCCGCATCTCTTTTTTTTCTGCCCGGGACCCTCCTAATCTTCCTCATTAGCTCTTGCTACCCATCCACATTCTGCTTAGTTCAGGACAGGGGCACAGCTGGAGGGGGTGGAAGTCAGGATCCCACCAATGGCGGCCCCAAGAGGAGACCCTTGGGACATGGCTGGTCACTGAGATGGGGACATCTCCAGGAGGAAGACATGTCCAGTGCCAGGTTGAGCTGCTGCAAAAGGGTGCAAAGTCACATGAGAGAGCTTGGGAGGCTCTTGCACACAGAGATGCGTGTGCAAACCCCAGATCCTTCGGGATAAAAGCACATCCCAGGCAAACAGAGAGCAGAGTGGGGTGGTACTGGTGTAGGGTGTCCTGCTGGGACAGTGGCAGCACACACCAAGACAGCACAGGAGACCTCTTTGAGCCACGAGCCAGAGCAGCCCAGCCCTCCTTTACACCATCTCCTGTGCGGCCAGAGAGCTGGGGGAAGGATGAAGGGAGAGGTGGGGAAGCCCTTGTCCCCCACACAAAGGGGAAGAAAAAACTTGCAGAGACCCACTAGAGACAAGCGTGGGTTTCATCAGCCACATCTCAGGTGCTCCTGCTTTAGATGTGCAGGGAGCTGGGACAAGAGAGGTGACCACAGCAACGCTGCTACTGGTTATCCCAAGTGTAGCCTTTTCTCTAGTTGATGTTTTAGTTCTCCCAAGCTTCTTAAGTGCTTAAAAACACTACCAGAAAGTCTGGGAATTAGAACTGAAGGGACACCCTGCTCAGACCACACCACGGAACAGCTGGACAAACCAATAAAGGTCTAAGACACCCCAGAGCAGAATAATATACCCATAAACATGGATATTTGTGGGCAAGCAGGACCCATCTGCATCCAGCCCCACACACTTGGGTGAAATGCGCCCAGCCGTGGAGTGAGCAGCGCTGTGCCCCAGGCGTGCATCTGACTCCACACAGCTATTTCCCAAGCAGTCCTCTTCAGATTGTAATGACCATGGATAGTTTGGACTTGAAGAGCATTTCCATTACAGAAAGGGCACATCATCTTCTGCCTTTATTCAAATGAAAGCAGTAATGAAATCACTGCTGCCTAATACAGACGCACTTGGTTAGATATGTACTTGCTTTTTGTTTTGTTTTTTGCTTTTCCATTTCATGGTCAACATTTATGCATTGCTGTCAGAAAAATTGCTTTAATTTTCCATTCTGTTTGAACACCCTTTGCTAAAAACAAAAAGTATTATCCACTGAAAAACAGTGAATTGACTTCATCTAATATCTTAGGAGCAGAGCTAACACCAAATGGCATTCACTTGCATTTTTAATGTGCAGATGAAGTCACAGAAATCACTAACTTAGAGGCTAGCTCATCAGATTTTTCTTGCTAAAGCATATCCTGCATCTACTACTCTGACTCTTTCTCCTCTAGAGAACCTAGCTGTCACTTCTTTAATGATTTTCATTGGCTAGTATCAACATTTTAAGGCTTAACATGAGTGATGTGGATGAATGAATTTCTAGACTTCATTTGGCTTTTCATTTATAGTGTCAGAATGAGGCTGATCTGCTAGTGGTTTGTTTGGGTTGTTTTGGGTTTTTTTCCTATTTCTTTTTTCCTTTCCACTGGCTCCTAACACTCAGATCCTTACCAGTGCGTGTACGACTTCAATGATGTTATGGGCTACACACAGCCTCCTGGACCAATGCATCTACCCTTCCATCAAGTACAAACCAGCCCAGGCTATTGTGCTGTCCTAGAAGCATCAGCAACCACCCTAAAAGATGTAGTTTTTACAGATTTCTTGGTTGTACCTCCCAGCACAACCCTCTACATACCCAGTAGTTAATTTAGCATACAGTCAGCTTTTACATCTGTTACACCAAGTCTCTGCTGCAGGTTCAGTAAATTATTCTGCGCAAGAGCGTGATCCCTCCAGACAACACTGCAGTAATATATTCTCTTAGCTAAAACGTTTGGGCAACCCTTGCTCTGGAGGAAATTTTTTGTTGTTGTTTTTGCCTTGCGGGGGTAACTCACTGGAGTAAGAGCTGCCTGAAACCCTCTTCCTACCAGAGGCAGGCTGAAGATTCGCTCCAAGCAGAGCCTGCGGGGCTGGTGGGTGGGTGAACAATTCAGCTGGGGAGCTTTCATTTCATTCAACAAAAAAAGTGAATTTGTCTCAAGATTTCTGGTTTCACTCAAAATATTCCAGTTTTTCCACTAAAACACACACACAAAAAAAAGACACCTGCCTGAAAAGCTGTCATGCACCAGCAATATCCATCTTCAGCTGTAACTGGCTCCCACGTGAGTGGTCCCACGTGCTGCCTTCCTGCTGGACTGGCAGGAGATGGTTCCAAGGGTCTGGCTCCACCAGCAAGTTCAGAGCACAAAAACCAGGGCACCAAATTTATTCCTGTTTCCTTGTCTTTTCTCCCTGCTTTGAAACGCTGGTTTGAATAACAGGGACAAATATCTGCTTGATGCTGGGTCATGCTCCTGCCCTCCCAGGGCAGCAGACACAGGAGCAAGCAGAGCAGCCCTGCTCTCCCCTGGGAACGTGGCAGGGGAGAAATTAAGGAGCTCAATAACAGAGCAGCTCCTCGCTGTGCCCTGCAGCACTGTTTGTGCACCTGCAGATAGGAGATAAGGCACAGCCAAAAAGCTCAATGCAAGCATTGCCCAGTGAGGATGGAGGAACACAGCCCTGAACCCTCCAAAACCCCTGGCACTCAGCTGATGCCATCAGCCTTGAAGGCCCAAATACAACACAGATATCACCACCCAGACCCAAATGTTTCCAATTGGTGACACAGGTCTGTAGAAGGTCCCTAGGAATGGATTATGTGGGCATCCTCTTGCACTTGCAAGATCTCTTCTGTGTGTCCCAAAAGCTCTTCCTATTTCTGCTGATGTGTTCACCAATCAGACCATAACCGTGGGGTCACAGGCATTCTCAGCTTTAGAGCCAGCAAGCTTCCAGAAGTCTCCTGCTGAAGGAGATTTTTCTCGTTGGGTGTGTTATTCAGCGATAAGCAGCTGTTAAACTGGGCTTTGCCATCTCTTGGGAAGCACTGCACCACCCTTCAACACCTCATGACACGTGTTGACCACTGACAGTCTTAGGGGACTAATTTACAACAGGAATAGCTCTGCAGGTATACCTTCAACACTATGCAACCTACCCCTGGAAAATAAGTTTTCCTGCCTCAGTCTCGCTTACTAGGGGGATTCTTACTGTCAGGGATCAGAAAAGGCCAGCTGCTCCCTAAGGGAAGGGGAGTCAGGAGCTAAGGGTAACCCCAGCACAGGCAGTATCCTCACCAACAGGCATAGTCACACGGCATCTGAGCACAGCAGGTAGAGCCAGCTGTGGGCATAGAATCATAGAATGGTTTGGGTTGGAAGGGACCTTAAAGATCATATAGTTCCAACCCTCTTGCCATGGGCAGGGACAACTTCCACCAGACCAGGTTGCTCAAAGCCCCATCCAGCCTGGCCTTGAACACTTCCAGGGATGGGGCATCCACGACCTCCCTGGGCAACCTGTTCCAGTGTCTCACCACCCTCACAGTAAAGAATTTCTTTCTAGTATCTAATCTAAATCTCCCCTCTTCCAATTTAAAACTGTTGCCCCTTGTCCTTTCACTGCACTTCCTGACAAAGAGTCCCTCCCCAGCTCTCCTATAGGCTCCCTTCAGATATTGAAAGGCCACTATAAGGTCTCCTCAGAGCCTTATCTTCTCCAGGCTGATCCAGGCACCAGGGTTCAAAATCAGTCCCAAACATACCCAGAAATGATCTGGGTCCAGGGTCCATCCACAGGTGCAGAAGGAGGTGGAGCCAGCCAGGACTGAGGTCCAGCAAAAGTCCAGGGTCCAGCAAAGGTCTAATGTCCATCCAGGAGGTAGAGGCCAGAAGAGCTGCAGCAGAGCCACACCTACAACATAGCTCAGGGAAAGAAAGAAGGCTCAGGGCTGCTCTTAAATAGGACTCCTGAGCCATGGACAAGGGGTTGGTGAGGGCCCAGGTGAGGCCGATCAGGGCCACTAAGGTCTATTGGTGGAGTCAGGACCTTGACACCTGCCAGAACCAATGGCTCTTTGTGATTTTATTGTCAGTGCAATTGGAGATCCTCTCAGATCAGTTTTTTCTTAAGAGTTTTCTCCTAATCATGAGCATCTGAGCCAATTTCAGTTTGAAGATGCACCTTTGGCAGCAGGAGACAATATCATGATGAGTTCAGTGATCGAGTCAGAGGAGAGGTCAAACAACCCTGATGCCAAAACCAACATTATCTAAAACCAAGGTGAGCTGGAGGACTGAAGTAAAGAGCATTGCAACAAAAATAAAGGGTATAAACTGCTCATAGATGCACGTAGTCTGGCTATTCAAGTTTCTAGACTCGAAGCACAGGAGAAACTCTGTATGATGGATACCTGACTCCGAAAGGAAACCCATGAGCACCCTCTGAATGTTCACAGGGAAGGAAGACCCCATCCTCACACCCGCTGGTGCAGTGCAGCCCAAGAGGGGAAGGACGTGTGCACATCCTCACCATGAGATCAGGCAACCGACCAGGTCTGAGCCAGCAGGGCAATGTGTGTAGACACCATGGAGGGTATTTCCCTCCACTTCCACGTGGATGAACGCTGTGGAGCCTATAACTTGTGTTTAGATGAGAGCAAATCTCTTCAATTATCATTTAAAGATGGATTCACATCCCTAGGTGAGCAGTTTTAGAAGTTAATTACCTTTCCTGTGAAACACTTGTGTCTTAATTCCAGTTTGAATTTTTCTTACTTCAGCTCCACCTGTCAGCCACTGAGTCTTGTCTTTGTCTGCTGGATTAAAGGACCCTCTGCTATCAGAAATCTCCTCCCTGGAAGTACTTAGAGACCGTGATCAAGTCACCTCTCAACTTGCTCTCTGATGAGCTAAATAGATTGAAGTCCTTAAGCCTATCATCACACAGCAGGTTTTTCAGACCTTTTCTCATTTTTGCAGCTCTTTTCTGATGTCTCTCTAATTTTTTTTAATCCATGATAAAAGTGTGGATGCCAGAATTTGATACAATATTCAGTAATGCTCTCCCTACACTTTATATCACTTTTCCATCCTACCTAATAGCCCCTCAAACTGTCACATGTATCCACATTAATTATAAATCGTAGTGGTGTCCTGCTTATCTGGCTTCCTAAGCCCCCTTCTCTGCCACTGGTTTTGCTGAAACACTCCCAGATCTCCACATATGGATGATATTCTTTGTTGCAAGAACTACGGTGCTGTGCCTTGCATTCCTAAAACCAAGGTGGTTTGTATCCCACCTAACAAAGTAGTTCAGGACTTAACTTTTGTAAGCAGTGATTTTCTCCCACTGCTACTGTTTCCCATCTGGATGTAGATATAAATGGTGGATTAAAAACTCTCTCACTGTACTGAGTTGGTCCTCAGTGTCAGTGCATCTCCTCCTCAGCCCCTGTGAGATCATGACTTACATGTGGAGATGCAACATGAAAACACATGGTATCTCCTGGTGGAGATACCCATCACTGGGAAATGCAGCAATTTTTTAATTGTTTATCCCAGCGCTGTGATTCACCCCCCGTTAAATGAGAGGGCGTGACTACGGACATGCCTGTGGTGCCAGCACAAACTCATGCAACCTTGCACTGCAGTCCAAAACACTGACAAAAAAAAACCCAAAACAACAGGAAAACAAGCAGTTTTCAAGACTTTTCCAGCTGCTTTCTTTCTCCTCAGCTCCCCTCCCAGCAAGCTGCTATCTAGGACACACAACCAGTGCATGAAATCACTTCTTCCGTCTCCTTTCCAAGGCCACCGTTGCTGGTCCAGCCCAATGCAGAGGAGGTGGTAGCTTTGCGGAAGGTAAAGAGCAGTGCTGCCTTTGGTCCTGTCACGCCAGACACGTGTACGCTCCGGCTCCAGGTGTCCTGGGGAACCGGGAGCGAGAGGCAGCTGTGGCAGGCCCATCTGGGCTGGAGTGCCTGAGGATGAGCCGGGCTGTGAGGATGCACAACTAAAGAATTAACAGGAATACGTCATTAGATGGATTCCCAACAGGGATGCCAGAAAGTATGCTCGGTCTGTGCATCTCGGTGACCCACTTCCAAACCTTCCTATTCCCTAAATGTAATCTCCCTCAATTTATAACCACTTTGCCTCTTCTCTGGCATTCAGAAGCCATTATCACTGTGTTCTACCCCAGGACCTCACAGCTGACTTTAGATGCCACTTCTTTTTATTGTAACAATAATAACCCATGTACGCGGCAGGTCAGCCAGCCAACCAGCTGTGCCTGCCTGCAGAAATGAGAGGTTTAGCACAACAGCCATTTCCCAAAGTGCAGCAAGAAAACAAAAAAAAGTTCTGGATCACTTGGATGACCAGGGTTATCCGAGACACCAGGTTCCTCAGTCCCTCGTGTCCGTTCCCTGGTCTATCCTGTCAGCTAGTGATAAAACCCTGGGAAATCCCATGGGACCAATGGGCGTCCCACCAGAAGCATGTACCAAGATGTGCAGGTTTTAGTAAGAAATGTGGAGACTGGCACATGTGGTGTTTGAGTGGGAATGCTGGGGTGTGGAAGGACCAGCAGGAATGGCAGAAGAGGGAAACAGGAATGGTAGAGGCGATGGTCCCCATATGAGCAGGTCACCAAGACCACAGCACACCTCTATGCACTTCACTGGAAGAAAGGGCCAGCCTTAGACAAGAGCCAGATTAAAACAAGGGCCAAGCAGAAGCCATTGAAGAAGCAAGAGCAGGAAAATAAAGACAAGGACTGGAATCATAAGATACCCAGGTGGGCTGGCAAAAAGCAAGGAATAAGTTAGCACTGATGTCCAGTGACTTGCAGAGGTGGCACAGGGTGTGAGCACAAGAGATCAACATCGCTGTTAGCACACAAAGGGTGCCAAAGGCTCACCCAAATATCAGCACACATACCGTCCTAAGAAGAAGCCAGAGGAAGGAAGGGGATTTCACTGCCAGCATCTCAATGCCTCTTGTGTCACAGCAAGGATAGATTACATGGATACACGTGTCCTGGAACTTGTGAATGTGTGGGCATAAGAGAATGCACGTGAGGGAAATCAGTTTCATTTCAAAATAAAATCTTCACCTCCTATATGGACTTCTGCTGAGCTTCACAACATTAGTGGAGCTTTGTTGCTATAATGTTGCAGCAGAGACACTTCAGATTCCAGATGTTCTGAATTTCTGTCTATTTGTAATAATAATGATAACAATAATATATAGCAAAATAATTCTTAATTTATTTTTTTTTTACCTAAATTGAAACATCTCCCAAATGTTTTCTGAATGTATTCTAGTTATCATTATGTACACTGAAGTAGCAGATATGTACTGTCCTGGCTTATTCCTGTGGGGCACCCACTCCTCTGGAAAATTATCTTCCCTGTCTAAAAGAGTTTCCAATTGCAAAAATGTTGATGGCGCTGATGATTATGATAACTGTTTCTCTGAGGAAAAAGAAATACGATATAGAAACATGCTGAAATACAGTCAGATCTGAGAGTACATTTCAGTAATAATTTAAATTAAAAATATTAGAGACATATGTTGTCATTACCCAGACACTCACAAATTGCAGCCATACCATGCAATAATCAATTATAAAATTCAATTGAAATATCATTAATTGATTATTTATCCTCTGCTTTCAGATTAGGACACAACTGTTTTAACAGATGCGCCGTTCTTTTGGGTGGTTTGGGTTTATTTTCTTGCGGTTATACTTTACCTTTCAAGCAGCAGGAGCTGGACAAAGCATCCCAGGCAGCCTCAGAAGGCACAGGGTTTATAGACATTCCCAAAAGCAGGGCAATATTGAGCAACCTGGTCTGGTGGGAGGTGTCCCTGCCTATGGTGCAGGGTTGGAACTCGATGATCTTTAAGGTCCCTTCCAACCCAAACTGTTCTATGATTCTATGATGTCACAACAACCCCCTGCAGCGCTACAGGCTGGGGGCAGAGTGGCTGGAGCTGCCTGGCAGAAAAGGACCTGGGGCTGTCGGTCAACTGTTGGCTGAACGTGAGCCAGCAGTGTGCCCAGGTGGCCAAGAAGATCAACAGCATCCTGTCCTGGATCAGGAACAGTGTGGTGAGTAGGACTGGGGAGGGGATGGTCCCCCTGTACTCGGCACTGGTGAGGCCCCACCTCAAGGGCTGTGTCCAGTTTTGGGCCCTTCACCACAAAGAAAACATTGAGGTACTGGAGCAGGTCCAGAGAAGGGCAACAAAGATGGTGAGGGGTCTGGAGCACAAGTCTTATGAGGAGAGGCTGAGGGAGCTGGGGGTGTTCAGCCTGGAGAAAAGGAGGCTGAGGGGAGACCTTCTCGCTCTCTCCAACTCCCTGAAAGGAGGGTGTAGCTAGGGGAAGCTGATCTCTTCTCCCAAGTAACAGGCGACAGGACTAGAGGAAATGGCCTCAAGTTGCACCAGGGGAAGTTCAGGCTGGATATTAGGAAAAATTTTTACACTGAAATCAAGCCTCGGAATGGGCTACCGAGGGAAGTGGTTGAGGCACCATCCCTGGAGGTGTTCAAAAGCCGGGCAAACATGGTTCTGAGGGACAGGGTTTAGTGACCTTTTTTTTGATGGTTGGACTAGATGATCTTGAAGGTCCCTTCCAACCTAGATGACTCTATGATTCTATGATTCTATGAATATAAGGCGCCGAATGCAAGACCTCACCATTTCAAACCCTTTGTCTTCCCTACCCAAGACCCTCTCCAAGCCCACCCCCAGCACACAACAATCTTGGAGCTCTCCTGGCTCCACTGCTTTATCTGTACCTGTTGAGCAGACCATTTTGACAAGAAGGCTTTACTTACAACAGCCCATTGCTTCAGCCCCCTTAATGATATCAACATCAGTCACTTTCTGAAAGTGCAGCTCTTTATGGATGCGGCCCAATAAAAACAGATTCCTCGGTTTCAGCTGAAGTAAAAGTGTTCAGTAATGAAGAACAGCCAAAGAAAATGACCATTACTTATTTTATTTCATATCCAACTTAAATTCAACACAATTTTAGAGAATTCGCATTACAGGAACTTTGAAGCATCTGTATTATTCTCCAGTGAGGGCACGAGACACATGAAATAACCCCTACATAAAGCTAGATTTGTCAGTGGATGTGCCATTAGCTAACATTAATCATAAGCCACTTCTATTGTACAAGGTCAGAAGCATGTTCTGTATTCAAAAAGTAAGTGTTGTACGTTTGGGTAGGATGAAAACTGTTCTTCACGGGTATGTGTCCAATTGAGGACAATAGAAATTTGCTGCTGCCCAGAGCTGCAGAAAGAGCCTCCCTATACATCCTTTCAGACATCACCGTGACAAAACCCCATGTGATCGCACAAGTAAAGTAATAAGAGGCTAAAAGTTACAACAGGGCAATTACACCGTTATGTAGCCACTTTCTGCAGGCGCTATGTACAACACAAAGGCAATCTGGCACAGAGGCAGGGGCTATTTCACTCGTATATATTTTTTTTTTTATCATTAGCTCTAAAGAGTCCAATGTGTCCCTCGCACATACTGTAGCATACAGCAATATTTTCCATGACAGCCATGCCATTAACCCACTGTTAGACTGCCTGCCTCTAAAAACGCCTTCACAAACCCCCAGAAAACCCCTTCCCAAACCCCCAAAAAGTGGACCTGCAGGCCAGGTTTCTTCACAGCTGCTTGTGAGACCACCTTGGATTTCCCACTGGCGATTGCAGGAGCCAGAGAAATGTGAGGTTTGCATGGAGAGGTTTGCCACCCCCAGTATTTCATCTGCTTTATCATCAAGGATTATAGGTCAGAAACTGGGCTCCAAATGTGTTACCTACTGCTTGGCATGCATTAGTCATCCTTCCCCTCTTGAAATCACTGTGAAAGGCGCCCGATGAGAGGGCATGAATAGCAAATAGCGGGTGCTGGAAGGGAGCAGGCGGCGAGCACGGAGCGGGGAGGCTGAAATGTGTGCATCCAAAGTATCAGGCAAACACACTCACGCACCAAAGAAATCAGGGTGTATTCATAAATCGAACAAAAGGGGGAAATTCGGGATAAATTAGTTCCCTTGAGGGCACGTGATCAGAGCCGCCCTCAATCCACCTTTCCTCTTCTGCTTGCTGTGCCTGAGGGCTGGGCTGCTGATGGCCAGACAGGCTGGCTGGCTGGCTCTCCCGGAGGGCTGGTCGCTCATTTCTGCTTGCCCAGGTGGCATCCACCTCTGCAGAGATGTTCCTGCACGGCTATTCACCGCTCCTTATCTCAAGAAAAATATTTGCCCATGCTGATGCTCTGTTCCAAGGCACTCTGGTGCTCTGCTCTTCAGACGGTTGCATCTAGCGTGTCCATGACCCCAAAACCATCAGATAAAAATGCTACCTTAGATGCAGTGAGAGGATGAAGCATCCTCCAGGTCAGAGCAGGAGTTCAGCCAGAGTTTGGGGGGCAGCAGCCACAGGAGGACGGGCACTCCTGCCCATCCCTGGGCTCTGCAGAGCCCCTCTCCTGTATGTGCTGATATGAGGGAGCGAAAATTGCTTCATTTGAACCCAAAAGCCCAGCAGAGCTGCTACAAAGCCTCACTGCACCCAGGGTGCTGCTCTTTGCAAGCACCCTCCAAGGCCCTGCCGCCCACCTGCCAGCGCCGAACAAAACGCCGGGAGCTCATTATTCGGCTCAGAGCATCAGTAAAGCTTCTCCACGCTCTTGCACAGAGGCTGAATGGCAAATGAGAGGAATAAATGAACACCGGCCCCCAGTGAGTGCTCTCACGTCAGCCAGGAGGGAAGGGAGCAGGGCAAGGGGTAGAAGAGCTGGCACCCTCTGTCACTCCAAGCCAGCAGCCCCTGCGATGGGACACCAGGAGGGGAACCAGCCCAGATAAACCAGTTTGGCCCCATGCTGCTGCCCATGAGGCTCTGCCCAGTGGGTGCAAAGGGGTAGATGGTGCCCTTGGGGTGGGAAGAAACATCCCAATCATTTCCTTGCAGAGGGCAGCAAGAGCCCCTGGGTGTTGCCATGTCCCTACCGGCAATGCCAAGAGCCAAGCCATGGTGTGCTGGCAGCATCTGAGCTGGGAGGTTCTCCAGCCCCCAACCTTTTGCACCTGGCCACCCAAAATGCATCGTTAGCAGTACCCCAGACCTCTGGATCCCGCTGCTAAACATGGGTGTGAGCAGCCAGGCTCAGTTCAGGGAAATCAAACCCCTTAGCCAGCTCTCCCGCATTGGGTCAGCAGCTCCGGCCAGGAACCTGGGAAGCCGAGGGTCTGATGGAGAGTCAGGGTACTGTGTCCATGCAAAGAGGCATTAACAAGGTCCATGCCATAGTTTTTCATCATTTCAGAGATGCAGAGGGCAGAGGGATCACTGTCTTCCTCCCACCTGCTTGAGGGACACGGGCCAGGCAGCTTAACCAGAGCACTTTGCATCCAGCCCATGTCTCACGGGTCAGCTAGCGCTGGGCTTTTTTCAGGTGCAGTACAGTCCTAATTTACAACCCTTACATGTGTGGGGACCTGACATTTCTCAAAATGGCTCTTTCCAATAGGTAATTCTGTACTTCATGAAAATTTGTTTGCCCTTCCTAATCTTCATCGCTGGCACAGCCTTTTGTGTGGCTCTGCCTTGGCTGCAATCAGAGGACTTCTTTCCACGTCTGATCCCGACAACCTTAACATTTGTCAGGGCCCTGGTACCTGCCTTTATAATCTTGCCGAGGAGTCCTCGAGTGGCCTGTGCATACGGATGAGCCTCCTTTGACTCAGAAGAGAGGGCCACAGCTGTGTTCATTTCCACAGCGTAGCGCGGCGACCTAAATCAACTCCGAGCGAGGACTCATCCTTTCAAGGCATCCCGCAGTCGGATAGCCGGCAATGAATCCCAGCCAGCCTGACAAGGCAGCTTTTCAAAACCGGTGTCTGTCGGTCATCTGGATTGCAGGAGGCAAAAGCGCAGGTCACCCTCTGTGAGCGCATCGCACTTAAAGTATCTGTCTTCAACACGTTCTATCTCTTTAGCAAATTATCATCATTTTCCTCCCTCTACCTTCTGCTTCTTTTTTAAACAATTTGTCTCGCCTGGGTTTCCTTTCACTCCTTGCTACTGAAAGCGGGGGTTCGGAGACCAAGGGCTCCAGCAAGATGTTTCTTCTCAGGCAGAGCAGGAGCAGCAATTGCCCCATCACCCCTTGCCCAGCTGCTTGCAGCCGCTTTTCTTGTCTCCTGGAGAGCTATAGGCATAAGAGCAGAGGTAAGTTAGTGGTGCAGGGATGGCATGGGAGCCACCAGCCATCATGCTGGTGTCCCTGCCTGTGACTATGCTGGTGCCTCGTCCACCAGGACATCTCCATCTGCAGCAGAGTGCCGCAACAGAGTGAGTATGTGCATAAATAAATCATTAGGGCCCCGATCGGAGGGCTTAATCCCAGAAAAGTTATCAAATATTTATTTTAAAGCAGAGAAATAAATAGACGAAGACACTGACAGAGGACATTCTGCACTCACATCAATCATTTTGCTGGGCACTGCTCAGCTGTTGGGGAAGCACACTCAGCCAGTGTGGCCAACAGCACTGGTGGCCCAGCAGGACACCAGCCAGGAGCCACCAGCCCTCTGCAGAAAAGAGAAATCCTCCTCCTGCCTCCTCACAGACTGTCAGACAGCCTCTGCCCTGTGCCCGACTCACCCTGCATCACTGCTCCCTCCTGGAGTCCTCCAGGCTTTGCTAATAGTGAGTTACTCAGGTCCGACAGCACCATCATCATTAGGATCAGGCTGTTACTCATGTGATGTTTTAATTGAACTCCACTCATTTTGAATGCATACCTGCTGGAGAACTCCCCTGGCTGGAGGAGTGGGAATCCATGGCTCATGGTGGTGGTACCCGGGGAGACCCATCCCTTACCCTCCCAGAAAAAACCCTCTGTACCTCCACCGTGCTGAGGTCATGTATTTAACTTGGTAAACGGATGGTTTCTGCTTCGTGACTCCTGGGGGTCTGTATAAGGCCGGCGGAGGCACCTGCGATGTGATCTGAGCCAGTGTACACAATTCAGTCACACTTCAGCATGTCAGGAAAATAAATCTCAGAGCAGACACAGAATCAAAGCATCTCTGCCCAGCTTGCAGCGCCCATGGTTATTCAGGAGATCAATCAGGGCTATGAAATGCTGTCTCTCCCAAATCAATGAACTCAACTAAAAGGTACCTATTCATTATTTGAGCTCGAGCTCAGCCTCATTGCACCGGCGGAACAAAAACCTGTCTGATAATGATAACTACAAGACAGTGGCTGGGGAAAAGCGTTGTCCAGCCTGCACGGGGTGTTACGATAGGAGTCATCAGCCACGCCACGGGTCCTGGGGCCTGGGTGCTTCTCAATCACAGCCTCATGCTGCTGGGGACAATATTTCACACCAAAATATCAGCATCTTCTTCTTTAGTGTCTCTGCAAATTGCATTAAATATGGACACCTTGTATTTGTTTCATTTTAGGCATGAGGAATTGTGACACACAGTGCAACAAACAACCAGGAGCTGGGGAGAAAAACACCTTTCTCTCTTTATTGCTTGTGTGGGAGTAAAACAGCTAACACCATTCTCACTACCTTTTAAAATTTCCTGAAAAACAAAGGTTTGAGGGGAACATTTTAGCTTTGCGAAGTTGGTACAGGCTGAACAGTAACAGATTTCCTATGGGTGGATCCACTTGTATCCCTTCTCCAGGAAAAAACCTTTTCCAGATTTTGATGAAACACCAGTTATGTCAGCTCTTGTTAATTTTTGGGGAGGCATTTGCTGCTTTTCCTCAAACCCTGCATCCTGGTGACAAAGAAAATGTGTAAAAATCTCATCTTTTTTTCTATATTTTATTTGTAATTACATTTCTCGCTGTCACAGTTGCAGAAAAAAATCTATTAAGTGCCGCCAGGGCATCCTGACAATCTTCTGCAGACGCCTTGATTTGAAATTTTCTGCCTCAATTTCTCCTGACAGCAGCTCTTCAAGTGATGGTATTGGCTGTACGGAGCATTTCATGGGTCAGAGGGGGAAGAACCAGGACTTGCTGGTCCCTCATGGAGAGATTTTTGTGCAGCACTTGATTTTACTGCATCACCCTTTGAAACCCTCTCCCTCTTCACACCTGCGATGTCCTTTTCTCATATGTAGACACTGATGGTCTCCTCCCCTTCAGTTGGTCTCTTCTTGTCTGGTCAAACCCCCAATGTCTGCACACCCAGCATCACCAGGAAAAAAACCCCAAAGAGATTCCTAAATTGTTTGCAACCATCCACAACCCAGTTGGCTCCGTCTGTGCTGCCTGGAGCACTGCTTCCAGCTCTGGAGTCCTCAGCACAGGAAGGACATGGAGCTGTTGGAGTGGGGCCAGAGGAGGCCACAGAGATGCTGGGAGGGCTGGAGCCCCTCTGCTGGGAGGGGGGGCTGAGAGAGTTGGGGGGGGGTCAGTCTGGAGAAGAGAAGGCTCCGGGGAGACCTTGGAGCCCCTTCCAGTCCCACAAGGGGCTCCAGGAGAGATGGGGAGGGACTCTGGATCAGGGAGGGGAGCCAGAGGAGGAGGGGGAAGGGTTTGACACTGAAAGAGGGGAGATGGAGCTGAGATGTGGGGAAGAACTTGTTTGGTGTGAGGGTGGTGAGAGCCTGGCCCAGGTTGCCCAGAGAAGCTGTGGCTGCCCCATCCCTGGAGGAGTTCAAGGCCAGGTTGGAGGGGATTTTGAGCAACCTGGTCTGGTGGGAGGTGTCCCTGCCGTGGGACTCTTTAAGATCCCTTCCAACCCAAACTATTCAATGATTCTGTGAGTCTATGCCACAACCTGCCCATAGGGCTCAGACACTGAGGATGCAGGTGAGGGAGAAGATGGCCTCACACCAGCCCAGCAGTGACCATCAGTGAAGGCATGCATGCAGACAGCTGGATAAAACAATATTGCCCAGGATCCACATGGTTCTGAGGATGCAGTAGAGGTGTCGACCCTTCACAAGATGCTCACCGGGGTTGCAAATGCAGTGTCATGAAGCTACTTAGACCACACTGGGAGTAATGTCCTGTTTTTGTCAATTTATGTGAAGGGAGATATTTTTGCGTTGGTGAGAGCACAGTGTAAAGTCATTTAGACAATAAAGGAGTGACAGGATTTCCACAGGAGAAGAGATTAACCAAAGTGGGATTATTTTGTTCTGAGAGAAGATGATTAAGAGGTGGCATGATTGAAGTATTTAAACTGGCTCAGGGTTATTATCAAATTAAGCTGTACTGGAGATTGCTGGGCAGCCATCACTCAAGGGCAGAGCAGAGGACTTTGCAGCAGCCTCTCCCATAGCAGAGAGCATAGGTTTGGCTGATCCAGCAGGACGGGCATAGATGGAGAATATGTGGAGAGGTTTGGGTGGGCTGGAGAGCTGGCTATGCCTTACAGATAACCTTAACCTTGGCACCATCCTCGTTTGAGGATCCAACTTACACATATTTATTATCCCCCGTGCTTTCAGGTGGATGGTCTCATCACCCACAGCAGCGCTGTCCTTCGCTCCTACAAATTACTGTGAACTCATGTACTTCTGTCACCTCTTCTCTCCAGGCTGACAGGGCCAGGCACCATCTCCTGGTGCGAGTAAACACTCGCCAAGTGAGGAGATGTTCTGAGATCTTGTACCTTTTCTGCATTGTGGTTACAGCCCTGGTTTGTGCATCTCTGCATGGTGTTTCTGCTGATCTCCAGCACTGGTTCTGCCTGCATTTCTGTCTCGCTCCTTCTCCTGTGTCACTTTGGATTCTCTGCCATGCCCACCGTGCCAAAACCATGCCAGTCCTCTATAACCTTCAGGCCAGACAAAGTGGCTTTCTTGGATTAGCAAGCTCTAATTGCTTTGCAGAGGGTTAAGTTGGGGTCTTCCTGCCGTCTCTCTATAAAATTCCTGTTCCAGAGCACAATCAGACTTCAGTCTCTTACCGAAGCTTCAGCACCCATAATTGCAAAATGGGCTCTTCAGACCCTGATGAGCTGCAAATTCCTCTACGGTTTCACCTTGTTTCACACGCTCCAGTTAAGAAGCTCTCTCTCATATGCATCATTTTCATGTCGAGTGCAGCACTCCTCAGATTTCTTCAATAGGACTTCAAAATTATTCTCCTCTTCCCGAGTTAACCAAAGAGTGCTAGACCATCAAGTACTTCAAGTCCCACTACCATCAGTGTAGAGGCTACTTTTTAGCTTCTTTTAGTCAACCTCTATTTTCGATCTTCTCCAGCCGTTTATCACATTTGCAGGGAATGTCAGCTCTGACTGCAGAGGGGGTTTCAGACTGCTCCTTTTTCCCATCTTCCAAGTCCCTCTTTACTTCTGGACCTACCTGGGTGTTCCTACAGAAGTAATTTTGCATTTATGCTGGCCTTATTTGCAAAACCAGATCCACTGTTGACACCAGACTTCCTCTGTACCTCCACTCCTTTCAGCTCCTCCATCATGCTGGGCAGGAGATGCTGCTGCCGCAGACTGAAAAAAAGCTTTCTTCTCATACCTGGACCATGCTGAATGTCACCAAAGCAACCATTGGCTGCTGCTGCCAAGGGATGATGAGACAATGCTCTCAGTGCTTCTCTGGAGCAGACCACAGTCCCTTTTTGGTGAGGAACATGGATGCAAGCCTGGCCCACAAACCAGGCATGGTTGAGCATCCCACATGAGCCAGAGCCAGCTGGCTCTGCGTCCAGCTCTGCAGTCCTCAGCACAGGAAGGATGTGGACCTGTTGGAATGAGTCCAATGGAAGGCCACAAAGACAGTTTGAGAGCTAGAGCACCTCTCCTATGAGGACAGGTTGAGAGAGTTGGAGGTGTTCAGCCTGGAGAAAAGAAGGCTTTGGGGAGACCTTATGGCCCCTTCCAGTCCCTAAAAAGGGCTACTGGAGAGATGGGGAGGGACTCTTTATCAGGGAGTAGAGTGACAGGAGGAGGGGGAATGGTTTTAAACTGAAAGAAGGGAGATTTAGATTAAATATTAGGAAAAAATTCTTTATCGTGAGGGTGGTGAGACACTGGAAGAGGTTGTCCAGAGAAGCTGTGGATTCCTCATCCCTGAAGGTGTTCAAGGCCATGTTGAGAGGTATTTTGAGCAACCTGCTCTAGGGGAAGGTATCCCTGCCCATGACAGGGGTTTGCAACGAGATGATCTTTAAGGTCCCTTCAAACCTAAACCATTCCCTGATTCTATGATTTATTGTCTCTTGCTGTAGTAGTATCTAGGGTAGGTCAGAAGAATCCCATCCCAGAGCTGATTTTGTCTCCCCATTCATGGACTGTCTAGACAACTAGTCTGCAGGTGGTAGCCACGTTGCCAGCATCAGCAATGTCATACCAGCTTCATCTGTGGGCTCAGACACAGCGTGTTTGTCTTGTCTTTCCACACACTCACCACCCCTGCCCGAGATCACAGGTTCCCAAAACACCTTTGGGCTTTGTCTGAGGATGGGAGCAGCCTAAAAAAAGAGCTTTCTTCTTGATTGACAGTAGGGTTTTCTTCATGAGAGCATGAACAAAAGGTTTAAACTCAAACAGACTCGCCGCCTTGCAGAGGAGTGTTCTCCAAGCTGCCTTCTGCTGCGTGCCGAGAGATCAGGTCTGGTGCCTGGGAGGATGGGTAAACAGCTCATCAGAGCTCATCAACATCTGCACAGTCTATCTGGGAGACACAGTGTGAATGCTTAAAAAGGGCACCGTAGCACAAAAAACGGTTCTGCCCCGTTGGGCTGGTAACAAAAGCAATTAGCTGGCGGAGGTGGGAACGGGGACTTTGGGCTCTGCTTATACAGCTGATTAGGGGATCATCTGTCAGTCTTGGCCTCTCCTCAGAGCAATCCCCCAGCCATGGCTACGAGCCAGAGCAGAGAGCAGCTCTGAAAGGCCAAGACTTGGCATCCTTCTGCAAGACTGGAGAGTTCACAGTGGCTCCCTGGCTCCATGTGAGGGACTGGCCAGTTGCATTTGCATGCTTGAAGCTGCCAAGAAGGAGCTACCAAGGGTGGGGTTTTTTCTGCACTTTTTTCCACAGAATTGTCTTCTTTCCTGCCAGGACTCTCATTCCAGTTTTTTCCAGTCTCATTTTTGCCATTATCCTTCTCAGCTCTACCTTCCTGGAGCAAACAACTCCAGGACCCCTTCTTGCAGAGCAAGCTAGGAAAAGCCATGCCTGGTGCATGCAGTCATTACCATCTGATGAGAACACATGACCCACATCCACCTTCCTCCTTTGGGCCATGACCCAGCACAGGCTCCTTCTTGCCCCTTCTTGCCACTTCTCACCCCTTCTCACCTGGACCCCACCAGAGGGATGCTAAATCCCAAAGTGCTTTTAGTGTGTCTCTGCCCTTCCCCTGCATCAGGCAGAAGCTGCTGTCAGGGCAGCTGCTCCTAATGGATATGCATTGAAGGCACCCTCAAAGAGGCCACTAATAATTCTGCATTAGTGTCCTCCTGTCACTGCCCTGTCTGCCGTTGATAAGCTTGGATGCTGATGCATGCCAGCGTGATGTCTGAGTCACCCAGGTCTGGCTTCATTGAGGACGAGGGACTGGCAAGGAGAGGAGGCACAAACCAGTGCGGGAAGGACCTGTCACAGGTTGTCTGGCACAGAGCAGGTATGCTTTGAGAGGGTGTGGGCATGCAGGTGGAGAGACATAGGTGTGTTCTGCAGCTGCAGGGCCAGCACACCACGGCTCCTTCCCAGGCTCTCCAGGCAGGAGGGACAGTGGGCAAAGCCCAGCCATTTTCCAAAGTGCTGGGGGCTGTGCCCGGGCTGATGTGCTCGGTGCTGGTGCCATCATCCTTAGGACATTCAGCATCATCGCCTTGGAGGTGTGCAGCACCATCCTGTGTTCTGCCCTGTGCCTCCAAACCCTGTCCCCATCCACGTGCCACCCAGGGAAAGCACACCCTGCCCTCTCCTGATTGAACCCCCAGCTCCCCAACCCAGCAAAACCCTGAGGGAAAGGAGCCCAACTCAGTCTCCCTGCCCTGCCAGGAGCTCCTATACGTGTTGTCCTTCTACATGGCAATCCCAGTTCTGAGGTCACTCAAAGGTACAGGGATATCCTCTTGCATTTGGGTTCTCCATTCATATTGGGAGTGGTCTTGGGCTCTGTCCAAGGTGGATGGGAGAGCTGTTTGCCAAGAAGATGTTCATCTGAAGGCTTGCTTGAGCGAGGGTCTTTTACCATCCTCTACCAGGACTTGGTCTGGATGGCCTCTATGATCCATCTTTAGCCCCAAATCCACCTGTCTCAGGGTGAAAATATCTGGGGGTTACCGGGAGTCCACTCCACCAGTCACTCCCAGCTGTCATGGGGAAGTGGAAAGGTACCCTGGCTCTTTCTGAAATCCCAAAGAATATGGGCAATGCTGAGGACCTCTCATACCATGTGTCTTTCTGCACAGCAGAGGATTTCTGAGAGCCAGAGTGAATAATTACCATAGCAAGGAGCCTAGCAGCAAGCACAAGCACTAGGAGCACCCAGTGTCTGTGGAGCTGCCTGCCTGGGCAGGGCTGAAGACAGCTTCCCAGAGACCTGGCAAGTAAAAAGCTTTGCTCCTTGCATTGTCAGACTGGCATTGTTTCTTCTAGCATCATCTTGGTGTTTCTCAGGAGCTGGATTTGAATTTTACAGCCCATGATTTCAGGCAAACACAGAGTCTTGTTCTGGAGCAGTGGGAAGATCTCAACACCAAGTTCTATCAGCAAGGGGACATCCTCTACAAACTTCAAAACACCACTGCCTGCTGGATCTACGCTGGTACCTCCAGCCATGAGCAGAGAGCTGGGCTGGTAGGATGGGAAAGCAACTTCTTTACCCCAGATAAAACAGAGACAGGACTAAACCACAGAGAAGAAATGGAGAGTGAGTGAGAAAGAAAGAAGCTATGAGATGAGCACAGGGATGTTGTGACCAAGGAAAACCCAAGGAAGAAATGGAGTAAAGAAACCACTGGAGAGGACACTGCACCACGGGAGATCAGGGAAGACATAATCCATACAAGAAGGACCTGCTTTTTGTCTAGGAGATGGGGAGGAGAACAGTCCCAGCCCTGGGGTGACTTCAGAGCATCCTGCTGAGAGGCAGAGGCTCTGGCAGAGATATTGGCACAACCATCAATGTGCTTGTGCACAGGGAGACCCGGGCTCTCAGGGGGGCTGCCAACCAGCAGGAGACCAGGGATAAGATGAGAACAAAGGCTCATCAATGACCAGGGAGGGTAACGTAGCAAGAAACGGAAAGAAGGACCCCAGGGCCTATGGGGGTGAGGGCTGGTGAGGAGGAGCCCAAGGGGAAGGACCACAATTCACTCAAACCCTCTCAAAGGATGAAGGGGAGGAGGAAGGGCTGCCCTTGGAATCACAGACCTTTCTTCTCCCCCTTCCCCCACTTGACATTTGGAGTGTGAATGTCTCCGTGTTTGGTGCTCGCGGAGATCATTTCTCCTGGAAGGAGAAGGAGGTGCCGACAGCAGCAGCCGCGGGGACGCAGCTTTCCTCTAATGAACTAGAAAATAGTTTCCCTTTAATACTGATTATCCTGGAAGCCAGCTGAAGTGAATGTGATTTACATAAAGATGAACCCACTCGGCACAGTCTTCCTCGGCGGCGCCGGGTGGCTCAGCAGTGGCAGCAGCACAGGCTGGTCCTCGGCTGGGATGCTCTGCAGCATCCTGGGGCTGACAGCACTCGCCAGGTGCCTCTGCTTCACAACAGGCAGGCGAGAGCTGTGCCCTGCTTCCAGCCGCTCTGTCTGTCCCTGCAAGGGCTTGCAGCCCACCAGGAGGGATTGCTGCAGCACCCCCAGACCATCTCTCCCACCCCAGCCTGGCTCCTGGTTGTGATGAGCTACTGGGTGCTGCTGCCACCCATCTGCCATCCCCAGCAGGGCTCTCTGACTGCAGCAGGCGAATCGGTGGCCGTGCAAGAAACCAGGCTGGGGAGCTGATCTGACTGGAAAATAAAGCAAAAAAACCCATGACCCAACTCCCTGTGCGAACATCAGTGCCAGCACAGGGGAACGAGCAGGAACAAGAAGTTCAGCAACTGTCTGGCTTATACCAGACGCTGAGAGCCCATTTCAAGCCACTCGCTGGGGACCAAAATTTGAAAAGGGCAGAGCTCCTCAGGTGTTTTCCTCTCCGCCTCCCCCATGTTATGTCCACTTTCATCCTGGTCTTAGATCTTCCACAACTGCTACCTGTTCGCACTGGAAATCACCTGCCTGGGATGGCAGGAGCACGGAAGAGGTAGGTGGCTCAGCTTCCTTGCAGCCAGCCCTTCCCCCCAGTGTTGCCGTTGCTTCCCCCTGGGTCTGTGCACCCCCACACCCCAACACAAGGATGTGGGGTCAACGTGTGCGCATCCCCTGTGCCACCCCGCCAGTCTAGACTCTCTTTTCCCAGGCTGCTTGCCCAGTGAGCATCTGCACAGCGCTGCCCTTACTCATTCCTGGGCTTCTTCTGCACCTTTTGCGCCCGAAGACATTTTCTTCAGGCACAGCGAGTATGGAATTTTACACCCTGTGAAGCGCAGGCCAGCAATCCTCCAGCGTGCATGCGAGTGCTTGCCCGCAGCCGGGGTTGGGGGGCAGATGGCTGCAGGCTCGCAGAAGCTGGACGGGCAGCACGTGAAGGAGAGGCCCGGGTACAGAGCTTCTGCCTGCTCACACTGGTGTTTGTACGTAACCGGTACAGGCATCCTACTTGCCTGCATCACCGGCATGTTTGTGGCTAATGTGTTTCTAATCGTGGCACTGCTGTGCACAGAGCATATGCCCCTGCGCCAAGACACATGGACATACCATGCCTGCGCCATATGCGACAAATTAGAGGGGGAAGGGATGTATACACCAGCCCTTCAGACAAGGAGGCATTCAATCTGGCTGCCTGCTAAGTGCAGCATGTGCCCACACTTGGCCGTGGGCGTGCGGCACATGCCAGGGCGAGCCACCAGCCCGCAGCGGCGGGTACCACCTCCGCCACACCGGGCGATGCTGCGGGGAGAGTCAGCATTCCCCGCCGCTGCGCCGTACGCCTCGGTCAGCAGTTCTGACTTCCCCTCAGATAGATTATGTTGTCGGCTAATAACCACATAAAATATTCAGGAGCTTACCGCGCTGCCAGAGGCACTGCGGAGACGAGCGTGCCAGGAGATGGATGGGCTGTGGGCCTGGGAAGCTTGCTCTGCGCCGAGAGCTTGGGGGGGGGGGGGGGTTTGGGCGCACGTGGCCAGGCTCAGCTTTTGGGAAGGGGGTTTAGTTCTCCAAGCAGCAGACCAGTGGTGCATGGGGAGGTGTTTCTGCCTCGTCCCACTGGAGGGAGGGCAATTAGCAGACACCTACTTCTGGAGGGGACTAAGCAGGGAGCACAGCCGTCTGCGGTCCCATCCCTGATCCCTGGACCCTTGTCGATCTTAAATGCACATATAGCTCTGGTGCAGGGACTCTGGGAAGAGCCTGGGAAGACTCTGACCGCCCGTGGGGAACCACCCCTGGGAGGGTGCGTCCCCGGCCTCCAAAATGGTCCATGCTAGATGCCAGCACGACTTCCTCTGCCAAAGCCCAGGCTTGGGACCCTCGCACGACCTGGGAAGTCACAGGCACCACGCATGGTGTCCAGAGACTTTCCCTTCTGCCAAGGCCACAGACGTCTTGAAGGGCTGGGCCTAGGGACAGGATGCTACAGGGTCCGATGCTGTGACAGCCGAGGCACAGTGCTGGTTGTAGCAAGAGGTGGAAATGGGTCCAGAGAGAGGGGCACAGCTCTAGGAGCTATATTCTCTGCATCTGCATGCTGGACATCACTGCCCGGCTCAGGTAGGAGGAGAAGCCCCTGGGAGTGGTAAGGCTGATCGCACCCATGCTGCTTCTCCATAGGCTCCTTCAGCGCTGCATCCCATCTTACTGTCTGCAGGTCATCTATTACAAGCCCCATCAACTCTCCTCTCATCTGGGACCAGCAGCAGCTGGCACGGCTTTCAGCACAGCTGGGGTCCCTGCCCCGAGCCCCCCGCAGCCCAGCACCGTGCCCTCTGATGGCAGCCACTGGCCAGTGAGCATCTGCAGGGCTCCCAGCGGGTGGCTGGTGAGGCAAGAGGAGAGCCAGCATGCTCCCTGGCGTGGGGGAACATGCTGTCTGTTACTTTTTGGAGCAGGGTTCCCTGCATCTCAGCAATGTGAGCTGTCTGAGGGTGGCCAAAGAGCCAAGTGAGAGAACCTCCACTGCAGATTAGTGATGGGACAGAGGGAGGGAGATTAAAAATTAGTGCCCTGCCTGTCTCCCTCCTGCAATGGAGAGTTAAATGGACAGCTATTTTCCTGCTTACATTACTTGTCCTGGAAGGATTTGGTTTGGGGCAGTTTGATCTCTTCTGGGACACAGCAGGAACGACACATTAGTCTTCACGTTGCAAAAAGCCCACAGGGGACATGCTGGACACAGACACTCCTCAGCATACTGCGAGGTGGAGATGTGTGGCTGATGTTCCCCTGGAATTTCACCCATTGTGTCCATGTGCATTACTAGTCCCCGTAATTGGTGTTTAGTCAGTGTCTCCTGCCCAGTGCCAGGATTGTAAAGGAGAGCTGCGGGAAGTTCTCAGCACTTCCTACCCTCTGCCTGCAGCTCCCAACTCACTTTTGAACCAGTCTAGCTGGAGCTTCACATCATCACAGTCGTGTGGGGCACTCAAAGGGAGGAGGGCTATGGGGTCAAGTGCTTTTTGCATGAAGAAGACTGGACAACCTTCTTTTTCTCACCTCCCCTGATGCCAGAAGCTCCAAGGGCGCTTATCTTCACCATCCAGGTCCTTTATGCTGCCTCTCTTCCTTGCCAATACATTGGCATAGACCGTAGCAGATGCAGCCAAGGAGTGAATTTGATCAGGATCAGCCTTTACCTGTACATCACCCCACACATGGCTTTGCATCTCTCTCCCACAGCTCTTCCTTTAAGGGCTGGATGCTCTGCAAATGCCCATAAAACCATCCCACCTCCCTCCCCTGCCTTGTGGGTTGAGGTGAGCCCTTGGGCATTGCCCCTGGGGAGAGGGGGGTTCTCCTTGTGGCTTTAGAGCTCCCTGTAAAGCTTTAGCTTTACAGTAGTTGGTCTGCGAGGATTGAGGCTGGCCAAGGAGAAAGCAATGAAGCTGCTGCTGACTGCACACATCTGTGACCAGTGGGCAAGAGGCAGGAAAGGTTGGTGCGTGCCACCTGCCTGCATGGACTCGGTTTGTCAGCACAGGTTGAGTCCCGGCTTGAGCGACACAGGAGTAATTCCTCTCTATCGTGCTTTTAGAAGACTCTAGAGTCTGAATTTGTGAAAATGTTTACTTTACAGCAGCTCTGGTGTGGGGGTCTCAAGATCTCAGTGGTTTTGAGCTCTCCAGGTGCGGGGATGAGGAGGAGCAAGACCCGGGTACTTGACCCAAGCTGTCAACAGGATGAGTTCATACCATGAACGGCACTCTCAATATAAATTAAAAAGTCTGCTGAGGAGTTTTGTCTCTCTCTCCTTTGATGTCTGGGATCCTGAGACCCCCTTGCCCCGGTGCTGGAGCCCTGAGCCCTTCCCTTCCTCCCGAAGGCGCAGCGCTCTCAGGGTCCCACACTGGCTGTCCCTGCTGGGAGGGCATGGCTTCTGCTGGGGAATGGGCTGGGGATAGTCCTGGTGTGTTTTATACCGGTATCGCGATCAATACTGGTTCTTCAGTGCTATTAATGTCAACTATCTAGTCTTATCCTATTAAATCTGTTTGTATTTCAACGCTCAGGTTTCCTCGCTTTTTCCCAGTTCCCCTTCCCAGGTGGGGAGGGGTCATCGGGTGAGAGAATAATTGTCTAAGAGACAATAAATTGGTGGAGGTTCCTCAAACCATAACAGGTTGGCATTTGTGTAAAGGCAGCAGCTCCAGCCAACAGCTACATCTTCCCCCGAGCAAGCTGAACCAGAGGAACTCTGGATGCCTACAAAGGCCACGTGGCAGCCGACAGCAAGCACAGCTTCACAGCTGGCATCTCCCCTCTTGGAAGAAAGGGGATTTGTAATCACCCACGCAAGGGTGAAGAGCCTGACCCACTGCGGACCCATGGAGCTCCCCAGTGTGCCTGCAGCAAGTGTGTACCAGCAGCAGCAGGCACCCCAGGGCGTGCGGAGATACAGATGAAGGGACATCCCATGGGATGGGGGGCAGCCAAGAGGATGTGGCAGCTTGCTCTTGGCTCCGGGAACACACAAACACCTCGCACCTGGAAAAGCACAGGACAAGGGGCACTGGGATTTAGCAAAACATATCACCCAGCTGTGGCACTGCAGGGGGATTTTGTTTTGTAAAAGGATTTATTCATAAAGTCACAGCAGCAGCAAACCAATCCTTGTCCTGCGGGCCCTGCAACGTGTGTATAAAGCAAATTAGAACAAGGTTTGCATGCAAAGGTTATAAACTAACATAATACTGGTTAGGAACTGGGAGGGAGAGAAAGAGCTAGAGGGAGAAAGAAAAAGGCAGAGGAAGAGGGAGGGGAGAGCCCTTTCATAATTCACAGTTCCTGAAATAAAAATAAGGCTGGAATCATGTTTTGGGTAGAAGGGAAAGTGCGTAGGAAGTGTATACTTGCCAATCTGCCAAAAAAAGTTGCTTTTTATTTTCTTAAGAAGGCAATTATGTATTTTTGTCATCCACTTCCTACTTTGAAGCAGTTGAACCTGCTTTGCTCAAACTTTCCAGAACAATTTGCCCTCAGGCTACTGCCAGAACTGCAACACTTACACCCCAAAGATGAAAGTGGGAGAGTGCCATGGCACCGGCTCCATATATGCAGAGCAGAGGCACCTGCAAACCGGTCATGTCTGCGACTCCATCACATGGGGCTGGGAGCCACCAGCTCCTCTCACCCCTCCAACTGGGTTTTGCAAAAGAAGGGGGATTTTGAAGCTTCAATTTGTCTTGATTTAGGTCAGAAGCTCATCACAGACAAGCAGGGATGCTAAAATGTTAGTGTGAGTCCTGAGGAATGTTTCCCACTCCTCCTCCTGGCGGCTCCCACCTTAGGAGATGAAGGACTGATGGAGGACAAATCCCAGCTGAATTCGGACCCAAGCGGGTGCTCAGCAGACCCTGGATAAGAAATGTACATGGGCTTCTCATGGTCCAATGCTGAACTCACCATTTACGGAGGGAAACTTGAGGCTGCTCAATCTCTTTCAGCCCCATCTCAGTACGTACTCCTCTCCACCCCGAGTCCCTGACCCTCTTCTGGGCTCCCTGCCTCTCTAGGAGTTCATTGCAACCCTTGGGTATGCTGAGTGGCTTTGGGTTTGCTGAATGGCTTTGGGTTTCATTGACTGTTTCACTTGCTGGATGGTATGGGGTGGAACTGCCCGGGTTGTACCTGAGCTACATGGTAACTTGCAGCCCTGATGGGAAGCCTTGCTGCATCTCAACAAGTTTTCCTCACTGTTGGACTCCTGGGCCTCCAACTCTGCTGTGTCAGTGGCCCTCACTCCTGCTTGAGGCATCTTCTGTTTCAAAGCAGCCACTTGCTCTGTCACCTATGAGCAACCAAGGCACTTGAGGCAGCAAGTTGCCAGGATCCAAGGGTGCTATTTCACAGCTAGCTTTCAACAGAAAATTAAATGGCATTTTGGTGATGTTTGTTTGCAGCTTGAGAGCCTTTTTTGACTTTTCTTTTTGTGTGTGTTGTTTTAACTCTGCAGAATTGCTATAACCAGTGCAAGAAAGATAAGGCTGCACAGAAGAGGAATGGTTTGATCTTGGTCCTGTGTGGTATGAGTTGACCAAGTAACAGCATCCTAAGACCCCCCCAGATACATATGCATCTTACCATGCTGACAGCAGTCCCTGCCACTGCTCCTTGCCCCACCCTGTCTGCAATATCAAATGCTGCCTATAAATTACTAATAACAAGGATATGTACCTTGGAAAACAAGCTAGTGCCTGTGGGTGGGATGGGATCAATTTTCTAACTCAGTGTAAACACTGCAGTAACTTTGATATTCATGATATTCATATCCACAAGGCAGTAGCTGGGCATTAAGGTCACGAGATAGTGGCATTACAAGCAGCACATTACGAAGATGCATGGGCTTGAAACCCCCGAATGCAGATAGGAGTGACCCGGCTGTGCCCATATGCCTCCCTTCCTGGTGTGATAACTCTATCTTCCTCCTCCTTGTCCCACGCGTAGCCTTAACACTGCCTTGTACTTATAAACATGACAAATACGGCTGTGTCCAGGCTGGCATGCAGGGAAAAGGTGCTGGGTGCAGGAAAGGCAGCGGTGAGGGATGATGGTAGAGGAAAAAGCAAGGGCTTTTTCCCTTTTTCCCAGTTGAGGAGGGCTTCGCACCCTGAGAGCATCCACCTGCCCCTCTGTGTTTCTGTAGAAGACAAATTGGCAAAAAGATACCTCGACAATGAATAACTGCACCAATTAGAGCTGCACAGCAAATCTGATGTGACTTGCAGAACACATGCAGTCCCTTATTTCGCAGCCCATATTCTCTTCTGGAGAAGACCCTTTTTTTTTTATTTATTCTGGTGCACCTCTTCTTAGAAAAAATGAAGGCTGCGGAAGGAGCAAAACTGATGAGGAGAAGGGTGTGACCACAAGTATTATGATGAGGAGAAGGCAGTAGTGAATGAACTTAGTGTTTGCAGTTAATTGAGTAACTGTCTAAATTCCTAAATCCTGATTTTGAAATCGTTTGGTTGACTTGACACGTCCAAGTCCCAGAGCTTTTAATTCAAATATAAAGCTTGATTGGCAAATTAATAAAAGGCTATGAATGAAATTAATGAAAGATTAAAGACCAACAGCTCATGCTGATATAAAAATTACCCCTCAAAAATAGGTTATGCAATAGTAAGAATAAGTTACCACTATGTTAATATTAATTCTGATATAACATTTATTCATCGATTAGATTTACTGATTCACAATGAAGTTCTAAAACCTTATGCACATTTGTTGAATCTTTGCAGGCACTGTTAATCATCTTTATTTTCTATTCCATAATTTCTAAAATTACTATAAAGCGAATTTTCATTAATAAATTGTATAGTTGAGCACTTGAGTTCGCGGTTTCGTAAGCGGAATGAGATCTAAAGAGCTATTAGGACCATGGAATGGGTAATTGATTAACTAAAATGACTTGGTCAATGCGCTCTGAATCCTCTAACTAGCACATTGTTTCGATGTCAGCCTCCACATCTCGGATCGGCTGGGAAAATTGATAAAAGGGACAGTCTGAGAGAGTTTTCATCTGGGTTTTGCTAACAAAGCGCTAAGCCGAGCAGCCCGTGGAGTTCTGCAGTTAGGCTTTGAGAATTTGTATCTCCGGCGTATAGATGCGGGTTCAGAGCCTGTGTCAGGAAAAAAAAATAGAAGGAACTTATTACTTGGTACTCTGGGATGGCGGAGAAGGGATGCGGCAGGCAGCCTATTTGCAGAGATTTAGTGTGTCACTTTAATTGGGCCAGACGAGGTGTCAGCCGTGTATTCGGAGGGTACGGTAAAAATGCAGAGCAATCTGATGGAAAAGAAAGGCCTTGGTACTCCCCCTCCCCAAACGTGACCTGGGTAGGATTGGTTGCCGGATCCAGGCTTGCTTTTGCTTTTCCTCACTTTAATGTGGATGTTATTTCATCCAGCCAACTAAACTGTAGATCAGCAACGTTTCTCAACAGAGAATATCCCAGTATTTTAAAAGAATTTTTTTCTTTAGTAATTACATTCAGCTTTATCATTACCTGTTGTCTGCTCTGCAGCATTTTTGTTAATACGTTGGAATTTTTTATGTACTGTGCAATTTATTGCAATGCTTCTCTCTGTGTCTTGTTTTTGGCAGCTGATAACTAAATTCTTTTGTTTCTGATCACTTATTCTTGTTTTATAGTGCAATAAAAAATAAAAACACCCTAGTAAAATTGTGTAAATAGAGTGTATGCGGCCGCATATACATGGTTTTTCTTGCTGAATGAATGTGTGCACACATCCCTGCACCCTCAGCCCATGCTGCGCTTCCTCCTGGTTTCAGCACTGCTAAGAGACCCCTGCAGCAGGAGATGAAAACCACCAGCTACACACTGGTCCTTGGACCTCAGATCCATCTTGGCTGACACTGACTGCCCAAATCCACTCTAGCTGGCTGAGCTCTTTTTGTGAGTCTACAAAAAACCCACCAAAAAGCAACTTTTTCTGGTCGTACATCTCCTCTTCTCAACCCTCTGACGCCCCATGTGCATGGTGTAAGATGCATGATGAGCACCTAGGTCCTGTCCTTGGGATGCTGTCCAGCTGCTTCCCAACTCCAAAGTTGTGTTAAAGCATCTGGGCCCCAGCCTCAAGACATGGCCAAGCTCCAAACCCAAGAATGCAGATCACTCTCATGCTCCATTTTCTTTTGGAGGGGACAGAAAATGATGGATGGAGATGATGGAGACGGATATGGAAATGGAGATGGAGACCAGAAAGTCCTCCCTCCTGCTACGTCTGCTCAAGCAAGCTCTGGCTCCGAGCTCTCCATCTCTGTTGTCAGGACCTGCCCGTTTACACACGTGGGGGAAGAGCAGAACCTGTTGGGTAAGACGGCACGATCACCTCCCCGCAGCTTACGGCTGCAAATCACATTTCAGCAGATGATGATTTTCACCTTCCTTGTAACTAATGAAAAACCCTTTAATTCAATGTGTTGACATTAAAGCTCAGGCTGAAGATCTCTCCCCTGGAATACAAATGGAAATGGGGACCCATGTTTTTCCAGACAGGAACAATTTGAAAAGACTGGTTCATTTTTTTTCTGTGGATGTAAACTCTATTGGTTTCCTTAATAATATAATATCAGAGAGAATGCAATTTTTGTACTAAAATCAGATGTCCCTATTTAGGTCAGATTTGTCCCAAACACTGTATTGACAATAGAGATGATGAAATCTCAGCCTACCGAGATGGCAGAGGCTTGGCTGGTGCAGCCAGCTCTCCAAGACTTTACCAGGACTCCTGGGCAGGCGCAGAGCAGCAGATTTAATCCTGCCAACCATCTCCCTTTCCCTACTCTTGAATATACCTCTCAGCTGCAAAAGACCCTGCAGACCCTACCAAGACCCCATCCAACCTCTATTTTCAGCATCTGCTCTGCTGGTGGACCTTCTCTCAGAAGGATCTCTTTATCATCTGCTGGAGACAGGAGGATGGGAGGAGGCCAGGCACCCTCGTGTGAAAAAGCAAATGATGAAATTACCCTGCACCCTTCAAACTCACATGCGCACCAGGGGAAGTGGTAGGAGTTTGTAGTCCTGAGGATGGTCCCACAGGCACTTCACTGCTTCTATGCTGTGGCAATAACCTCTGATATGGGACATGTTTGTGATGCCAAGGAAGCTGGTGGTGTCCAGGTAGCCTTCTGTTCCTCCACTCCTCCAAGCACCACGTGTGATGTGGAAGGGAATATGATGGTCTCTTCTCCATCTCTCCAAGCAACCTATATAATCTCACCTGCCTGCTTTCACTCTCTCCGTGCTCTGTAGCCCATGCACTCACTGATCTCCCACCCGTGCCCCACTACCCACCCCCACTGGCTGTAGTCTGAATCTGAAACTCACAGATTTAAACAACACACCGGTCCCTCTCTAGAGGATCTCATTTTATCCCACCTGCATCCAGCCTCAGGTTCTCACAGACTCCGTGAGCATCTCTCTGGCTTTCTCCCAAAGTCCTCCACCACCCCAGAGATGAAGACCTCCGTGCATGGGGTCAGTGCATGTGAAAAAGTTTTGCTACTCTCCGGGGGTCTTGTTCCAGAAGTGCCTCCTAGAGAAGCCTCCTTGGGACGTTTCTGGTCCAGCTGTGCATGAAGGCTGCAGAGATGTTGAAGTTGGAAGGTAGTCACTCAGACACAAATAGGAAATACATCATGGAGCTCTGTGGCATATACACGTACAGGGAGGCAATGCGTTCATATTTTTCTGAGTGCTGTAGATATTAAATGCAGATTTGTCTGAATCCTTTTGTCTTCAGGTGAGGCACACGGTCATCTGGCAAAAGCCTGACTGCTTTCTCCTTACCTTGTGTGAACAACCCTCACAATCACAGAGGAGCGAAGAAACCTTGCATTTTTGGAAAGGTGCTTGGGAGCAGTTGAAGTGAATCACTGCCAAGCATAAAGACATTTAAAATGGCTCTAGATACCTGCTAGATTAGTAAGATGAATCACAGTCGTCGTGACCTCTACATGTGTCTGGCAAGTTGTTCTCTTGTTACCTAGTGAACGATCTGTTTTTCATGAACCCAAAATAACAATGTTTAGGAATACTTTTTTTTCTTCTCAAGCTCTGTGTGAGTCACTAGCATTGAAGCAAAAGGAGGAGGAATCCTCTATATAGACATGCACGTGGCTTGGGAGCAGGGACTTCTGAACAGGAACAGTCCAGCCTCTGGGTCAAGACCAGTGTTCCAGAGACATCCCTTCCTTTACTGGGGTGACCGACTTGGCACAAAGAAAACGTTGTGGACCTGGAGTCCCTGCTGCCCACCCCACATTGTGTGCACCTCTTCATCCCCAGATTATCTCCTGAGCTTCTTCCTGTCATCTCACTTGTCTCCCTAAGAAGTGTCTGGCTGGGAGCCCATGGTAAACTCGGTGGCTGCTGCCAGCCCTCTGCCAAAGCTTTCTTCTCAAATCTGAAACAAGAGCAGGTTGTAGGCTTGACATTTTTCAGCAACTAAGCCAAAATATACGGGAAACGATATTTTTACCTTTTTCTCTGTGCCCTTTTCTTTCCTCATGTCTGTTTGCCTCTATCTTCGTTTGTCTCAACAAAAAAAAATAAAAAATCAAAATCAAGTATCACCAATTCAATAACTGGCCTTTCAATATGTGCTTGTCCAAAATGGCTCCAAGCAAGGGGGCTGCAGGGTCAAAGACTTGCCCTTGGAGACTCTTTAAACTAAAAGGAGAAAGTTGTAGTGATATTTTTAATGATGAAAGCTGTGTTTTTCTCCCTCCTCTTCATAGGCATTTCATAGGTATTTACTGACAGTTCAGATCTTCCACGGATGTTTGTTTGCAGTGGATGTATGCCAGCTGTAACTTAGATACAGTTAAATATTTCATGTAAAACCAGGATTGCTTCCCTTCTGTGACCACCCCAGAACAGCCACAGGCAGGGTGACTTACAGATGAGATTCCACTCTCCTACTGCTGGTGCAAGTGCCGGCAGGAGCCCCTTGGGCAGCACGGAGGCAGGAGCTCACATTTCTGGGAAGGCTTACATCCTTTTTTTTTTTTTTTTTATATTTTTTTTTAACTTTTTCACTGCAAGAACCAAAAATAATCTGAAGCAACCAGAAAGCTGAATTTCTCTGGTTAAAGAAGCACTTGGTAGCAGCAGATGTACAGGGGAAGGGGGAGCAACATTGAAATGGGACAAACAGGGCAAAGCAAGAGCTATAAAAGAAGAACTGGAGAAGAAGAACTACACCCTGTGCTCACACATCTGCATCTCAACGCGTGGCTGGATCTTCGGTGATTCTTTGACCTCCAGCCACTGTCCCTGAAGGGCTCAGCCCAGCATTCCAGAGCCCAAACAAGCTGCTTGTGGACCACAACCCCTGTGCTGGTGTACCCAGCGCACGCAGGCAGAGCACGGATTTCTGGCTGCGTCCCCTCCTGCATGGTCACAGAGTCCCATGGGGCAACCCCAAAGCCCCTCCAGATCCCTTGTGCATCCCCACTTTCACCTGCTAAGGGGACCTCACTTGCTCAACCCCCTTTTTTTATCACCCCAAGACCTTCTTCCTCCATTCGCACCACGGAGGGGCCAGGTCCTGACCTACCACCGTTCCTGGCCTCGGGGCTGAGCTGTGCCTTTCTTCCCTGTGGGAGGACAGAGGGTGTTTTCCTCGGGACACCTTCCCACAAGCACAGTGCAAGGCTTGCCAGGGGCCTGGCACCAAACGCTGGGCGAGGGGAGCCCTGTGCTGGCAGAGCTCACGTCATGATGGGCAGCCACGGAGAGGACCAGAAATGCTCCTTATTAATACAGAAATTTATGCTGCCTATAAAATACATTCACAGTGACATATTTAGTAACCCAATTAATACTCCGCGACAGACATTTTAGTGTGACTAATTCTAGTCTGTATGCTCCCTTTATAGTGATATAAATGACTTTATGTTGTGCTATTGATCTCTGTGGCCGCAGGATTTCACAGCACACCCCTCTATCCATGCCAGCCACCCTGGGAAGGTCCCCAAGCTTTGAGTTCCCTTGTAAAGTCATTTGCTCCTGGGGTGCATAGTGGGAAAAGAGGATTCCCAGTAAAAAGAGCAGCATCCTATCCTGCTGGGGAGGGCAGGGGTGGTCCGGGTTGCAGGTTTGGTGGATGGGATGGGATGGGATGGGATGGGATGGGATGGGATGGGATGGGTGGCTCCAGCCCCACGTACCCTCTAGCCAGCCCCAGCCTACAGGACTCCAGTCTCTCGTTCTGTGCCACACAATGATGGGGACATCATTTTGACTGGAAACCATCACCCAGGCAGGACCTTTGTACACGTCTGCAGTGATGGAGGCCGTGGTGCTCGCTTCCAGCTCTGTGGCAAGGTTGCCACGGAAACTGATAGTGTTGATTTTTTTCTGGTCTCCAAATCCAGCCCGTGGTTTCAGTGCTCCCATCCACACTGCCTGGGGGAGATTCCCCTGACAGCAGCCAATGTGGGGCAGTTACTACCCCAACTCACGCTACACCCCAGCCTCTGCCCCCAGCAGAGCCCACCCTAGTCCTGAGTGTGAGCTCAGCCAAGTTACTCTCATATGCTCACAGCTTTCCAAGGCTTCCCAGCTATCCCCACAGGATACTTAGTAGGATGTCACGTCACACCTCCACTCCTTGCCCTCAAAAATGCCCCCTTGGCAAACATCATCTCCGGCAGCCTGAAAAGCTCCATGTCCTCAACACAACATCAGGTGTTCAGGAGGGTTAGCAGAGGAGACCAAATGCCCGTGAGCTCCTTTCTGGAAGAGGTGCTGGTATCAGGGTCTGGAGAAGAGACACCAGACCTCACCGGGGGGATGTCAAGGGAAAGGTAGACATGATGCACCAGTGTTTCGTGCAGGGAGGGGAGGGTGGATGCGATGCTGGCTCAGGGTGGGGAGGTGTCAGGAGCCGGCACTGGTTGGGAAGAGGACGTTCACAGCAGCGCGGTGTCTTCAGGCAGAGCAGTTCCTTTCTGCCTCCCTACTCTCCTGCATCCAAAGGCTGCATTTTCATTATTCATCCCCCTTCAGGGGAACTATCTCATAATAATAAAAATGTCAGAAGGAATACACAAATACATACATACACTAAATGAGGAGTTGCCACAATTCACAGAGCGTCATGATTTATGGGCTCTTGGGCTGACATCTTGGTTCTCCCCATGGTGTGGCAAGGTGCCCTGTCCTGGCCATGGGAGATTGTGTGCAGGGAGGTCAAGGGAGATGCCCACAGTGACCCTCAGCCTTGAGACTCCTAGGTAACTTGTACTTGGCTACTGCAGCTCACTGCACGCATGATCTGAAGCTCCTGCTTGTCTGCAGGCTCTGCTGCATCCCAATGCCTTTGGTGCCCCTTTCTCTATTGCTCTGTGTTCCTGTCCAAAGCCTGGGTTGAGTATCCCAAACTGCCCAGGCTGCAGCAAAGCTCTACCCTGCAACAGATGCATGGAAGTGTCCCCATTAGCAGTGGAAGCTCAGGGTGAGCACAGTTTTGGGACCACCGAAGCTCACTTCAGCCCTCTTGTTCTGCATGAGCATGTGTCACCCTGTCCTGACATGGAGAAGCAGAGCAAGTAAAGGCCAGTGCTTGCTCCCTGCCCTCAGCTTTGCTCCCAGCTGCAAGGGATTGGGTTTTCCCATTTTGCAAGACCCAGCATGCAGCTGTGACTCTGAAAAATGCTGGTGCTGGGTGCAGGGAGATTGGTTGAAAACCAAGAAGACCTGGCCAAAATGCACACTGGCCTTATAGAAGGAAATCACGCCCACCACTCCCAGGAAGACACAGAGCACACACATGCACATGGATCTGTTGGGGCTGCTGAGTGCTTGCTACCGTCTCAGTCGGCTGCTGAGGGGGGCTGGCAAGTAACACGGCAGCTCTAAGGGCCAGACAATTGGAAATGTAGCAGGAAAGAGCTGGGATTGGTCCCTTGCCCAGGCATCACGGTGTGTATCTGCATGGATGCGTGGGGTGTCTGGCCATACACAAGGTCCACGTGAACGTGTGTGGCTTTTCTGTGTACGTGGGTGTGTGCAGGCACACGCATGTTATGCTGTTTGTACATGTTGGTGTCATCATATGGCCGGACACGTGAGTGTGTACATACATGTGCCGGGGCAGGGATATGGCAGCTCCTCGGAGGGATTAGCTGAGGATGTCCCTGTTGCAGGCTGTCTCTTTCCTGGTGAGTAATAATCTCTTCACCCAGAGCTAGGCACATGTAGAGTTAATGCTGAGTGCACATGTTTATGATAAAACAGTTGATTTATCAGAACTGTCACCCACTAATCGCTGGGGGAATTGGACCACTCGCACTTTCCACAGAGCTGCAGCGCTAATGCCATGCTCCTAATGCAGATTTGTGATGCAGCGCCACGCCAAGAAAACCCTGTGATGTACAGGGGCAGGCGCGAGTTACAGAGAAGCAGCACACACCTGCACATCTGGCCAGCTGCAGCATCCCATTCACCCCTGGGAAGGAAGTTCCCGTGGGGTAAGGAATGGAAAAGCAAGGATCTCTCATAAGCAGAAGTCATGAGTTTCCTAGGACAGGGCAGAAGTTATTGCACAGTTGTTTGGGATAATGATCTTGAGACCTCAAAGTTTGGGTTTCCATGTGGGTTTGGGTGCAAATCTGGTCCTCCCCACCAGGCAGAGATCAGCCTTTCTCTGCTCCAATGGTGATGGAGACACCCGGACACTTGCGAAGACATCACTGGGTTCTTCATCCCAAGGAGGCACCAGTTGCATTCCCCGTAAGAAGCAACACACACTCCCTCCAGTGTGGCTGGTACCTCCATGCAGACTGAACCAAACAGGGGCATGAACCACCCCTGCATCCAGATCTTCCTGGTCTGCAGGATGTCTCCTCACTCCTCATGCCATGGGGCACCTCGCTGGATTCAGCCCCACCAATGCTTCCCTGTTCATGGTGGTAACGCTGGGCAGAGTCATGGAGTGAGGGTCCCCTGTTCAGAGCAAGATCCATATAAACAATGTCATGCATTTTCTTGCTGTCTCCCACATCCTGGTGGGACTCACAATGACCACAAAGGACCCACCACTCAGTGATGTGCAGCTGTTCATTCTACGAACTTCCACACACCGCAGCCCGGGGGATGAAGAAACCCTTACGTGGCATTTGTGATGGGATTTGGCCACCCTACAATGCTGTGGGAAGAGGTGAATCCCATGGGTATTGCAGAACAACATCGATTTTCACCTACAAGCCATCAGCTCTGGTTACCAGCAGATACTTGCAAAACCCAGCTTTTGCCAGTATAGGAGTGGAGGGAAGCTGCTAGACCTCTACCTAAGGCTGACTGCTTGTACTTGAGGGCATATTATGTCAAAATCAGAGGAAAAAAATCTTTATCAGGCTAACTCTCAAGTGCATCTGAGGTCCTTCCTGCTAAATCAATATTGGCAATGCCTGCTGCTCTCCACCTGGGATGGCAAGAGACAAAATCAGCAGAGGGTCTGATTTTCCTCTAGTATTGCTTTGGATGTCATCTCAAAACAAATATTTCATTATTTGAGGTTTTTGGGAGTTCTTCAATTATGTCGTGACACAAACTCCCGCCAGAAAGGGGATTTAGTATTTCCTTTGCCAGGCTGACACTTATTTCTTGAGTAATATTTCAGGCCCTTCATAAATATAAGACTTGAGTTTCAAGGTCTTTTTGCTGAAGAGTGCTCTTGTACCAGGTTGACCATGCATCTACCTGGTGCGTACTTTCCAGGCAAAACATATGGGCCAGCACTTTCTGCTGAGAAATTGTATTCTCTTGGTCTGAGTAGTCTTTGACAGCCTTTGGCAGCTCATTTCAGTGGAAGTTTCCATGAAGAAGTTTCTTGGTAGCTGCATCAGTTTCCCATTCCCAGCTCTGTATTTGCGTAGAGACCTAGCCAAAGAATAACTCTTGATCAAATATGTTTTGTTACACAGCTGCTGGTGCAATTCTGCTAGTTCTATTGTTGTTTTTTTTCTCACTGCATTTTGGAGTGAGCAGATGTCCTCTGATCTGCTCAGGCTGCATGTAGCAAAGTGCGTAGCTTTATTCAAGAAGAAATGCTTGCATGGAGACTTCAAACCACACCTTTCAGGTGCCACTGGAAGGACTCCAGGCCAAAGTCTGTTCCCAGCTGATTTTTTTTCTCCTGGCATGGCTTTACTTTCAGCAATGCAAACAGCATAAAGACCTCAGAAAATGTCAGAAGGAGTATAATCTTGAATTTGATGGCCTGTTTACAATTATTCAGTCTTTGAGTGACAGTGCAGAGCCACATGGTCATGGGAAAACACTTTGTGAGATCTTGTCTAGACTACAAGAGGATTAATGGCAGGGGGAGATTTTCTTTGTCTTAGCGGTTTTTGGACAACTTCAGTCAATTGCAGTAAGCCTGGATAATTGCTGTGTGTGGCTCTTCCCCAGATCCTATTAACAGCAGCAATTTTAGCAAATTCTATAAACAAACAAGGTAAAGATGACTGGTTCTGCTGCTTCTGACGCAGCCACTGGAGCACCAGCAGGTGTTGGGGGACCTCACATCTGCAGGCAGGAGGTGAGTCCATTGACACCCCCGCTGTATGCTGGTGGGGGTCTCCTTCTCTCTCCCAACCAACGTGGATACTGCAAAAAAACTCTTTGTGGCAAACTCATGCCCACTAAAATGTACGTGCATCTTTTGCTGCTTGTGACTACAGAGCTTGTGACAAACTGTCTTCCTGACATGGCTTTTCATGCTGGCTTTTTGTTCAGAGTCCTTCTTGCAGGCTTCTAGGTACAGAAAGGCAAGTATAAATGATTAACAGAAGTTTTAATAAATCGTGATGGGGTCTTGTAGATGGATTGATCACTAGAGGTTGTTTATTACTGTGTCTTTTAACTTACATAGCATGTTTTATTACCGTGCTTACAGTAATGTATAAAATGCCTGCAACACACTTCACCATAGAGTAAATCTTCAGGGACTCACTGGAAGGTGAAATCAAAAGTTTTACCCCTAATTTTTGGAAATATAAGGTCCTCTGTCCATCTGCTTGTCTGGTCGTCTCAGCATTGACCCTCAGTGTGCCATGCCATGAGCACAAGTCTTGTGAGGAGCAGCTGAGGGAGCTGGGGGTGTTCAGCCTGGAGAAAAGGAGGCTGAGGGGAGACCTTCTCACTCTCTACAACTCTCTGAAAGTAGGGTGTAGGGAGAAGAGGGTCAGTCTCTTCTCCCAAGCAACAAGTGATAGGACAGGAGGAAACAGCCTCAAGTTGCACCAGGGGAGGTTTAGGATGGATATTAGGAACAATTTCTACCCTGAAAGCATTGTCAAACATTGGAAGAAGCTGCCCAGGGCAGTGGTTGAGGCACCATCCCTGGAGCTATTTAAAAGCCAGGCAGACGTGCTGCTGAGGGACATGGGTTAGTGGTGGACTTGGCAGCGCTGGGTTAACAGTTGAACTTGGTGATCTTGAAGATCTTTCCAACCTAAACAATTCTATGATTTTATGCTGCTGCTCCGCATGGCCCCATAGGCAACACTGTGCCCTCACTGACAGGTTGCCATCGCTCCCTTTTTTCAGTGGGGCAAGTAGAGCATCATGGAAGTGCATACCCATACCCACTGAGCAAGAAAGTGGCTTTTTTTTTTAGAGTGGACACCCTGGTCTGCATTGGCCGTGCTGTGGTCAGAGCCCCTCCCAGCCAAAGGCAGGGAGCACCCTCCCAGGAGGAGGCTGGGTCAGCCCTGGGTGCTGAGCATCCTGCTAGAATTTACAGTGAGGTGAGATGTAGCCTTTCCTTTTTAGTGTGACTAATGTCAGCATTTGGCAAAAATAGCAGCAGCGCCATTCTGGCTCCCCAGCCCGACGTCTGGAGGCTGCTATGCACGTTGTGCTCAGACCGTATCTTGCAGAGAAAGGGAATTGTACGTCGGGACTAAGACATGAATTTAACTTCTATTTTTTATGCTGTAGCTCCAGCAAGAGACTGCAGCTAAAAAGCGACCAAGGCAATTAATTACCAATGTCTGTCGCCTAGTGCAGGACCAGAACGAGAGAGAAAACAAGGCAGGGAGCACTGCATTCCCCACAGATAGGAAAAAATGGACTGATGTATACTTCTGCTGACACGCTCCAGCATCGGGGAGTCTTTGTTCACATGGGCTTAAGAGACAGCTAGGCTTGGCTAGACAATAAAAGGGGAAAGGAAGGAAGCCTCATAAAGGCTCTGCAGGCTGTCCGCCTCCCAGGCTCCCTGCAGTACCGATGCTGGTTCTTCCCGGGGACTGAGGGCTCTGGCGCTGGGAGCATCCGTGCAATTCTGGGACTCTGTAATGTCACCCATCCCAGGGCAATCACCGCAATCACACTCCTCACTGAGCAAGGATCAGGTGATTGCAGTCTCTGGTCAGTGCTGCTGGATGGAGGGATTTGGAGAAAAGACCATCGGAACCTGTAACTCATGGAACCAGGAGCTCCAGGTATGACAGAGAAGGTGGTTTTTCATTTTGCATATTTGTTTCATAAACCTTTCAGGCTCTTCTGTTAAAGCACTGAGCAACCCTGCAATAGCTGGTTTAAATTTTGCATATTTTTCTGAGTATAAACACAGTTTCTGGTAAGCCAGCAATATAAGCCATCCATTTCCTTCAGGAGCAGTGCACACCTCTGGTGGGCAGGCTGGCTCATTTCTAGGGCTCCAGTGGACTTAGCGGGAGTTAAAGTAGGCAACAGAGAAGTAAAAAACAGTTTAAAACTCCCAGAATCATGTTTGGCTTACTGCAGCAAAGGAAGCACTGTTGAGTGGCTGAAGCAGAAGCCCCGGACATCTCCTTCGAAGGCAGCTTGTCCACACGGTGAATTGAACCAGAGTTTGTCCCCTTCCCACGCTGGTGCCTGGATGGCTGCTGGGCTGGGCAAGGGAGGAAAGGAAGGAAAAAGAAAGATTAAAGCGTGCCACGCTGCCCATACTAACTATGAGACATCTGACAGCTGTTTCTCTGCTCCTCAGTGGTTTCCCCACCATCCAGCCTCGCCTGGTCGGCGTGAGCCTGCGAACCCAGATGCTCACAGCATTCACCGATGACACGTCGAAGGACGTATTTTTCCCCAAGTTTATTCACTGCATCAACTTCAGAATGGAAAGTCTTGTCGAGTTTTTAAATAATAGCAATTTTGTATGCATTTGACTATTTCTGCCCTGTATGAGCCAATATAAACTCTATCTCATTTATCAATTAGCATTTATAAAGTCCTTATCACCATGGAATCAAAACACTGTAAATGGATTAAAAAATAAGCAGGCTGCCTGGGGGAGTTGGTAACTTCATCTACTCTGAGTTTTGTGAAACAGTGTGATCTCATCGGGGTGACAGGGACACACACAATTTTTAGACACTTCACAAAATTTGAGAAAGGAGTCATTGAAAATAATTAGAGTGATTATTACAGAATTAAGCGACTCTTTATTCTGGACCTGAATGTTCATGCGGGGAGCTATTCCGGATGAGTTCTTTCTCTGGTAGCTCTGCTTCCCAGCTTACACTAAATAATTTTATCAGCCTCACCTACGTATCAGTTTCCCGTTGTGGAGCCATTCATACCAACACAAAGTGCCTGGAAAGCAATGCCAGCACAGGATGCTGATGTTCCCAGCCACTTCGGAGTAACTGATTGCAGCAAAGTGAAGGCAATGGTCCTGCTGTCACCAGGAGGGGCAGGAGATGTCCCCAGGTGCTTAGTAACTTGGCTTTAAGGCCAGCCATTTACTCCAAAGCCGACCAACCATGAGCTGCATCGCCGTTTCAACAGTGGGAAGCAGAAGCAGGCAGCAGGAAGCCTCACTGCCAGGATTAACAAATTAAACTGGTGAGTTCTGTCTTAACCCAAGTTCTGGGCCTGCAAAGACCATTTTAGGGTTGCAGCTCAAAGACTAACATTTGGAAACCAGAGCCCTGTTTTCCCATCTTCTCCCCTTCTCTTCCCATCTTTCCTTCCAGGGAGTTCCCGACGTGTCCCACTTCAGTGGGAAATGGGGGACTGCCACACCATGGTCACACGTGACAGTCACTCCTTGGTCCTTGGCCAGGGGTGTACAGGCAGCAAGCAGAGCTCCTGGAGCTGCGGTAGATGTCATGGGCTGAGCAACAAGCAGCCATCCTCACTAATGGAAAAGTGTATTTTTGGGAGCAGCCCAGATACTAATCACCTGCAGCATCTGGGCTGTGGCCACCAGTATTATCAGGCGTTAGATTAATGATCTAGCAGCCAGAGTAAACAACGCATGGGCAGGACTGTGCTGGATGCTCATCCCCGCCATCATTCAAGAGTAGTAATTCTGATTATTCTTTTCTATTTCTCAGGGTCAAGCAGAGACCAAGAATTGTACAGCTGAACTCTGCCCTGGACAAGTGACCCTCCATAACAGGACACTCCTTTTCTGTGCTAATGAAGTGCCACACAATGTCACCTCAACCTGTCAACAGAAGAAAAAGCTTAAGAAGAATATATACAGCACACATTATTATTCTGGGGATGTGTTAAAATAAGAATATTCATGAGAAATCATTTGTTTATCCAAGTAGCCTTGAGCATCCATCAGTGAAGGAATGGACCCATAGTAGCCACGAGTCAATATTTGTCCAATATTAGCAGAGCAGAAGCGGTCTTTTTGGGCATCAAAATAGTCATCATACTTTGGTTTCAGAGAAATTTGAGCGGTTCCCTGCTGTGGTGTAAAAAAACCCAACCTTTGTAAATACTGAATGTCACATCAAGGACAGAGAGACCAAGAGCTAAGAGGCTATTCTCGTTATGTTTACACACTGAGCATTTTCATGCTAAATTGGCTTTGGGATGCAGGTGCCAGATGAAAATCACCATGGCCATGTGATGCTAATTGCTTACGCAGAGTAGAAACACACTGCTGGTTTAAATTTGCTTTAAAGACGTGGATGGGTTAACTGCATGCTGGGCCAAGCACTGTGTCCACACCAGAGTGCTCTTTAATCTCCCAGTTATCACATAAGCTTCTCCTTGAGCTTGTTCTTGCCCACTGGGTACACCACGCTTGATGTCTCCATCCTCCCCTAGACATAGCCTGGGCACCCTGTGCTTGGGCTTTATCCTTGGATGCTCGCAGGGTCCTGGATTTTTTTCCTCTTTGCATTGGGCTTGCGTCAGATCTCTGAGCACAATGACTTCGTCTTGGATGCTCATCCGGGGATTAACATTTTCTGCCTTGCATCACGCCATCACCGGACCCCATCGTCCATCATCTGAAGCAACAGAAAGACACCGGCAGCAGAGCCAGGCTTCCTTGGAGCTGTTATTTTTGCCTGGAAAGCATCAGCAGTGGCAGATAAAGCTGCACAGCTGATGAGATGGGCACACATCACCACCAAGAGAGTGATTTCGCAGCGGCAGAGTGGCAGGGGCAAGGAGGGGTGCACGGCAGTGATGAGCAGGTCTTCGGCAAACAGCTGTAAAGGGGTTGTACCACAGCTGCTGTGCATCAGAGCCAGGTGGCGAGAGCACAGGAGGGCACTGGGAAATAGCTGAGAGTGCTGCGATATCCAGTGCTCCTGTTGGGAAGCCTCTCCAGCTGCCAGTGCTGCTGCCTCTTGTCCCGCATCCACATCCCATCCCCACGCACCCACCACCCCTTCTTCCAGGCACCTGGTCCACCCTGGTCAGGCTGCTGACCATCTCCCCTGCATCCCGCACTCCCTCCATCCTCAGATGATGGGATCAGAAGCTCGGGACCTTGCAGGGCAGCATAGTGCTTCACCCGGCTGCTCCCCTCCTTCTCCTGCAGCCTCAGGTTTGTCGTTCACGTTTTCTGGGGCTTGCACTTCGTGCCCAAGCGGGACTTTGCTCTCAGGAAACCTTCGCATTAGAAAACATCACCAGAGAAGGGGCTGCAGGTCAGGCTTCTGAGGAGGAAATGCACAGAATACCTTTATTGCATCTCCCTCTTAATGCACGGCAACAATTTGTATCTGGGTGAAAGATGAAGCAAAACAGTGCTAGAGCTTCCCTAATTCTTTTATTTTTAGTGCGAGTGCATGGCCTTTGCTTAAACTTCAGGTCAATTGGCTCCTCTTTGAGGTACCTTACAATCCTTCCCCTCCCCTGCCGCAGAGAGGAGAGGGTAGGACAAGAAAATGGGGTCCTGCTATGGAGAACCTCCACCCACGGTGGGAAACATCACACTCAAGGGTGTTCACAAATGCCTTCTGGGCAGGGTTGCCTGGTGATGAGGGCAGATGAAGCCATGGGCTGCAAGGAGTTGTGCCGCCGTAACACCAGGCAAGGATGAGGGCAGAGACGTGAAGACACAGCATGAAGCACGTGCAGGGTGACACAGAGTCACATCTAGTCAGGGAAGGGTAAGGGGATGGGGTGCATGACCCTGCTCCCCACTGGGGAGGGTCTGTACATGGAGCCTCCTACACCTGTTGAGCATAGGACAGTCAAATTTGAGTTGAATCCTTGCAATTTAGCAATTAAGTACAAACGGGCTGCTGCGCCAGCCTACAAAGCAGCAAAGAAAGGAGGCGCCCGAGCTCAAAACCTGGGGGGCAGCTCCTGCCTGGTGCTCGTCTGGGTGCCTGCTGCACAATGCAACAGGCAACAAGGGCACATCCTTCCCCTTAGACCAGACCAAAAGCAGCAAATCCACACATTTCTGAAGTTTTACTGGGATCGCCGGCCCAAGAGACGGCATCTCTGCGGCGAGGGCATGGGCAGTCTGTATCTGGCAACAAACGCTGGGGAAAGAAGGAAAAATCCCTCAGCAACATACTGCTGCTTGCTGCATTTCCACTGCGACCCCATAACCACAGCTCATGTTGACACAAATCCTTTGCAAAAGGTGACCCAGCAATAGCCACCCAGCTGAGGCAGCTCCGCGCGGCAAAGCACGGCGCTGGCAGATTGATGGAGGAACTATTAGAGCCACAAAGACCTGCTCAGTCACACCGGGAGCTACAGGTAATGTTTTTGGTGGGTTTTTTGTTTTTTTTTTTTTCCCCTCCCCTCTTACATTCCTGATGGTTTTCATGCTGTTTCTGAGCTCTGGCTGTGGAGTCCGTGTTCCAGCCAGCTCTCGTTTTCTTCCTCTGTCCTGACGTTGGAAAGCAAGTGCTGTCGGCTCAGGTATGCGAGCGGTCGGCGTATGGGAAGAGCCTCCCCGATTCAGGCTGGGCGTGCTGGTTCTTGCTCTCCAGGCTGGCTGCACGCCGCGTCTCCCAGCGCCGTGAGCCACCCTCTCTCTCTTCCTCGGCAGCCTTCTCTCCTCTCCCAGACTGGGCTGGAGGCTTCGATTCTCTCTTATCTGCCACAATTATCCTGGCAGCCCTGATTCATCTCCACTGCCTGCAGTTCTGGTTCCTCGGGGAGCAGCGTCAGGGATAGCCGGTGACAAACAGCCTCCTTGAGGCAAAGTATGAGTTTGAACAAAAAACAGAGTAGCACTTAAGAATTAAAAAAAAAAATAAAAAATAAAGGCATTAAAAAACCACCAACCACTCTTCTACCCTCCCCACCCCGAAACCTAAACCACACCACCCTCCACATGTGCTGCTCTTAAGCCACCGCTGGAGCTGGTGTTTCTGAGGATCCATGTCTATATGGAGAGGGTCCCTCCAGCAGCAAAGGTGGGCTGTGACGGGCACATGACCTGGGGAAGGAGCCTGTGGGAAGGAGGAGATGTAGCCAGCACCAATAAACATCCTCACCAGCCCCAGGAGAAACACCAAGAGAGTGGCACAAGCTGATATTGAAATGAAAGTCTGCATCCTCTGGAGTGGGTCCAGAGGAGGCCACGGAGATGCTGGGAGGGCTGGGGCCCCTCTGCTGTGAGGACAGGCTGAGAGAGTTGGAGGGGTTCAGCCTGGAGAAGAGAAGGCTCCGGGGAGACCTTAGAGCCCCTTCCAGTCCCTCAAGAGGCTCCAGGAGAGATGGGGAGGGACTCTGGATCAGGGAGGGGAGCCCTAGGAGGAGGGGGAAGGGTTTGACACTGAAAGAGGGGAGATGGAGCTGAGATGTGGGGAAGAACTTGTTTGGTGTGAGGGTGGTGAGAGCCTGGCCCAGGTTGCCCAGAGAAGCTGTGGCTGCTCCATCCCTGGAGGGGTTCAAGGCCAAGGTTGGAGGAGGCTTGGAGCAACCTGGTTTCATGGGAGGTGTCCCTGCCCAGGGCAGGGGAGTGGAACTGGATGATCTTTAAGGTCCCTTCTAACCTAAACCATTCTGCGATTCTGTGATATTGAATTATGAAGCCACAAACCTATCTTCCTTCTGACAAGGCTCGACCAGCAATGACCAAGGGCAACTACACGCATCCAGTATCAATGGGTTTGAGATTGACTCCCTGCATTTCATACCCTGATGGAAAGCAAGGCCTTCTCCTGATGAGTTGATCACATTGCTGCTTTGCTGTGTATGGACAAAAGTGTGCATGACTCTGCCATGCTCTTCCTCCGCAGCAAGTCTGAGGGCCAAACACACACTGAAGTCAATGGAAACCACTTTTACTTTGTAAACCCTAGATTAGGCCCTGGGGCTTACACCATTCAATGCTCGAGAAACCCTATCTTTGCAGGGTCAGTAGTTTCCTTGCTAGAGTTTCATTCTGTGGTTTCTCCAAGTCTGTGTGCTACCTCCTGCTTCTCCATCCCAGATTTAGTGTTAGAGAAGCTTTCTGGACCCAGCTGAAAAATAATAATTGAATAATATGCAACATTACACTCCTAGGTTTCATTCATTTTCACACTCATAGGATCTGTAAAATCTAAAATGAGGTATCATCTTCAAACTGTCATCCTGCCCAGCATCAACAAATTCAAACAAAAAGGTAAAATATTTTAAATCAAAACCTGTGAATTACCTCAAATAATCTTATTCAGATTTTTATTCACATTTCAGGGTACAGCTCCCACAGTAAATTAATAAGACATAAGCTTGAAATATTTTCAATAGGCTGATACAGCACCATTTTTCATTTCAATTAGGAAGACCAGTGCAATTAGATTCCTCAGCCTCTGCTGGAAAGGAAACACGTTATTTCCTCAGGGTGACGATCTTACCCGTATTCATGAGCGTTCACATCTTTGGGATCTTCTGCCAGGTTAGCCCTTAAGCAAACTGGTTGCCAGTGGAAGTTGCTAGCACTGGGGAAAGGATTTGTTAATGTATTCTCCAAATAATCCCCTCTGCCCCTGAAGGGAGCGGGGAATCAGACCTGTCTCAGCAACATTATTCTTCCTTTCTCAGTTTGCTGAGTTTCCTCCTTGCAGGTCTGATCCAGGCCTGAGGAAGGTGGAGGAACTGCTCTGAGAGGGCACACCAGTGTTCCTCCTCTCTCCATTAATTACCAGATTCCTGTCCAAAACTTTGAGTGAGGGCTCCTGCTATGGGACCAGAACAATTTTTGGCATCCAAGTTTCACAGGCCATCAAGTGGTGGGGTACCTTCAAGGTCAAGAAAATGTTAAGGGTTGTTTGTTGGGTTTTTTTTAAAGTTGTTTTCCTCAACCCTTGCCTGACCACCTATCCTGAACCCTGCTTTGATTCTCAAGTCCTTCTCCTACCCTGCGGCTGAATCCCAGCTCTGCACCTGATCTGGATTCAGAGAGCAGCAGGGGCATTGACTGGCCTATCCCCATTTCCTCCACAGTTCTTCAGTGCATATGAAGTCCTCTGGGCAAGACCACTGTCAGAAACACATTATGGGATAGTAGGAGCATAGGGAGGAATCAGACACAGATTTCTGTAAAGCAGGAGGGCCACGGACATAAAACAAAGAGCAGGACAGAACTGCTTTCCCAAGCAAGGGGAGCACCCATGGGGAGCGCAGCAAGGAAAGCACACATCTGGCTATCAGAAAGAGCTGTGGCTATGAAAGCCTTACAACTCATCCATTGTTTTTCTCTAAAATGTCACAGTCTATCTCTACTTCTAGTGCAACTTGTAGGACACTTTCAAGCTGGATCCTTTGAACTTCACTAATCTCAAGCAGCATTTGCCGAAGAGAATTCAGACTTCTCTTAGGTCTTAGCTTCAGACAGTTTTGTAATGGTTTTTGCCATAAATGGTGTAGCAAGAAGTTTACAGAAGTTGCAAGTCATGGAGAAAATCCCTGGTCTAGTTCAAAAAATTTATTGCCTGGCAGCTGGAGTTTACAAATTTAACATGAAATAAAGCAAAGCTTCGATTTAAGAAGCTGGACTAAGCTAGTCCCAAGGCTTATGTTATGAAAGTTGGCAGAGAAGAAGCTGCATGTGCAAGCCTGGCCTTGCACAAAGGTGCTGAGAGAACAGAAAAAAAAAAAAAAAAATCATGACGTTTTGGATAATGTAGCAACCAGGGAATTCCTCATTAAAAATCAAAATGAGCACAAACATGCCAGTTTTGGGCACAAAGATGCCAAAGATGTGTCCAGTTTTGGGCCCCTCACCACAAAAAGACATTGAGGTGCTGGAGCGGGTCCAGAGAAGGGCAACGGAGCTGGTGAGGGGTCTGGAGAGTAGGTCTGATGAGCAGCGGCTGAGGGAGCTGGGGTTGTTTACTCTGAAGAAGAGGAGGCTGAGGGGATACCTTCTCGTGCTCTATAACTACCTGAAGGAGGGGTGTAGAGAGGCGAGGGTCGGTCTCATCTCCCAAGTCACAGGAGATAGGACAAGGGGAAACAGCCTCAAGTTGCGGCAGGGAAGGTTTAGATTGAACATTAGGAAACATTTCTTCACTGAAAGGGTTATCCAGCATTGGAATAGGCTGCCCAGGGAAGTGGTTGAGGCACCATCCCTGGAGGTGTTCAAAAGACGGGTTGACATGGTCCTCAAGAATATGGTTTAGTGGTTTTTTTTTTTATTGCTTATTTCTTATTTATTTTTTTGTCAGAGTTAGGTTGATGGTTGGACTAGATGATCTGTAAGGTCCCTCCCAACCTAGACGATTCTATGATTCTATGCCCAATGTCTACATAGCTGCAGGCTCTGAAGCCAAATGGCTCCCACCATCCCATTCACACTTGCTTGGCCAGAGAAGTCAGCTGGCCAAAAGTGCTGCAGGGGAGCCCAACATCATGAAGTGCAGCCGGCTCGGCCAGGGATTAGACATCCAACAAGATGTCCAGACCCATAGAGGAGACAGTAGGCTGGGTGCCAAAGCAATACGGAACAGATGTCTGCCCCACATCAACACAAAGAGAGCAAGGTGCCAGCGGTCTAGAGCATCAGTTATCTCGAGGACAGGTAATTCAGGAGCTGAGGGACAAACTTTAACCAAACCAAGAAAAGCCACAGCAAGTGGCACTGTAAAAGAGAGTGGGGAAAAAAACAGGAGGTGTGGAAGAGCAGAATGAGGTTATCGGACCTCAGCATCATCACCTAGAGGATATAGTCAAGGTCACAATAGTCATATGAAAAAGGCAAATATTTAGATTACACCTTCCTCTTTGAACAGGATGCAGAGAAGAGAGACAGAGCTTAACTCAGTAAATCTAGGAAATAAGACGAGAGAATCAGAAATACCAAGGTGAAGGCAATGCATGCAGGGAGTTGAACTTTCCACCTACCAACGCTCGGTGGGCTGACCATCACCCCAGAGGAACACGACCATTCTGGGGTTGTGATAGCAAGCTCTTTGAAAATATCAGCTCACTGCACAGTCAAAAACAAACAAACAAATGAACGAAACACTAGAAATTACCAAGCAAGGAACTGAGAAGAAAGCAGAGCAGCTTTACACCATTGTGTAAGCTCTGCCTCTGCAGCACCAGTGCCCTCAACCCCACGCTGGGGAACTTTCAGGGTCCCCTACAAACAAGGGACAGCTGTGCAACCAGGTTGTCACCCCAGGAGAGAGGGAAAGGGGACAGATGAGAAGGGAGGAGGGATCAGCCACACGTCTCATACCTGGAGACATTTCATATGCCTTTAACTCTACACATCCAACATGCCCTCCTGTCCCACTGCAGGCATGTCCCTTCTGGGGGGGAAAACCAACATTTATCATCTCAACCAATGGGGTACGGCTTCGCATTAGAAGAGGCAACCAGCTGACATGCTGGGTTTGCCATTTCAGGGCTGCTTTGAGACAGAGATGATTCAGCCAGAGCTCGGCTGAGACTTTGGCTCATTTACTGCAATTACCTAAAGAGGAGAGCTTGGACCCAGAGGTGAAGCCGGCAGAATTAACACCTGGGCTTGTTTCAGGCTGGAGAATAATATAAGGCGTAAGGTCACAAGACTATGATCTTGAACTTGCCAATCTCATAATGTCCTAGGAAAAAAAAACAAACAAAACACCATTTTCCTATGATCAGAGCTCCTGGATTTGAGTTGCTGGATCCTCACACGGCAGTTTTGGGTCTGTTAAACTGGTTGAATAGCCTCTTAGGCACTGGGACGGGAAGAGCTACTGGGTCAAAAATGGACCATGGAAAGAAGATGAGTCTCCTCCTCCCATTTATTTTTCAGCTACACTAACTACCAGGCAGACAGCAATGGCCTCGCTCTGTTTTCCCCATTTACCCACAAAGGTACATACACAGACTGATCAGGAGGTCAAAAGCATGCCATTTTACAGTCAGATTTAATTCAATCAGACAAACCGACGCATTCAAACCCGTTCTCGGGCAAAATATATCTAGCCATAATTTCTGCCTCAGATGGCGACCATCGGGAACAAAAATCTGCTTTGCAAATGGCCTCGGCGAGCAGCGTTAGTCTGAGTGCAGTTCCCACTTTCCCGTGCCTAAATAATGCTCTGGCATGCTTTACAGGAGCAGCTCAGCAGTGCAGCTAAAGCTTTCTCAAAACATCAAAGAAACAGAACAGTAAAACCCATCAAAATTTTACTAATCAAAACTACATGTAATTGTCAAGCGAAGGCAGATAACAGAACTCGGGCAATCTCTGTGAACCCATAGCTTCACTCAGACTTAGCAATTAAGCATCAGCTGCTGCCGCCAGAGTAGCTGTGAAACTAGGGGGTAAAAGTCACAGCTCGCCAGCACCAATTAGCTGCTAATGAACATCAGCAATCCCCCTGGTGAAGGGAGCTTGAGACAAAACTAAGACCAAAATACCACCCACGCTGTATGCCACCATAAACAGGCACCTCCGCCGCAGGAGGAGGGTGCTCCATACCCTTGCCTGGCCACATCCTACCTGGGCAAGGTAGCCCATCAGATTAAACCCAGCTGGAGGAGAAAAGGTTGGTTTTGAAGTGCTGCTTTTCCCAGGTCATTCAGCTGCACCGGGGAGGGAGCCAGCCTATAATAATTTAAGCAGTACTGCCATTACATGTGAAATCACAGCCTTAAAGGAAGTCAGTCAATTTAAACCTGTTCCTGAAGGGGAATAATTAAACACTCCAAAGATGTGGGAGAATTTTAAGCAGTCAGCAAGGATTTAAGACAACACATCATTCCTATCCAGAATTTTAAAAAAAAGAAAAAAAAAAGATAAAATGTAGGCAGGCATAGCAGACCTTCACTGCTGACTGAAGCGAGCTACGTCAAGAGGAGCCGCAGTCAATCAAAACAGGCTCACCTCTCCAGACTGAAAAAGAGATTGAAGTTTTGAAGAAAAGCCTGTGGTTTCATGGTCTAGCTCAACAATAGTGGTGTATAAGCTGAAGGATGATTAAAAAAGTCTCAGGAACAGGAAAATCTAAGCATAACTCTAGAAACAGGTGGAATGATCCTGGAAAGTAAAGGGGCAGAAAGCCAAAAGGCTTCCAAGGGAATTGCTGCATGGGCGATGCAGGTGTGTCTGGTGACAGGTCTTGAGGACATGGTAAACTGTGGGACCAATGTAGGAACATCTCCTGCAAGAACAGTCTGCAGAGGCAGCCAGAAGCATTTTGCAGAAAGAACGCTAATGGAGAAGCAGTGTAAGAAGTTTCCCAAGTCTAAGAAAACCCTTGAGACTACTGGTTCCAGCAGAGTACAAAGGGAAATTCAGATCCATCCTGGGCTCCCAGGCGTGAAAAGCCTTGAGGATGCAAAGCACCAAACATCCACACTGACAAGTTTATCAGGATCATGTGGAAAAGAAACCTCTGAGCACGTAGCGGAGCCACTATTACCATTTGCCAGGCATCTCTGAAGTACCCCGTCCTCCAATATTTTCATTAGCCACTTTCAGAGAACTAATCAGCTTGACTTCATCATTAACCCGAGGAGAGCTCACACACACGGAAAAGAGACATGTTCACAGGGAGAGGCAATGAGCCAGCAGGCCCTGGTGAAAAGGAGAGTAAAATTGTCAGCACTTTTCAGAGTTTCAAATGATACCTGCATGTGATATGGATTGTAGAAAGGTGCCTCTGTGAGCATTATCTAGTGGCAATAGTTCAATCTTAATACTATGGTGAAGGATAGATCCAAGACTCCAAAGATAATGAAACTTATCTTAGCACAAGGCACTGTACCCACTGGGATGTCAAAGAAGAAATCACAGAAAACAAGAAAATCTGTACATTTATGAGATCAAAGCTCTGCATAAGCTTTTTCAAGGCAATTAATATGTTTTGGCATCTCAGTCACGTCTGACACAGCAGATAGGCTGGACTCTGGGAGAACAGAAATGGTTGCGTGGCGTGACCAGGAAGGCAGCTCACCATGAACTGAGCATTATGCCCCAAACAGGTGTTGACCTAGATATAAGATAAGGAAATGGCTGTAAATATCAAAGGTTTTGTGTTTAGGGAACTTTTGCTCTTTCTGAATGTCTCAGAGTGCTGCAGAGCTGTTAAAATTGGTGAATAAGTGAGGATTCTTGGAAAAGGCATGAAGAAAAGAAATTATGCCAATCTGCAGATCACTGCAAAAGGTAGAAACAAAGATCTTGCAGGAGGATGGGAGGAAGGATCATGAACTCTTAAGAAATTCAATGACTTTTCCTTCAAAGGGGTAAAAGCAATCTATTAGAAGATCACACATGCAAAAATAAACACATCAGACACTTCTTGTTGATGGGGGATGAACGTCTAGCAAAAGCTAGAGAAAATATCTCCAGGCATCACCCGTTTCAGAATGCCTTTAGAAAGAACATGAAGATGAAACGGTAAAAAAGGAAGCAATTTTTACAGGCAGTCTAGGGACACAGTCCAAGACCCATCAGCATTTACAGATTCTCCAAGAGCTTTGAAGTTTCCTGTCATATTGCAACATCTTGACCTCACTGATCTCGGGCTCCCATTCAAAGGTAGTCAAATCAAAGGCAATGACAGCACTCAACGAGGCTGCGACATGACGAGTAGCAATTACTTGAATCACAGGGTTCAGCGACCAAGTCTGCCCAAAGCTCACTTTGGCTCAGCCCATGAAGCCACGAGGAATGGACGGACTGAAGAGAGAGATGAAGAAATCTTTTTGCGCCTGCCATGCCTCCCAGTGCCCAGCATTAATTTTTCATAGGAGGGGGAATAGATGCGCGGCCACACGGGTCCCCTCATCCGCTAAGGAATCATGTCCCAGCCCTGCTGCCACTTTGATGCCTCCCTAACACAAGTCTGGGTATTGCAAACAAGCTTGGCAAGGTCATCATTCGACAACACAGCAAACCCAGCGCTGGGGCTCCTAACACCAGCTGAAAAAACACCGCAGCTTTAGGCTACAGACAGCTGATCTGACATGAACTCACTCTACCAATTCCAAATCCATCCAGGAGTTTTTGATGGTTTGACCAAAAAAAAAATAAATAAATTACTGACAGGTTACGTGCTGGTCAGGTCTCCTCTGACTGTGGCACTCCGTGGATGCCATATAGCCAGCGTAAAGCCCTGAATCTGGTACAAGGCCTGGGCTGTGCCTGCTGGCTCCATCAGCTGATCCAGCCGGTGATGTTCCAGCAACGCCGAGATTTGGTTGTAGTCATGGCAGAAGATGGTCAGACACTATTGAAGAGAGAGTGGCTTTAAGCTCAATGCTAAACAAGACATAATTTCTGGACAAGACCGGCATCCCTGACAAACACAAGTGTTGTAGGGTTCACCAATGCCTTTGGGGACTGTCCCTTCCCTTACAAGGGCCATAACTGGCAGTCTAGAGTGCCTTATTTCTGCAAGCACTGGGGCTCAAAAATTGTAAGTATTGTTGGCAGCGTCCATGGTTGCTATTACCATGGACTCCAGTCCAATTTTTGTTACTGTCTCCCACTCCAGCGCAATCCAAATGCTTGTGGAAGGGGGTTAATTTCTTAATTTAAGAATCATTAGTGAGAGAAATTGCACTGTGCAGCTGTCTCAGGTCTTTACTAAAACATCTCTACCAGCTAAGGATTTGTGATTCAAGATGACCAGCTTTGTTCGCATATATTTGACACCAATAGCAATAGTCATTTTGGGTCAATTAAATGTTTTCTTCTTTGTTTATCACCATAAATCTTTATAATATATCTGGCAGCCTGAGTCCATCTGAGTAGGGGGACAGCATCCATAATGTATGTGAACTTGCAAATCACAGACAAGTGGATAAACACCAAAAGGCCTCACTTTCCCATCTGAATTCTTCATCCCCCCCAGTTATTTGCTCACTCATGTAAGGGCCTTGCAGCGGCATTAGGTGCAGGGTTTGTCTTCATCTAATGATTTCAAATACAGTTTTTAATTGCTTCTTTGTGCCCCTGAGAAGTCAGCTCCGTCAGCACAAAATTATTAGGTGTGATTATGCAGCAAAAGCAAATAACTGCTGCTGCGTGTGCCGGCGTGCCCATCCTCACTCCGCTAAACCGGCCCAGGCAACAGGAGCTGCAGAGATGCAGGAGCAAGGACTTTTGGATTCTGCTGTAAAGCAGCCCTCATAAGTGCAATTCCTCAGGAGCTTTTACTCTGCTTGTTAGCAGGAGCTAATACCCATGTTAATGCTATTGTTACTGTGCCCTAGAGCCAGCACGGTTACACCAGCAGACACTGCAATCACTCCTTCATTTGGTTGTGTAGGCATGTCTGCTGTTTCAGTTAATAACCTCAGACTTGGCCTTAATTCAACACAGCCAGGTTGATCAAGCTTTTGACGCTGTCTCCCTCAGCATTCTCATTTGGAAGCTGAGGAAGTACGGGGCTGGATGAAAGGACTATTAGATGGCTCGAAAATTGGCTGGGCCGCTAGGCTCAAAGCATGGTAATCAATGGCTCAACATCTGGTTGGCAGCCAGTAATAAGCAGAGTGCCTCAGGGGTCAATACTGGGGCTGATATTGTTCAATATCTTCATCAGCTACCTGGGTGATGAGACAGAGCGCACCCTCAGCAAATTTGTGGACAGTACTAAATTAGAGAGGATGATTGGCACAGCAAGTGGTAGAGCTCCAATCCAGAGGGACCTTGAGAAACTTGACGATGGGGCCAACAGAAACTCCACGGAGTTCTACAAGGAGTGCAAAATTATGCATGTGGGTCGTCATCACACCTGGCACCAGTCCAGGCTGGGAACTGACAGGCTGCCAGGGCAAACAAGCCTCCAGCACACTCTCATCCTGAATAATGCAAACCTCATCCTGGGCTGCACTACAATGATCAATGCCGGTAGGCTGCAAGAAGTTACCATCCCCTCTGCTCAGTGCTGGGGAGGCCACCCCTGGGTGCCACATCCAGTTTTGGGCCCCCAACTTCAAGAGTGGCATGGGAAAAGCAGAGATGAGCCAGCAGAGGCTATTAAGATGACTGGGACTTGAGATTTATGGGCTATGAGGAAAGGGTGGGGGAAGACAGGCCAGTCTAGGCTGGCCAAGAGTACGCCAAGGGGTGATCTGGTTGTAGCCTTCATCAGCCTGAAGGACAAGCAGGAAGATGGAGACGCTCTTCTCAGTGTTGTCAGATGATATTACAACAGCCACACATAGCATCACTGGAGGCTCAGGCTGGACCTCAGACAAGCCCAGTCCCAGGAAGGTGGTGGGCTCCAGAGCAGGCTCTGTCTGGACAGGCTCTTGGCTGTCCACACTATGACCTGACCTGGCATGAGCAGTAGTCCTGCTCCAAGCAGTCAGTTTGACCAGAGACTCCTTCACAAGTACCTCCACAACTGTTAAATTCTAAATTTCTGAGGTGTTTTTGTTTTGCGTTCGTTTTTTTTCTTTTTTTCTTTTTTTTTTTCAAAAAGGTAGGATATATGCAGAGGTGTTGAGAAGATAATTTTGATGATCCAATTCACTGACTGTCAAACCCGAGCCCTACAAACCCTTACCTTGTCACAAGAGCTGCTGTTTGCAGGAGAGTGGTAGAAGTTTTAGAAAGATGCATTAATCTCAAATTAGAGCCAAATAAGAGAGATACGATACTTCCCAAGCTAAGTTACTACACTGATTTACTGTGCTAGAAGTGTGAATTTTACTTCTAGACCATCGTTAGCTCCTCATCCAGCCCCAGAAATATGGTCTTGTTTCATTCCGTGAATAAAGTTTTCTTCCAGTGTTAGCCCAGGGAGATAATCAGAACACCTATTGGCTCCTAATCTCATTATAAAACTTTCTTCAAGTATCAACAATTTCTTTTGTCACAAATCTTATGCCTATAGATACACCAGATTTTACCACCTGCTCACATTGTGAAGTAATTTAACTAAGGAAAAAAAAAAAAAAGCCTTAGAACTCAGGGGAGATTAAATTCAAGTTATTACTTACAAAACGTTGCTTTACTATTTCCCAGGGGGCAGAACCCAAGAATTTCTTGGCTGAAATACAGTAGTCCTTCCTACTGGTTACTACACTGGCTACATGGCCATCAGGCCCCCAACTCTTTCCTCTTATGCCTTCAACTTTCCATCCCTGTCTTAGTCCTCGTGGCTAAGAGCCGCTCGTTACACTGGGATCAGAAAAAGGTGGATTGCCTTCACCACGTGGGCAAAGAAAATAAAATTAATTAGAAAAAAGGAATGCTTTTGACACCCTCCTTGGGGGATTTCATGGCAAGAGCAGAAGAACCCACCCCATTGCTTTGCAAGAGGCGAGGTGCTGCTGCAGGTGCCCGGAGGATTGCCAGTGCCAAGCCTGAACGATTTCCGAAATCCCACCTTGCAACTACTCTTTGCAGGGATGCTCTGACCTCTGGGAATAAATACCGCAAATTAGTGTTCTAACTTTGCATCTTTCTACAAATTAATTCAGTTGAGACAGTAGATGATATTGCAGCTATAACCCACCTCTCCCACTCTTTCTTCCACAATAAATCTCTGACAGGATCTCCTGATGTGCTTTTAAATAGGAGAGATCAAATTATATGTTTGCAAGTAATCATTTAAAAATAATAATATCTTAGAAAAATCTACAGCATTGTTACAGAACAATGGATTTAATTATTGAGAAGCGAGCTATTTGCAAGCAAATTCACTCGTTGCCTCTGCTGATCCTGAGCCTGGGAAACTCTGAAGGATAAGAAAACGGGAGGAAGACCTGGGTAACTTCCCACATGTGAAAAAGTTAACAGAAAAGGTTATTTCTTGAGAACAATGCACAATCAGGAGGTGCCGTCACCAAGGTTCAAGGCCTGGCCGCATTTGTAGCCGCATAGACTGAAGAGCTGGTCTAACAATCTCAGGAGGACAGAGCTCAGTCTCCCAGTTTGAGCTCTAGGACACACTAGGGGTAAAATTCATGCCTCTGTTGCACATGGGAGAAAATGTATGCAATATGTTCACAAGAGCATGGGTCATTCCAAAGTGCTGCTATGTTTTAAATGTTTACCCTTAGAAGAGGATCCAAACAAGCCCTTTTTCTCCCTCACGCTCCAGAAATGGGGTGCAAATCATGACCAACTCTTGCAGAGGGCTTTGCTGAAAGGAAACAGAATATTCCCACTGCAGCAGCTCACGCTTTGTACTGTTACATCTGCTGCCCATCTCCCATGTACATTTATGCTTCATTTCATTCTTAAAGCTTAATCATATATATCTCCAATAAAAACTGCAGTCAGGTCTTTTCGCACCAGGAGGCTCAGGTCTGTCCAAGTTCTTCCCTCTCTGCTCCTCCTGCAGTGTTTGGCATGCAGCCTTTGCAAGTGCAAGCTTTGCATGAGAAATTTCCAAATCAAGGTCCACTGTTTCCTGCTTTCAGAATTCCTCCCCTGAAAGTCCTTGCAGCCTGTCCTGGTTTGGCTCAAACCGCAACCTACCAAAAGCAGTAACAGAAGGATGGAAGGCCACCAGGACCAGAAAGATACTTGGAGGTCTGGAGCCCCTCGGCTGTGAGGACAGGCTGAGAGAGTTGGGGGTTCAGCCTGGAGAAAAGAAGGCTCTGGGGAGACCTTAGAGCCCCTTCCAGTCCCCAAAGAGGCTCCAGGAGAGATGGGGAGGGACTCTCGAGCCATAAGATGAGTGGGAACAGTTTTAGACTGAAAGAGGGGAGACGTAGATAAGATCTCAGGAATAAATTCTTTGCTGTGAGGGTGGTGAGAGCCTGGCCCAGGTTGCCCAGAGAAGGTGTGGCTGCCCCATCCCTGGAGGGGTTCAAGGCCAGGTTGGACGGGGCTTTGGGCAACCTGGTGTGGTGGGAGGTGTCCCTGCTCAGAGCAGCAGGATGAGACTGGATAATCTTTAAGGTCCCTTTCCAACTCTAACCATTCTATGATTCTATGATCCACCTCTGCTCACACATTGTTGTGTGGGCACCTCAGGAAAGAGGGCACGCATGCGAGGACCCTCTTGCTGCAGTGCACTGTGGCTCAGCTCTCATCACGCACCATGCTCAGGCACAGCCTTATCTTTCAAAAGTACAGTCAACTTTCTGATCATAATCCCCACCTAAGCATCCTCCAGCTAGCCTTTCTGCCATAAATTGGGACAGTAATGTGCTGTAATCACATAATTCCTGTCAGTAAAAGTAAACAAGAATGGCTGAGTGATTTCCAAACAACACACTAATGGCCAAAGCAGAAAAAAAATCTCCTGCTTCACTTCTCCTAGAATCTTTCTTAAACGACTCTTTTGGTGTTCATATTTATTGTAGGTTTTCTCCTCATTTTTAGGTTTATTTACCCAGAGCTAATGAATAACGCTGCAAACATATGCTATAAACCACCATTAAGATGAAATTTGGAGAAAAGAAAATTACTTTGGTGGGAGAGCCAAGAGGATGTATAACTAGTAAATGCCCAGTGCAGATATTTGAAGGCTTCTTAGGAGAGGTCTCTTGAGATTTCTTGGTCAAATAAAATGAGGCATTCTGTAGGAATTATCTCTTTTCAAAGTTATACTCATTTTTCTAACAGTTTGATGCAGATGTTATTCAGGCAAAAGAGTCTACTATGGACTTTTTCCACATTTAAGCCTTTGTATCTCATTTTTACTGATTACCACAGCTGTTAAAAGCAGCAAGGTAAGCAGTACGAGCAGATGATACCTTGTATGCGGATTTTAGTGTGGGTTTTGATCATCTCTCAATAAACTCTTGCGAGCAAATATACACATGTGAAAGAAACATTTAGGAAGAATTCAGTACAACACCAGCATCACACTTGCTGGAAACTTGGGTTTGCAGAGGAGAAGCGAATTGCTCATTGTCAGAATGAAAGATATCAAGGAGGCTTTTCCAAAGCACATCTGTCTAATATTATTCAATTTTTCATTAGTGACCTGGATGCTGCCCTGCAGAGGATGCTTATTAAACTGGCTGGTAAAAAGGCCAGAAGGGGCTGCAGACATATTGGAGGACAGGATTAGAGCCCAGAATAAGTCTGAAAAGGATTATTTTTTTTTCTAGTAAAATGACACCGTCCAATGGGATAAGTGAAAGACTCCCTACTATGCCTGCAGAGCATTAGGTTGCACCAGCTCCCAAACAAATGCTGAATAATGACAGTACAAGCAGGATCTGAAGTCCATTTCAGCAAACATCTGCTGCCTTCCAGCAGACCTTGAGGACCTGGTGGCCGTAAAGGAAAAAAAGGCATGCAAGGAACAGACAGGGAAAGTTAATCAGCTTGAGACAGTTCCTAAGTTTGCCAGCTCTGGAGATAGTCACAGTGAAACTGTTCAAATCCAGGACCAGGCATCTGAAAGAATGCAAGAGACCACTGAGACACAGAGACACAGCGTGCCAAGGAGCAGCTGGAGCTGCGGAGCGATGCACATTAACTTTGGGTTCAAAGGTGGAGCTGCCATAAACCCCTGGAAAGCACCATGAGGAAGCAGCCAAGCAACTGCAGCACAACATTGCAGAGACAAGGATGGAGTGCTTGCCCTGAGAAGCCAATCATCCTGGCAGGTACACAAGTGGGCACAGCGTCCAGAGGACATCTGAAAGCCTCTGGGCCAGAGATCAGTCTTATGCACATGTAAGATTTCCATAAAAGAGCTGAATGGAGTCTGCAGACACAACTCCTTTGGCTCTCTTCAGAGGTGCATCACGTTTAAGCACAAAAAGACCTTTCCTGATCAAACCAGAGGAATTTATTGGTTTTAAGTGGTGAGGTCTGAGTTGCTCTCAGAACGATTTTTTTATAAAAAGTTATTCCCCACTTCTCCTGGTGGGGATAAGCAGAAAAATCTCTATGGCTCTGAAAGGACAGTTTGCACTTGCCTGTTGAATTCAGAATGTATTTTGGTATGATCTCAACTATTGATTACTTTCCTCAGTCTAATATTGCTGCTCATGATTCTGGAGTCACATCAGTCACGGAACAACAAGCGCCTTTTAAACAGAACTATATCTTCTGTCATTTTAACTGAAGCACAGGAGCTGGAAGAGGGGAAATGCCCAACAACCAGGATGCTATTCATGTTTTCTTGGGATTCCAGATGACAAAGAATACAGAAAGTTAAACATGTTTGACAGCTACAGAGGAGCTAAATGGAAGAGCATCTTTCTTCGAGTAACTGATGTTTTCCTTAGATCTAAAGGAGGTGCCAGACCAGTTTTGCTTTCTGTCAGCCCAAGCCAACGGCGAGTGACTTGCGCAAGGTGTTTTTTTGCAGTGTTACTGGTAAAAGAGAAAGGTAAAGCAACTCAATCCGGTGAAACCATTTGGCAAGCCCAAACCAACAGCACCCTCAAAGGGAACCAACTGTCCTGAGGTTTAGCCTGGTGTGAAGTCCAGTGGCTGACCTTCAGAAGGTCAGGTGCAGCAGACAGCTTTTCAGAAAGCTTCACCACAGCACCTCCACTTGCTGGGGCTGCTGAGGTAACAGGACTTGAGGTTTTTCCCTTCCCAGGTCCCTCTGTTCCACCACACACGCTATGTATTTCCCTGCTTTGTGAGCTTTCTACTTCCCCTGCACCCAGTATTCCAACCCACCCCGCTGCCTGGGGCTCTTGCTCCTGCCTGGCCTTGGTGGCCCAGTGTTTTTAATCCTTCCCTGGACTCGCTTTTCAGAGAATTTTCGCAGGCTGGCTGTGACTTTGCTTATTGCAGCTAGAGTCAATTCCAATGGATAGACCAAGTGACTGTGAAACCTTCTGTGTTCGTGTAGATGCCAGTTTTCAAACAGAAAACTGAATTCCAAACATCTCTGCAGTCTCATTTGCTTTATGTCCAGCTATGATGACTGTAGTACCAGCTGTTTGTTTCAAACTATTTCTGCCAGCATTGTTTCCTTGTAGTTTTCCTCAAACAATAGCATAAAAAGCTCTAGTTTCATTTTCTCCCTTTCATCCTTGCATTAACTCTGTAAACAGACTCCTTGCTTCCTACTCAAGTAAACTCTTTGTCTTGAAACCTCAGCTGTCTGGGACCAGCATTTTGTTTTCTCTGGTCATAGCTGCTGCTTTGTTTGTTCATTAATGGCACTCTGCTCTTCGCTGTGATCCTACATCACTTTCTTCTCTGCTGGTAGGGTCCTAAACTTAATGAAGGGGGAGTCTTCTCTGAAGGCTGAGCCACAGACTCGTGTTCGCAGGGTGAACAGCAGACTCATGGAAAGCATGCAGCTCAAGAGGTGCTTGTACCTGGAGAGGCATTCAGGAGTGCATAGCTGGCTGTTCAGGCAACACTGAACGGCCAAAAGATAAATCATTTCTTTTTTTTACTTGCAGTGATGGCCAACTCAGTTTTCTCCAAGAGCCCCTGTCCCAGCTTGTGCTCCTTATACCACTTCTCTCAGCTCCGCCTAAGAAAAATCTTGCGCTGGTCTTGCGTGTTCAGTATTTTTAGTCTCTTAGCATTTAGGCTCAAAGGGCACCATTGGATTATGTTAGAGGTAAAGAGCATCTTCAATAGTAAGAGGGTGGGAAGCACCCACAGAAGTTCACTTCAGTCTCCAGCTTTTTAGTTTTCTCTTTAGTTTAGTTTTCAGGGACCCCATTCAAATACCTCCTCTCTGATCTGTGAGCTCTGTGAACCCAGTCTCCCCCTGCTCACAGCCTTCACCTCTGAAAGTTGGTCGGACCTACCACAGGAGGCTCTCCATTTAGGTATATGTAGTTGAGTCATCCCATGGAGACAAACCTGTCTCCATCCCAAGTCCTCCTACACATTCCCCATGCCCCAGCCACCCTGGGAGCAGCATCGCTTCCAGAAGGGTCCTCACTTTCCATATATAATCCTTCAACAGCAACTGGTACACCCTCAGTCTACTCTATTGCCTAGATATAATTGTAGGTAAAACGCACCTTGGCATCTTCCCTTTTCTGGGCTCAATACCAGAGCTGGAAGCATGGGGTCCCATTTCCATGGGCAGAGGACCATCAGTGCCAAAAGCAGCCAAGACACTGCACTGGGCTCCGTGACACCTTCCATTTCACCCACCACCAGATGTCTTTAGCAGTGTTAGGCTGATGGTTGGATTTGATCTTAAAGGTCCCTTCCAAGGACCATTCTGTGATGAAGCAATTTCTGTTGCACATGTACCCACAGTGGGCTCCTCCAGTGACCACCTCTCAGTTCTAGAATCGACTACAAAACACCCTAAAATAATCAAAAACATCAACACTATGGTGTCTTCCCTGAAGTTACCGAGCAGACGAGATGTCCACTTTCACCTGCACTCAAACACCACTGGTAAAGGGCATCAGATGCAGATGTTGTCCTATCAGATGTGATCTAGCTTTCATGCTTTGAAACCCAGTCAGATCTCACCAAGCAGTGACCACTGTCAGCTCAGTGCGGCCACGGATGCCTCTCCTCTCCCAGCTGACAAGCTGGTCTACACAAAACACTGCTGGTCTTCAGACAGCATGGGAAAAATTACCTCCACCTCCCTGCTCTTGAACCTCAAGACGTACCTAGGGAGGATTTTCTGCTGTCTGATGGTAGAGGTCTCATTTTCATCAGCTTCATCCCCAGCCAAATTCCCATTGCTATGCAAGCAACACCTTAAACCTCCTGCTACCCTGAAAGAAAGATAAACATCTGCTAGTTCTTTATCAAGTCTTGTAAATGGTCCACCTGGAACAAGAGCAGCTAGACTTTCCATGCCATTTTAAACACCTTTGGAGACTGTTTTGAAAGTCTGCACCAGAGCCTAGTTATCATACCAGCCTCTGTTAGAGGAAAACTCATTGCCATTCTTCTGTAAGAAGTTCCATCCCTCCGGTCTTGCCTCGCACCTCTTGGCACCTCAGAAAGGCTCTACCACTCCCTGGAGAACCTTGTTGTCACCCTCCATGAAGACAATGTCCACTCACCCTCAGGGCAGTTTCCCAGTAGCACCTGCAATGGGTTGGGTGTCATTCACAGCTGCCTTTGCCCAAGCGTGAGCCGTCCTATGCAAAACTAACATTTATATTGAAGTTTGACTGCATCAGAAGCTGCGTTGAACCCTTTATCACTTAGTAAATAAGCTGAGTTCACTGTGTAATGTCGCTGCAGTCCTATTTCATCTTCCTGCCCTTTCACAAAGCCAAGCTAATGGTTTACAGCCAGCTAGTGGGAGATGCCCTGTTTATTCTTTCATGGCCCTTACATTTTGAAATACTTGGATGCTACGCAGGCTCTGAGCAACTCATTGGCATGGACTTAGTGTAGAAACACTACTCTGGAAATTGCAAACCAGATTAATATTACAGGAACATAACAGCAGCAGTTGAAATGCCCTCGGCATCCCATTTTCCAAAGCCAGGTTAGAGATCAGGCCTTTATGCTCCTGAGGTCAATATGGGCGAACACACCGGTGTCCTTCAAGTTCAAATAGATACAAGTTCATCCTTTTTGATACTCCTAGCAGCATTCCTAGAGAAAAGTTTCACAGCCTGTGGGAAACGCCACCTCACCTATTAATTTGCCAAGTACTCTATTCTCCACACCAGCTTTCCACTGCAAACGCTTCTGCACAGCGCCACACCTCCAAACTCACTGAAGACATCTCCTCCCTTCTGCAAAGAGCTGCACCTGGTTTCCTACAGTGGCCTTAACAAAAGGGACCTTGGATCCTATCTCATTATATCATTAACCATCCCCAGCACTCACTGCCCACACCTCCATCTTACAGCTGTTGGCCAAATGGCTACTCTATGTTTGCTGCACCAGCAAGTGTCTGTCCATGGGATTCAAGGACAGTAACACAATCCTGCAGGGTCCAAGCTCCTCCCTGTCCAATCCAGGTTCAGTAGATATTTGCTTTATTTCCAAGTATCACTATAAATATCACCGCCAGCCCCAAATCTGGCCTCCTACCTTCCCCCATCCCTCCAGCCCTCCCCAACCAGTACCTTGAAATAGTCCTCACTTCCATAACCACCCACCAAAGTAGCTGTACCTGTTTTGATGGCTTTCCAACAATAGTGCCATCCAACTGGCTGAAGTGAACCATCCAACTTAGTGTGTTCTCAGGGTTCCCTCCATCACCTTACCTTCTATTGCTACAGCATCCTCCCAGGCAGGGACAGCATGTCCCAGCAGGACAAGCTTCTATATGAACAAATAGCATCTTTCTGGGGCTCTATAAACCCAACAGCTGTACTGTCTTCTTCCACAGTCTAAGCCCTTCAAGCTTCCATAATGGTGAGAGAGACTCCTTTCATCTGGCACGCAGGTACCAAGAAATTCCAGTGTCTCTCTTATCCCTCCAAGCACTCTCCAAAGACTTTCAACCCCTATCTTTCTGCATGTAGGTCCTTTCTCACCCTTCATTCCTTCCTCCAGGCTACAAGCTAGATGAGGAGATCCTACTGACCTACTGCCTCCTCCCATCTAAGGTTTACCCCTTGCTCCTGCCCAAGTGCTTAAGGTAAGAGACACACCCTGGCCAACAACCACCTGGAAGGACCATAGACCACAGCAACACACACTCTCCCAAAACACCAGACCCCCATCACGCCATCAGCTTTTAGAGAGCTCAAACAGCTGCTCATTAGTAGGACCTGGATATTATAAGCCTCCCCTCTCCACCCCCAGCTTTCTTCTCTCTTTCCAGTAGGGACCCATTATGGTTCACAATGACAAGGTGGCTGTCACCTACAGGTGGTTTCCTACACTGCCCCAAGCCCCCCAGGAGTGTGGAAGTAGCAGCAGAGCTCCCACCTAGCTTGCAAAACAAGTGGGAGTTGGTGGCTTCTCTCCTCTTCTCTGAATATGTGCTACTGGAATTTTAAACAGATTATGTAAGTGGCTCTCATTTAATCCATCTGAACTATCCTCTTTTAATCACATATGAGATCAAAGCGGCTGACTGTGAAATGAGCAGGGAGCAGCACAGGCTCTCCCCTGTGCAAGCTGGCCTGCAGTGGGTGAGGAGGGGACAGGTTGTGGGAACACATGCCAGGGCGTGATGCATTTTCAGGGGTTATTTGAGTTGTTTTTTTTAATACTCAATAGCAACATGGGAAACACAAGTGCTACTGTCACTTCCTATGTATTTCTCGTGGCCCTTCCTTTGTGCTTCTGCATCCCGGAGATGTGGAAGGACATGCCTGTGCCAGGGATGTGGGGGCATGGTAGCTTGGCTGGGAAGCTGTTCTTCAAAGAGAGAGCAGCTCTCTCTCCCTGAGATTTATATAGTTTACCTTTTTCATTCCTTCTCCTGAAGTCTGACATTTAAAAATGTGTAATTGTGTTTATCCCTGGCAAGCTGTGAATGGCTCCCCGGGCTGCCCGTGCCTCCTGCACTGCTGTATAAATTACACTGACAACCCCTTATTACAAAGGGAAAAATAAGTTAATGGAAAAGCAAAGCAGAAATAGATGCATAAAAATCCCAAAGTGCCCAAGTCAGCAGAATTGCCCCCACGTGATAGTCATTGCCAGTATTTAATTAAACAGAGATCGATCGTGTGGGTGAGTGTGAGTGGGTGTGTATGCACGTGTGGGGGAGGAATTGGTACATTTATACTGGTTTGGGGTTTTTTTTTGATAGTAAGGATTTATCGATATTGCACTGGAGGCTCCCCTGGTGGGGTGATGAGCAGTGCCACACTGCAGGTTCCCCACCTCTCCGTTCATCCAAGGGAGCCTCTCCTGGCTGGTGGGGAGCTAAAATGCCTGGCTGCCCCTCGGGAAAAGAGCTTGGGTGCTGCAAAAATGCCAGGACCATCAAGGCTGTGTCTCCTCCGTGCAGGCAGGGCTCTGGGAGCTGCAGCACAGAAGAGGCTTGAAATCCACCTGCCCCAAGGCGTGAGCAGCAAATCTGCACGGCAGCGCTGAGAAAGAGAAATCGCATTGCCGTGATGCTTTGGGGAAATGGCACGTTTAGATGGAGGCTCAGGGAGAAGTGGCGAAGAGCCGTGAGGGACAGTCACCCCGAGTCACTCCTGCGGGATGGTGACCTGGATATTTGGAGAAAAACATTTAGGAAAGCTGGGGTGTGGGACCTGCAGGTCAGGACTCGAGGAGCTTCAGGGAGCTCAGGCATCCTGAGGATGCTGTGGACAAATGGGAACTGCAGCAACAAAGCTGCTCTGCGCCCCCAGGGGTACATGCAACCCATCACTGCTAACACCCATGGATGTTCAAGCTGAACCAGGCAGGACCACAGAGATGGGGACCTCTGGAGGAACCCTGAAACCCTGAAGGATAGTTATGGGGGGAGAGGCTTTGAGGAAGAGCAAAGCTGTCTGGCTCTACCTATGCTTCCTAATTCAGATTATAAGGAAACACTGCTGGTTATGGGATTGGAAATTTCCTGTTACTTGTGGATGATTTGGGTCTCTCCTGAAGACCAAGGACCTCTGACAAGGCTCTGCATCCCTGTGTTTCCCTATTTAGTCACACAAAGCATAACCTCTGGGATAAAGTGCCAGCCACCAGTCAATATCTGAGCAGGCTGCTGGTGGAAATTGGAAACACATCCTGGAAAAAATGGTATGTTTCAGGTAAAATGACCGGGCAGAGGTGGAAATGCTTGGTTGGAAATGCTCACCTCTGCCAACAGGAGCTGGAAATGTTTCCTCCTGGGACTCTTGTCCAGGAACTGCCACCTCCCTCCTCTGACCCTGACAGTACCCCCCATCACTCACATAGGCAGTGGTCCTTGGCCTCTGGGGTTTGGCCACAGGGTTGTGTAAAGCATTAAGTGAAGATGTGCAGACTTCAGCGTGGGCTCCACCACCAGATCGATTCAAATTCAACCATCCTGGGAGCGGAGCAAAGAAGTTAACAGCTGCTGGAAATTGCACACAGCTCCTTTCATTTCCACACATTTTTCTTGCCTAATTGGAGCGAGCCGAGTGGTCGGGCAGGAGCTGCGAGATGCTGGGGAGCTGGACACCAGCTCTCTGTGACTCATTACTGTGGGAAGGAGGAAGGGAAGGGATCGCTTGCAGCCTGGAGTGCCGGTTGCACCAGTCTGCTCTTACTGGGTCTAGAGTCAGAAGAAGAAACCCCTTATCTCATTGCACCCACACACATCATTGGGACCACATGGGATTAAAAAAAATAGGTCTTTCTGCTCCCCAGCCCTTTCTCTGGACACATGCTCTTGGTGTAGTGCTGCTCCTCCAATTTTTCATACCTCCCCCTCTGCAGCAGCATCCAGGTTTCACTCCTGTAAATGTTAACCAAGAATTCAATGCAAAGGAAATAAAACCCCCAAACAAAACAAGAGGAATAATGTCTATTTTTGTTCGGTTTTAAGATTGGTCTCACAGCTCTAGCGTCTTCCGGATAATGACTGAAAATCCCTTCTCCCTGCAGTCTGGACACCAATCAATACTCCACAAGTAATTTCCAGTGCTCGGCTCGCTTGTTAAAGACCTAACATTCCCTTTCCTCGAGAAGTGGGTGGCACAGTGAGTCACAGAAAGCTCAGCAGGACGCCGCTTCTACCTGATGCAGCACTGAAGCCAGGCTTGAAATCAGAAATCATCCAGAAAAGCTATTTTCTCAGCCTAGGACTAGATCTCGGTGCTTCAGTGGGGAGGCCTGAGGACTCCGGCTGGGCAGCAGGTTCCGAAGGTCCTGGTGGTGCCACCCCTCCTGGCCCAGCACCAGGGACAGGATCACAAGGAATGGGGAGCCCATCCTGATCTTGGGGTTTTTCGAATGTGCTTGTGCCACGTTTCCATCACGAGTGACTGCTCCTGCCCGTTTCAACAGGGCAATGCTGCACGTAGCTTCTTGCTCCGTGCAGGGGCACATCATGGATATGTGCAAGACGATGCAGGGCTGGGGTCCAGCAGCATCTATCCATCAACCTGCATGAATCCTGGCCCCCTTCCTCGCCCCTACGCTGCCACAGTGGATGGAGAGCTGCCATAAGGCCCCTTGCAGGAGCAAGCACCAAGCTGCTGCAGGAGCCTATCTCTCCTGTCAAGCATGGTGGGTTCACTGGCTGCTGTGGGGGCTTTTCCAGGACCCAGAGCCTGGGCCTGACAGATGGCATCACAGCTAGGATGTGGCTGCGGTGAAGAGCTTGTAAGACGCCTGTCTTCCTGCCATAATCAGGCTAACCTTCTCCACAGCAAGGAAGCCCCCAAGGGAGCTCCTCAGACTGACAAAATGCCTTTCTTTTAAAGTTGCTTTGCTTAATTACTCTGGGACGTGTTTAAAAATATGACGTGCCATGAGCCTTTGAAGTTCAGAGAGACTTTAGCAGGTGCAGTAATCCCCTTATACTAATCCTGATGACCAAGATATGTTGGCTGCCCTTTCTCATGGTCTAGCGGGACTCAGCCAGTTTCAAAGCCGGAGTCTTTGTCTGCTTTCCTTGGATGAGACTTTCGGAATCGCACTGGCCTGTCTTCGCCTTGGGTGGACCAAACACCTCGCTGATGTGTTTATGCACAGCGGTGGTGCATTTCTATCTTCCTAAAACAGCTCGGGTGAGCACCCAGGGGGACAGTTGTTCTTCCAGCTGTGCATGTGTAGGGCTGATTTTGCTGAAGGGGGAGGAAGGTTTGATCCATCCCCTCCGAACGTCCAGAGCCGCGCAGCTGGGAGCGGGTTGGGGGCTGCAAACGGGAGCAGGGAGAAGCGTGAGGACCCTCTTGCTCTGTAATCGGTCAGGGAGAGCACTGCAAAAGCTGGGCGTTGCTGCCATCCTTCAGTCAGAGCGAGCAGGGAAAGAATTCATTTCTCTTACACAACCAGCAGGAGCTATTGCCCAAAGCGCGGGGCCACGTGTAAGACTAATTAAGAGCTGAGCTGTGTTCGTGAAAGGGCTGAACGGCTGTCTCTTTGTTAGAGGGGTCTATGGGCCTGCCTGTCTGAGGGTGGGGAGGCACAACAGAAATAATCAGGAGCAATCACCAGAAAGCCAAGGGTGGCCCAAAGCAACACTTTGCAGCCCTATGTTCAGAGAAAGCAAAGACTGAGATTTTTGGGCAGTGTGTTGGCTGGGGAAAGAGGCTTGGGAACAGTCTGGTGGCAATAGTATCTCCTGCTGCACCAGTCCTCCTCTCAAGGAAGCTGTCATTTACAACAATGGGTTTTTTACATACAAAATGAATTCCAGCAAAAATACCTGGCTTTCTTGCAAGTTCCCTCCATATTGGAAATAGCTGCCAAAAGTCAAGTCTGAGTATTAGCTAACTACTTCAATCAAATTACATAACTACATGATGTTGAATAAGCTGAGAAATAAAGTCAATTGTAGAGTAACAAATGATGTATTTACTGCAATAGAGGTGCTTGAGTTTTCAAAGCTTACAAAATGTCTTCTCTTTTTTTCAAAATTAAATTTCCTTGAAATCAATGTATTCCCATGGAAATTCTTTATTACAACAAAACGCCATTTAAATGCCATTTTCTGGTGGAAATGCTCTGTTGGTGTGTTATTGACACGGTTCAATTACTGCACTCGCACTCGCAGTAGCAGTGTGCCAGACAAACAGCACCCAGGGCACATCTTCTCTTCCTCCAGACAGTCTTTTGTGTCCCCGTAGATTCAATGCCTGGACCCCAGGCTGGGCCGGGAGGATTCTTCTGACATGTCTTGACACATCCTGGTTGCAGAAGTCCCTCTCTAGGGAAGCTCTCCAGACTGCCATACCCTTTTGGGTTCATCCAAGACCATTCACATGGTGAGGTCAAGTCCTCTCCCCGGCTCTGTCCGTGTTGAACCCTATGAGAGATACAAGGCCTCATCCCAACCATTATGTGCGCTAAGCCCTATTTAAGGAGAGGTACCAAGACCTGTTGAGTTTCTTCTCCAGGTATGGGAGTCATTAATTTGACTCCCATCTCATGCTCCTCTGGCAACAAATTTACATCTTCTGCCTTTGCATTTCAGACGTGTGATTTCTCATGCTCTGGGGATCCCACATGCCCAGTAAGGTTGTCACCAGACTGGTTTATACCCAGCCTGTCTGGTTTTGTCCCAGAATGCCCTGGACCTGTTGGAATCACAGCCCTTGCACACACCAGGCTGCCCCACGCTCAGCAGCTTCAAGCTTAAGGCGGCTGCTCCTTGCATTCTTTGATCTAGCAAACCTGGATAAACATCGTAACTTCTTTGAAAGGGATCACACCAGCTCCAGCCCCATCAGGCACCCATCATTTGAAACCATGCTGTAGCCATGCAGCCAGAAAACGTTTCCCATATATTCATGGTCTCTCCAGTATGTGAACCGTTGCGTTCATGGCTAGGAAGGGTAGGTGCAGTGGATGCCAGCAGAAGATGCAGAGAATGGGGGAGAATGGATTGAGAACAGCCCTGAGGAGAAGGACGTGGAGTTGTTGGTTTATGATAAGCTCAACACGACCCAGCAATGTGCGCTGGCAGCCCAGAAAGCCCCTCGCACCCTGGACTGCATCCCCAGCAGCGTGGCCAGCAGGACAAGGGAGGAGATTCTGCCCCTCTGCTCAGGGGAGACCCAACCCCCAGTGCTGTCTCCAGCTCTGGGGCCACCAACATCAGAAGGACATGGACCTGTTGGAGCAGGGCCAGAAGAGGGCCCACCTGTGTGGACTCTGTGGAGATGAGGCAGCATCTTTCCTCTCATAGTTGCAAAGTCATTTCTCACCTCCTTCTGCCTGGTCCAGCTCAGACAATGAGATGCTTTGATGCCCACCTCCCCAGGAGAATTTGAATCTCAGCCCTACCTATTGCTGTGGGGATCCTGGTGCCTGCTCAAAGTCAGGAGTGCTGGAGCTGGATGATGGGACCAAGCGCATCCACCTGGAAGATGAGACAGATGCACCCTCAACAAAGTTGGAGATGATAGAAAACTGGGAGGAGATGATGATACACCCGATGGGTGTGGTGCCCTTCAGAGGGACCTTCACAGGCTGGAGAGGTGGGCTGATGGGAGCCTCATGGAGCTCAGTAAATGTTCACAGTGATGCCCAGTGACAGGACAAGAGGCAACAGGCACAAATTAGAATACAGGAAATTTTGTCTGGATGTAAGATGACATTGTTTTACTGTGAGGGTGGTTGAGCACTTGGAGTTCACAGGTTGCCTCAAGAGGTTGTGATGTCTCCATCCTTGGAGAAATTCAAAACACACCTGGATGTGGCCCTCAGCAACCTGCTCTGAGTGACCCTGCTTGTGTAGGGGTTGGGCTAGATGGTCTCCAGAGGTGCCTTCCAACCTCAGCTATTCCGAGGGATATTTGGGGATTCTGGGCTTCTGAGTGCTCTGTGACAACCGCTTGGGCACAGCATGCCCCCAGCAAGATGTCATCTGGGTTGCCCTCGCCTGTGGATGCCCTTCTGTCTCTCCAGGCCCCTGCAGGGAGGAGCTACCCTGCACTCAAGAAAACGCTACCAACCATCTTAGTACCCCATGTACTGAATTGGAGGAAGAACATGGATCTGTTGCCCTGTATCAAATGGGTCAGGATGGGGCTGACCTTGCCCTCCCTGCTGAGACCTGGGGTTCAGCAGCGGGAATATGCTCAGAGATGACCCTTCCCAAGCTGTTCTCCTCCTTGTTTTGCAGTGGAAGCATCCAGGGAAATGGAAAAACCTCTTCTTCGTCTTTCCACTCAGATCATTAGAGCCGAGCACCCCATTTCCTTCCCGAATTAAGCTGATGTGCAGTTTGGCAGCCTGGATAATCTCCTAAAATTCTCCCGAGAGTCTGCATCACCCACCCTGTCCTTTCCCAACAGCGGAATAAGGGCTGTGGTCTTTATCCCCTGCAGCATTTATTCTGGAAATGCAATCTCTGTTCCCCTGCAAACTGCCTCCACCACTGCCCCTTGGGGTGCCACAAGCCCTGTGATCTGGCAGCCCTATGCTTTGGCTCTCATTCCTCACTCCTGCAGAAACCTCCCCTCCCCAAATACACACCACAACCATCCAAATCCAGCCCTGCAGCCACCCCCCCAGAGCCAGGGCAGATCCAGAAGGGATTAATTTTACCCACTTTTTTACAATTTGCTTGAAATGGGAAAAACTTTTTTTTTTTTTTCTCTCCAATCTCTGTTTGCTGCATTTCACCCCAATTCTCTGCTGCAGCATCTCCTTTTCTTGGCCACAGCTCGCATTGGAGAGCAAGGATCTTGGAAGTTTGTTCTCACAAATAAGCCGAGTAACCTGCAGACCTACAGCAAATTAAAAGAAGCTATTTAGCTATGCAGATACACTCAGCTCCATTTTTTTTTCCCCCCAGGTTTGGCAGTTCATTAATAACAACCCACTGGTACAGGGAAAAATATCACACCAAGCAATCAGCAACACACAGCTAGCATCCTTGGGATGCTGGCGGCTTCGCTGAAAGGAAAAGGAAACAAAAAGAAAAAGGCACATTGGGCCACAGAAATGCAGCCTTCCAGTTACAGGCAGCCAAGCCAGTCATGGCAAACACTTGATTCGATTTGTTTAGCCCTTTCTCTTCTTATGAAATATTTGCAGTCTTCATTTCGATCCGCGTGTATTTGTTGATGAACCACCTCTGTTAATCATTCTTGTCAAACTACTTCAGCCTGTGTGTTCTTAGCCCACTGTTTGCCCTTTTTCCTCAAGAATCGGAGATTCGGCTTTGCAGGCTGCGGGTGACTTACAGTTTCCTTTGTATATTCATGTGCAGAAAAATGGTCTTGAGTCATTACTTGTGGGACTGAAATGAAAGGGAGTCAAAGGAAAAGATTATGGCAGAAAGATTACAGTATGAAATGACTGATTTTTATTTAACACATTAACCGATATACTTTTTCAAATATAGGCTCAAACCTACTTAAGGCAAAGTTCAAGTTAATATTGATATTTGAAGGAAGAAGCACTTCCATATTAATCACCTAACTATTAAATGTCTGTTATTAGACAGAGCTTATGGGCTATGTCTCCAGACACATTTTCAAATGGATCAGGCTAACTTTGATCCTTCTTAACGATGGAGAGCAATTATATAATGGGTTCAGAAACACTTTTAAGGCACAACTTGCATGGGGTGGTTTGGTTGGTGTTTTTTTTTTTGCGATGTTGTCAGATAATATCTCGATAACATTTCCAGGAAGCAAAAATGACCATCCTTGGCTCACCCTGCATTTTTGCTCCACAGTCACAGATTTGCAGCCTAATTTGCATCAGGCCGGAGTCTGAGCATGGAATAGCTGAGTGACAAAAGTGTTGCATCGGTGCGAAACACCGTGGGGCTTCTCCTTCAGCTGGGGATGCACCGAATTGTCCATTACAGGTGGGGAAGGAGCTGGGGAGCGTTATCCTTGGCAGGGCGGCTGCCGGGTGGTCCAGGCCCTCGGCTCACACATTGCCATGGCAACCGCATCCAGCAGGGCAGTGGAGATGGGGAGAAAACCCAGCGCCAGGCCAGCAGTGCAGGAAAGCTCTGCTCCGGGCAAACCTGGCACAGGTTGGGCATGCAGCAGGGTCTGCCGCCATGGCTGGGATGGGACAGGCGACCCACAGCCTGGTGTTGGGTGGAGGAAGGTGAATTTCCTCCCAGAGGGGTCTGGAAGGCACAGTGCATGTGGGGGTGGTAGTGGCTGCCAGCACTTGGAAGGGTCATGGTTGGAGCCAGGGGTGAACAAGAGCAGAACCACCCATGGGGGAGCCTGTGTGTGTGCACGTGTGGCGTGTGAGGGCATGTATGCGTGTGAGTGTGTGTGTTTACATGCATACACATGCAAGTCTATATGTGTATGTGTGTGTGTATTTGTGTGTGCATGTACATGTGTGTTGCATGTGCGTGTTTGCATACAGAATCATAGAATCATAGAATTTTCCAGGTTGGAGGGGACCTTTCAGATCATCAAGTCCAACCATCAACCCAACACTGACAAAGAACACCACTAAACTGTATCTCTAATCACTATGTCTACCTGTCTTTTAAATACCTCCAGTGATGGTGACTCCTCCACTGCTCTGGGCAGCCTGTTCCAGTGCTTGGTAACCCTTTCCCTGAATAAATTTTCCTCTTATCCATCCTAAACGTCCCCTAACACAGCTTGAAGCCATTTCCTCTTGTCTTATCACCTGTTCCTTGGGAGAAGGGACCCACCTATATGTGTGCATTGTGGGTGTGCATATGTATTCACGTGGGTGCACATGTGCCTGTGGGTGTATGTGTGTGTATGTCCATGCACACACATATCTGTGCATGCAGGGGCACAGCTGGCCATGAATCTCCGTGTGAGTGCCATCCCACACCTCTGTGAGCCCTGCAGGGTGCACGGCTGTACATCAACATACATACATCTGTGGGGAGGTCAGGGGGTGTCACACTCATGCCTGTGCTCTGTCTAGCCAGAAGGTGCTCGAGCACGTGTGTTTATGTCAACAAAAATAAAAAAGTAATAGATATTCCTTTGTCAGTGGGGGAAGGGCTGCCAATACTGCAAGCACAGCACAGGGCACCATCACAGAGGGACAGGCTCGCACTCGGCTTTTTCACACTTCATCATTTCTGCATTTTCTCGCTGAACACTGACCTGTGTCTGTGAGTGGGACAATGGGTGCCAGTGCCTGCAGCGATACAGAGAAGCCTCACGCTGGCAGCCAGGGTAATAAAATGTCCATCCAGGTATGTGAGAGCGATTGTGCTTTTGAGAAACCAAAGCATACAATGGGGTTTTGAGCAACCTGCTCTTGTGGGAGGTGTCCCTGCCCATGGCAAGGGGGTTGGAACTTGATGATCTTTAAAGTCCCCTCCAACCCAAACTATTATGTGATTCTATGATACAGCGAGTGGCAGCATTCCCCCCACACCCCCCTCCACCCTCCTCAGTCTAGCAGAGCTGAACACATAAAGCTGCTGCTCACCTGTGGGATATGGCTGGACCAAGCACCATGGGTCTGGGAGACACCTGCAGTCCAAGCTGTACATCCTGGCTCTATCTCATCCCCATACTGGACCAACACGCTGGGATGTACCAGCTCTCCCTGTCCTTGAGTTTCCAAAGTGATGGTGGCTGGGGGAAAGCAGCGATGTGAGGGAACCGTGGCTGCTGGGGATTCCCCAATACAAGTCCAACACTCATGTAACCAAGGCAGCTCCCTCCTTCAGCAAACCCCTTTCTTTTTCTGTGTCTCTTTGCCACAAGAGCTGCTCAGCAATGATCAAGTCCCCATCATATGAGGCATCCACCCAGGAGGGTCTGTGCTGCATTTGGCTGCAGCTGCCCGGCCACATCCTGCACCCCTGTGCTTCTCAGCATAATTTTCTGCCCTGCAAGCAGGATCAGCATAAAGCCTTAGCAGCACAAAATGAGCAGGGATGGGTTAAAACAGCCTTTTACAGCTCTTGGCCCTGCCTGTCCTCAAGGTGAATGCTGACTGGAGGGAGATTTGTGCAGTGAGTAGGTTGGGAACCTAGAAAATCACCTCTCGCTGGGTCAGGGAGCATCTGAGGAGGAGAAGTAGGGCTGCATGGGGTCCTTCTCTGCTGAGGGTGAGGCTGAGCCGCAGCCGGTGTCTAAGGCATCATTAGAGCAGCTGTACACCCAAGCAGCATCCTCTTCCTCTGACAAGGTCTCTCTCATCCAGCACACAGGGTCACGGGGAGGCTGTGACTACACACACGGTGGTGACAGTCGGGAAGATGCACAAGAAAGTGAAAAGCTTTGGAGGCAAAGCTGCTAGTAAGCAGGAAAACAGCAGAACTTCCCCCAGCTGAGTGCTGCACTTTATCTGTTTACAGCTGGCAGCAAACGGAGTAACATGCAGCTTCCACCTGAAAAACCTTGTAGCACATTTGCACGAATCCTCTCTGAGGAAGAGGATACAGGAGCTGGGATGTGCCTCTGGTCCAGAGGCAGACACTGAACGCTGGTATGCCCCACAAAGATATCTCCCACAGAGGCACGCAAATTCTGTGTTTACACATGTGCCTGTATGTATTTCTGCCTCTGGAACTACACAGGTGAACCTTTCCAGTTAGGGGAACTCATCTCAGTGAATCCTGCCCACAGAGCAGGTCCCTGCTGCTGGCTGGGGTTCATGGGACAGGGAAGACGAGAGGGGCTGGGTGAGGGGTATGAAATAAGGGGCTGGAGGCATCAGGAAGGATGCAGAGCAAAGCAAACCGGAGTGGGAGAAAGGTCCAGCGAAGTCTCTAGCATGGCACTGTGCCTGTGAGGCAAACCTCAGAGAGTCTTCCTGCAGGTCCCTCAATCTCCAGTTGGCCCCTAAAGGTGCCCCTGTGCAGCAAGCACAGGGGTGAAACACAGAGAAACACAGGCATCTGGAAAAGCATCTCACCAGGATCGTTGTGGCTTAGTGGGGACCTCCATGCAGCACTATGTGTCTCGCTCTCTTCCCCAGCAAGAACACGGGGATAGTTGGTCTTAGACCGTCTTTCTACTCCATTTTTGGGCCCCATGTACAACAATTTTGGGCTCATCTCTGGCAGTTACACCATAAAAATGACATGAACAAGGCTGGAAGCACCTCAAGAATCCACACCATCTATTCCACCCACTAGTCCTATCCCACAAATCCAGGTCCATGTCTCCAGCTTGGCAAGAGAGGGAGAAGCTGGGCTCTTGGTAAGACGCGATGTGCAGTGAGATGTCTGGAAAGCAGGGGAAGGTTTTGTTGAGCTGATCACATCGAGCCCTTCTGTGTCTATTCTGTTGAGTCCTTCCAAATTTTTCCTCTTTGAAGACTGGAGTGTTTCCTTCTGCTCCATTTTGGTACCTTATTAGTCTCCGGTTTCCTTGTCTTGCTGGGTGGCTCATTAAGGAGTGGATAATGAGCTTTCTCTGCCCACTGCTGATAGCGGTTGGTGCAAAATCTTTAACGGATATATTGTTCTTACGGGTATTTCTCGAGCATTTGGTTTAAATTGGTGTTAATATAACGGAACAGGGGAGGTGTTTTAAAGCATTCAAATACAAATAAAGTCTCTTTGTTAAGCAGGGTTTGCCACTGTGGTGTCAGAGTCACCCCACTGCCCCACCAAGGGAGGTTTCAGAGGTGCGAATGGTATGTAGAAAGCAAGATCATGCTGAGAAACAAAGAAAGTAGTCTGCTGTCCCGAAAATCTACTGGGTGCAGCCAGACCCACTAAAGGTCCAAGAATTAAAATCACAGGAGCCCAAACTCCACCCGTACTGAGGCACCTGAATGAGAAATCTGGTTTGCAGAAATTTTGAACGAGCCAGGGGCTCCTGATGCTCCTGTGCAGCCTCTGCTGCTGCTCAAGGCAGGAGAGCTGCTCATTTCAGGTGGCCAAATTTTCAGAGTGAAGGCAAGATGATGGTTATTAGACACGCTTTTTGACCTGAAATGCAGCCTTTTATTTAGATTAACAAAGAATGTTTTATATTATGGACACTTAAAAGTGTAGCTGTTTGGATAGTGACATCGACAGTGGAATCCCAGCATGAAAAATGCAAAATATATAAATGAGTCTATATGAGTATGATGTCCTCCATGTGTCATGGGTACGCACCTCGCAGCTCAATTAATTTAAAGGCAGCTCTAACCAATCGGGACCTGACTCAGCTGTCCCTCTCAGGACTGTGATAGCACAGCCGGGCTGGAGGGGTCAAGAGCTCCGTGCCCAAATTCCGTACCCAAGATAAATAGACCTGCAGGAAAAACGCAACGTGGCATTTGTCAGAGGTGTCCACCTGCTTCACCTGCTGGAACAGCCACCACCGCTTTGGCCAGGTGTGAATTTGCAAGCCCAAATTTCTGTGACCTCATCTGAAAAAGAGGGGGCTCAGGGATCCATTTTAAGCAATTTTGTTTTACAGGTGCTCTGGTTTCATACCTTGGTCGCTTCTCTTTTGGCAGGAAGGACACGGAAAGGCAAAATGAACAAATTCACCCATTGCCTTTGGAAAGACAGAAAGATGAGCAGACCTCTTTATTTTTGAAATTTATGAAAATGTTGCACCCTCTGCAGCGTTCAGAGCAGCCAAAATGAAGGAAAGCAACATCCATCCTCTGCAACAGCTAACCCCCCACCTCACAACCTCCTGTCTGGCACTGGGAAGATGCACAGACATTTTTGCCAATGGAGTCTTCACTCCAAGGGCTGTCCGGGCTGCAGTGCCCCATGCCCACATCCCACATAGCTGGCTGCAGTGTTTGCAGTCCTTTGAGCCCAGCATTACAGTGCAGGGAGCTCCTGCAAACACAGATGCTCCCTACAGTGACTGGCAAGTGGGTACATGAACATCATTAACTGTCTGAAAGCATTGAGTGGACATGCCACGGGCAGACACGCCAAGGATGGACAAGGATATCATAAGAAGGCCAGAAAATGGGCAGAGGATGTCTGATAGTGTCCCAGCACGTGGCCATTCCTCCAGGCCCCCACTGCACTGTCAGTGTGGGGCAGACATCATCTTCTGCCCACGAAGTCTAGGAGAGGAGCAGCAGCAGAATCCCTGTCTGCTGTCACATCAATACAGCTCATGCATGAGTCCTGGGGGTGCGTGGTTCAGACACGGGGAGCAAGGCACAGTTGCTGCAAAGGCTTGGACACAGGGGCATGTGGGACCGCTGGCAGCCCTTCATCTGAGCTTGCCAAACTGTCGTGGGTATAGTCTGTGCAAGACACTAAGTCCAAGCATGTGACAGCTACAGGATTGACTTGGTTACACTAAATACAACAGACCTGCCACTTTGTGTGCTTTGCTGAAGGGGGGTGAGGGGGAAACTGTGGAGGCTCTCTGGTGGGTATCGCCAAGCTTTGGACACAGGCTCATCAAGGGGTCAATTTGCATCTTACCCTGAACTTCTCATCTGACTTTTTAAGAGAGGAGGAACCAAACCAGCGAGTAATCCTCATGCCACGACCCTCTGCCAAGCAGCCTCAGCGGTGCATGGGAACCAGTACAGGTTGCCTAAACAAAAGGAACTTCTTGGGTCCCGTTGCTCCTCATGCTTCTTGAGGATGTTCAGCCTTAGAGATCTTAGTGTGTGCAATGCTATCGGTTGCATTAATCCATCTTTACAAGGTGCTGCATCCGGATGTAGACACCCAGCACTAATGCAGCCCCTTAGAAGGGTCTGGAGAGGGTTGAACATCAATGAAAGAAAAAATGCAGCAGATATCGCAGAGTGCAAGAAGTCCCTGAGCTGCAGGTATATCAGCCAGCCTGGGTGCTGGCACCCTCACTCTTGCCCTGGTCCAGGAGATGTGCTTCCTCCCAAGCTTGCATGGCCAGGGATCAGCTCACTGGCTGCTGTATTGAAGCTGACGCCTGTCACCTCTGATGTCCCACAAGACAGTGCAGAACCTGGAGCATGACACTGGTCTTGGCTCCCGGCTTGGCCTTGGAGCTCACTCTGCCCATGCATCCCCACTGATGGAGCCAGAGCCTGCTTCTGTCATGACCTGAACCGGGACCAGGTGGTGGGTAAAACCTCCTCCAACACTGGTTGTCTAAAGCCATGACTGATTGCTTTCAGAGGGTGGTTTGGTTTTCCAAAGAGAAGGAAATGAAGTAACACTTTTTGGGTGAAATCCCAGGAGGCAGCATTCCATCTTAGCTGGAATCTCCATTTGAGGACCAAGATGGGACAAAAGGAGAGAAACCAGGAGAGCTGGGCAGAGAAGAACCTAATGAGGTTCAACAAGGACAAATGTAGGGTCCTGCACCTGGGGAAGAAGAACCCCAGGCACCAATATAGGTTTGGGGTTGATCTTCTGAGAAGTACTACAGAGGAGAAGGATCTGGGAGTCCTGGTGGATAACAAGCTTTCCATGAGACAGCAATGTGCCCTTGTGGCCAAGAGGGCCAATGGAATCCTGGGCTGCGTAGGGAAGAGTGTGGCCGGCAGGTGGAGGGAGGTTATTCTCCCCCTCTGCTCTGCACTGGGGAGGCCACAACTGGAATCCTGCATCCAGTTCTGGGCTCCCCAGTTCAAGAGAGACAGGGAACTGCTGGAGAGAGTCCAGTGTAGGGCAACAAAGATGATTAAGGGATTGGAGCATCTCCCTTACAAGAAAAGGCTCAAAGAGCTGGGGCTCTTTAACCTGGAGAAGAGAAGGCTGAGGGGAGACCTTATTAATGTTTACAAGTATCTAAAGGGTGGGTTGAAGGATGATGGAGCCGAACTCTTTTCAGTGGTTTCCAGCAATAAGACGAGGGGCAATGGGCACAAGCTGGAACATGGGAAGTTTCACCCAAATCTGAGGAAAAACTTCTTTTGGGTGAGGGTGACAGAGCCCTGGAACAGGCTGCCCAGGGAGGGTGTGGAGTCCCCTTCTCTGGAGATTTTCAAGCCCCGCCTGGATGCAGCTCTGAGTGATGTGCTCTGGGCATCCCTGCTTTGGCAGGGGAGTTGGACTGGATGATCTGTAGAGGTCCCTTCCAGCTCTGACAATTCCATGATTCCATGATTCTGTGAAACCCAAAGCATCTGAGTGTCTGCTCCATAGCAAAATAAACATAGAGGCCCTCAGCTCTTCTACAGAGGTCTTCATAATCGAAGGTGAGATTTAGAGGGCCCCAGAGAATAATTTCACCAGGCTTGTCTTCAACACCTCCAATGCAGTGGAGACAAGGCACTGTGGAAACATTTGTCTCTCTCCTTGGACGGCGATGGGATCCCAGACAGCAACAGGGTTAGCTGCTCTATGGTGACAGACAGGTCACACCAACACCACCCACTGAGCCTTCTCTGCAGCCAGCACGACCAGCCTTGGGTGGGAGGATGCAAAGTACAACCAGGTGATGGTGGGTTCCTGAGCTCTGAATCCCACTCATCCCATCTGGTGGGATGTACTCATCCCACAAGAAGTTGGTAACATTTGGTAAAAACTTTTTGGGTATTATTTCCCTCCTGTCTGAGCATGGACAGTGCCAAGCACAGCATAGCATAAACCAAACCTGCACCTGCACAGTAGACATGTCTGTGGGGAAGCATCCTGTCACCTGAAAAATATTAGAGACAGGATTTTGTCAGCAACGTGGGGGTAGCCCAACACTGATCCTGCCAGCGATGGGGTAGAGGAACCCCTGGGGGTGCATGGGATCCAGAAAACTTCAAGTGATGTTCTCCATCGCTGGTGGCATGAGGTGTAGGTCCCCCAGGTGAGACCACCATCCTCATCTCTTCACAGGCACTTCATGTTCAGAGCCCATGATGTTGCCTTGAGGTAAAGGGCTTTGAGGAGCTGGAGGTGCCATTTTCCTCCCATGCTGCTGCAAGGCTGTGTGCCAGTGGCCAAGATGGGAATGGTATGGTCACAAGAGCGAGACCCCAGAGGTTGCACCTGCAAGGACCCTCCTGGGTGGCACTGCTGGAGCAGAGCCCTCGCTGTGCGGAGGACGCACTACCGTCCCTCCGGCTTGTGCCAGGAGCGCTCTGTGTCCCACGTGAAAGGTGAGAGACCATTTAAGCCACTTTTAAAGCTGTGTAAGACCTTAAACCCTTAGTGTCACATAAGGACTTAAATGCCTTAAGACTGTAGCATGTCATAAGACAGAGTTAAAGCAACATAAGCCTCCTTTAGCCTCCGCCGTCCGTGAAGGGCAGTCTTACGGCAACATAAGGGCTCCTATTTTAAAGGTCCCACAAAAACAGGCTTGCAGAGGGTTCTCCCTTCTGCTAGGCTGCTCTGAAGGCTTCCGTTCGACCCTGGCTGCATCAGCCTGTGTGCATGCAGGAGGTCTCTTCTCCTTCCTTCATCAGGTTTGGATGCAGGGTCAAGACAAAGGGATGGGGCTTCTGGAGCTTGTCAAACCGAGCTGGTTGTTTGTTCTCCTCTGCTTCGTTGCGGGTTTGAAGAAGTAAGTCCTTCTGGTGCATCTGGTGTGTCCGGGAGAGGAAGAGGATGCTGCAAGATAAAGCAGGAGCATTCTCCATCTGGCACAGACACAGCGGTCCAAGCGAAGAGGCAGGAACGCGCATCTGAGCAGCAACGTGCAAGGTCAGGAAGAAACCCCTGCAAGGCAGACAGATGAGCCTTCCCTATGCAAACACACAGACCCTGATCCATAGGGCTTATCACAGGCTATAAAGACACATTTTGTGGAAAACCCTGTTAAGATACTGGCTGCACATCACTGCTTTAAGCCCCTACAGCAACTTAAACTGGCTATAATGTTAAGCCTTCAGAGTATTTTAAACTGCTTAGATTGCTCAAAAGACCAGCTTAATCTTAAACTGCAGTGCAGCTGCTTAAACAGTTTAAGCTGATCTAAAAGCTCGCAGGAACACAGAGTGCCTGAACTGTGCTTAGCCCTGTTTGTTGACTGAAGCACGATGCTGGCCCTGTCACACCCAGTGTGATACTGGGGCGGACACATAAGCTGTTTTTCTAAATAGACCTTGCAGAGTCCAGGGGACAAAAAAAGACCTCCTGTTATCCCTTCCCGGCACCAGGCACAGCTCCAGGTGTGCTCATCCTTCCCCTCGGTACCACAACCGGCACCGGCTCCCCATGGAGAGGGAGGTCTCCAGGCATGATGCCCTCAGCTGGGGAGGGTATCGGTGCTGCGTGGCACAGCGGGAACTGCCACCTTTTTGTGTGTGTGTCAGACGCTTTGTCTTTGCAATCAGATTTTTTGCAGGGAAAGATACTCACTAGTTGGATTATTAATGGTGCTTCCTTGCACAGCCCAGCAGGAGTGAAAGTTGGTTATCATCTTCCTCCAAAATAAGTAATTCATAGCTGGAATCTCCAGCTATGAAGAAAGAGGACAATGCCCCATCCCTGAGCAGGATGTAGCCACATCTGAACCAACATCTTGTTCACCATTGAGTCGGCCCAGGCCTGTGAATTTCTCCCCCAATAGAGCTATTTTTTCCCATTCCTACAGAGAAAGCCCTGGGTTTTTTTTCACTAAACTTTTTTTTTTTTTACCATTACTTTGTTCTTTCTCTTTTTAAACACCATAAATGCAGCCAAGGACTTGTGCAATACATGAATTGGCTTGGAAAACAAAAAAAGGGTAACTCTCCAATGTGCCTAAAGTCTGTCTGGAAAGCCTGCCCAGGTATAAGAAAACAGGTAATTGTGGTGCCCAAAGTACAAATTACATTAGGCTCAGCAGAGGCGTTGCCCAGCGGATGAATGCACTTGATAAGAGACATGTTGGTGATAGTTTTGGTCTGCCACTTGAAATTCTCAGTTTTCATATCCTCGTTACATTCAGAAAGCGTGAGACAAAACATTACCCGCTCAGCTGTAGCAAGCACCCGTGGAAAACTGTGGAAACCTTGGGCTGTAATTTTTGCCCTCTGGAATGTTTATAACTGTTCTGACATATTTATCACTCAGGGAGTTTGAACGTGCTTGTTGTTTTGTTTTCCTAATGCATGTTATACCAAGACCCATGCAGTCCTGTTCCTCCTGCTGGTGCTGTCTGACTGGCCTGAATGGTCTTCTAGTGCTTTTGTGGTCTTACCCGTTTCCTCACAACTGGCTGCAATTTTCTCAGCAGCACCATGGTCCGGTGCTTGCACATCACGTGTTGACACACACACACAGAGGGGTCATCACTACGAAGAACACTTCTCCAACACGGCAAAGGTTGTGAAATGCTGCAGGGCTCTGGGAGCATGTCCCATTGTCTGTGTCCAGCTTTTACAATGGGCTGAAGGTCCTGGTCCGCCTCTGGTAACATCTGAAGCTATTTCCCAGGATCTTGTCAAGATATGAAAATCTAAAAAAAGGAGTCACCATCTGAGGAGGGGCCTGAAGGTACCAGAGAAAAGGCCACGAGTGTCCCTGGTCCTGCTGACGAGCTCACCACAGATTACATCTCACCAGGGCATCCTCCTGTCCTCCTGGCAGAATTCAGCACACACGTCCAACACCTCTGTTTGCACAGAGGGAGGTCATGCCCTCTAGGAAAAGCCTTCCCCCCACCTTGTTTTCCTGCCCACCGAGACACCAGCTGCCAGACCCCGAGCCGAGCACCAGAGCCCCGATGCTCAGCGCGGCTGGATCCTTCCCTTGCGCGTCCTCTGGGACCTCCCCCTCCTGTGCTGGCAGCATCTGGGACTCGTGAACTTCCTAGTTGGCTTCCTTGCTCGGGAATCATTATCATTTATTGATAGGATGCCTTTTGCAAGCCTCGGGGCACTATTGCCGACTTTCAGGCTGTGCACATAGGAATTCAGCTCACCCGTGGCAGAGAAGCCGTTGCTGCATGCAGAGATGTTACAAAACTCTCTTGGCCAGGAAGCAAAAAGCAGTTTCTCAGCGTGTGTGGAGCAACTGCAGCAAAATTACTGGCTCTCCAGCCCGAACAACGTGTGCAGGAACAACACACATTCCCGAGGCCAGGAGCAGGGCTCTTGGGAAACACCCCAGGCTCCTCTCCACTGCCCCAGGCTGGTCACTGTTCCAACAGCATTATTCCAACCTCATCGACCCCATCCCCAACTCCTGGACACCCCCACCTCAGCCCACCCACACCTACCCTCTGCGTTTACCCCCAGGTCAGCCACACCAGTCCTACCCCACACTCCCCACGCTACCCCACGTATCCCTCACAGAGCATCTCCACCAGCTCTGTCAGTCTTCTTTTCACCCTCAGCTACTGCTATGAGCAGAAGGAGAGAAATTCATTTCATAATCCAAACTCCTCAGCTCTCCACTTCAAGAGAATGACTGTGGGTTGTAGTGCGTTTTGAGCAGGTTTTCTGGGCAGTCTGTGGCCCCGGTATTAAGGCATCATGGTCTCCATGTTTGGTGGTTGGAGCAGAAATGCTCTCCTTCTCAGCTCGCCTTGAGTTCTCCTACGAGAAGATAGTCCAGTAGTCAGTGATCAGAAATGGAGTGACTCAGAGAAATACAACATTTCCAATAAATGGGCAATGAGACAAGCTTGAGGTCAAAGAGAACCTGCCAACTCTTTCTGATGGGTTACTCCAAAGTGCAGAATCATCCTTGGGACTGAAGTTATAAGGGCATTTCTGCCCATTGAAGGCTCTAGGGTGGAAGTGCCCAAGCTCTTGAGGCTTCTGAGATGCCTGATGGAGGCATTTGAACAGATTGCAATGCTGTCCTTACGGCACTGGGGTGGGCCATGTGGAGATGGAGATGGCACCCTCAAGGTTGGCATGGGGCAACGAGGACTTGGAAGTGACCTGGAGGTAAGTCAGTACCAAAGGCTGAGGAAAGATGCTCTTCTGAAGAACACCATCAAGTTGGCTTCATGCAACTAGTTTAGCCAGTGCTTTAGGGAGACTTCCCTTGAAGAGGTGGGGGCAGTGAACCACAACACATGCTTGTGTTTTTTGCAGCCAACACACACTTCTCCCACCCCTGAGAAACGTGTGCCTGCCCTGCCACCTGCACGTCCTCTGCCAGGGCCCCAGCTCCCGCGTCTGAGCAGCAGAGACAATGTCCTCCCCTAACTGGGTTATAGGAGATTGGATTAGCAATTTGTGAGTTAGTAAAAGTCTAAGAATGGAAGATAAAACAAAGTGTGACAGGCTAAGCAGCCCTTGTCACCGGGGATTGATCACGGTGCTAATAGCCAGCGACAGCCGCACATTAATAACACAATAACCCAGCTTTGGATATTGGCACTATCACAACCCTTTAACCTGGTAATAACTCATTGGGAAAATGCTAACAGTGTCATAGCCAACATCTCTCTGCCGCTTACATCCCCCTCTACCTGCCGGCCTGGCAGAGGCTGGTGGCAGCAGGACCACCAAGGGGTCATCAGCCCCGCCGCACGTGCAGGTGGCAGGTCCCATCTGCATCCCGTGGTGCCCCGTGTCCGGTCAGGGACATGGCACCAGGGTGCCCTTGGTGTCACGCAGGGAGAGGAGCTGGGCAGCCAGGGAGGGGAGATGGGGTGAACCCCTACTGGTGGCATGCAGCAGGGGATGGGGAAGGGTTGTGGGGTGCTGGTGGAACCAGAAGGGTGGGACTGAGCTCAAGCTGAGAGGCATCTGAGAGAAACTGACAACAATTAACTTCAGGATTTATTTTTTTTTTTTCAGATATTCTGGATTTTATTGACATGAACCATTCCCAATATGCCTAGGAAGCCTTCTGCTGCTACTTCTGGCTGCGGTGGGAGAAGAGACACTGGGGAAGTTATGAAAAAAACCACAGCTGTTTAGGAAATAGGAAATTAAATTGGACATCAAGCTTTTTGAAAAAAAGTAGATCAAAATTTGTGGGGGGGGGGGTGGAAAGCAAACCCTGTCTGAAAACAGAAAGCATCGCCCTGTTTACAAAGGCTTTTCTGAACGCTGCTCGGTGTCAGGGAGCACAGAGAGGGAGGAGGGATGGAGACAAACCACCGCTGTTTCTCCACCCCTGAGCACGAGCAGCAGGAGGCATTTCCCTGCCTCGGCTGGAGCCCAGGCTCCACTTTGGCACCCGCCCAGCAGCTGCATCTCTTGGCTGCGCTGGTCGGAATAACGCTGAGAGCAACCGATTTAAGGGATTCAAAGGTCAGCAAATCCTAAGTGCCAGCTGCAGGAGAGTGGGGCTGCGGCACCAGCGAGACATCCGCAGAGGAGCCCTTCCCCTCTCAGCAGGGACCGGCTTCTTGTCACTGCAGGTGCCTTAAAACCAAGACCTCCCTGGGCCCGGTGGGGGATGCACCCAGGGCTGGGTCTACCAACATCTCTGCAAGATGTAGCAAGAGCCCCGGCACAGGTGGAGTCAGACCCATGAAGTCCTGTTGCTGCCCCAGTTTGGCCAGGTCAGTGATATGGGATTGCTTATGGTCGATTACACCCATGGGCTGTGTAGTGCATCCTCTGGGTCACCCTTTCCAGCAAACAAAGTGTCCTCATTTTTGGCTCAGACAGTCCTGGGAATATCTGTGTGTGACAATGCAGCCCAGACAAGTTGTAGATGCCCCATCCCTGGATGGGTTGGACAGGGCTTTGAGCAACCTGGTCTGGTGGGAGGTGCCCCTGCCCAGGGCAGGGGGTGGGACTGGATGGGCTTCACAGTCCCTTCCAACCCAAACCATTCTGTGATTCTGTGATTCTATGATATGGAGGAAGAGATGCTGGTGAAGGAGTGGGGTCCTGTATCATAGTGCAAGGACCTGTGTCCCCCTTGTTTCCAGGGGGTCTTTCTGTGCTCCCTGCAGTCCATCATCCCTACAAGATGCATTAATCCACTTATTCTGTGTCAAGCAACGCAATTTAAGGGCAGAGAAACCCCCAGATGTTATAAAATGGGTTAGTTATCAGCATAGCATCTTCTGCTTCACTTCCCCATTGATGGCTGAGGTTCCTGCTCAAACCCGCCTTTGGAGTCGTGGCCACTTGTTGCCCAGAGCATCAAGTCACTACCAGTCAGCAAGAGGGAGGTGGGAGGCAGGGCAAAATTGAGGGGGTGACATAGGGATACGGTGATGTGGCTGCGCCCCAGGCTCCTAACCATGGCTCCCTTCAGCAGGCCAGGAGACAGGCAACTTTCCTTCCTTCCCAGTGGACTCCTGCCCACATGGTGCCACTTCTGATCAATTTGGGACAGAAGGTAGACCTGAAAAAAAAAAAAAAATCAAAAAAAAAGGTGGAAATGCAATCTAGCTTTGAAGGATCCCCTGACTAATTAGTTTTGGAGGCCAGGCTGGCTGAGATCAGCCAGCCTTGCCTGCAATTACTCTGAGAAGAAAGGACCCCTTTGAGACTTGCTGCTCAACGGGGGCATTTCCCCCTCCACCCAGCTAAGGGAGGGAGGACCAGAGAAGTGGTCAGGACAGTAGACATCCCCATGCTCCCGTGCTGTCTGGCTGCTTTTTTTTTTCTCCAAAAGTTCCCCACTAAGGGAGTTTGCTGCAGTGAAGCTCTGGTGCATGCACGGGACATGCATCAACAGTGAAAAAGGGAGGGCTCAGCTTGTTTGGCTTAATTAGAATAATGAAGCTGTGAGCCTAATAGGAGGAGGTTGGGAGTGCTGAGGCTGTAATTGGCAGAGATTGGGAAGCGTGAGGCTGTCGGCTGGCAGCCATATGGAAGCAGCAAAGTGAGGGTAGTGAGTGACAGCCCGAACCTGTGGCGCTCTCATTAATTCCAACAGCAGAGCTGTGATTGATGTGTCAGCTCCCTGCTGCTCCGCGATTCGGGCGGCTGATTCCACCTCACTTCTGCTGCCGCTACTGCTGCAGCCCGGGCTGGGGAAGGGAAACACAGAGAGGGGAGGAGAGGAGGAAAGCGCAGAACAGAGGGAAAGAGCAAGAGGAGGAGAAGCAGGAGAAAGGTTGTGGGATGAGATGGAAGAATGGATGGATGGATGGGTGGAGGGATGGGTGGATGGATGGATAGATGGAAGGATAGGTGGGTGGATGGAAGGATGAATGGAAGAATGGATGGATGGAAGGATGAATGGAAGAATGGATGGATGGATGGATGGATGGATAGGTGAGGGGGTGGATGGATCGATGGATGTTATAACCTAGGCATCGGTATCTGTGAAGCCTGGTCAGCCCCAAAGGCTGTCTTTGATTCAGGCTTTCGATCCAGACTCAGATTTTTGACCCAGGATTCACTCCATGTTGGAGTCAAAAGCATTTCATAGCCCCCAAGACTCAAATGGCTCTGTTTCTGCTTATGCTTTTGGCAGGCTGCAGGCAAATTGGCAGGACCAGGCGTCCCCCCTTGGCCACTCTACCTGCACAGCAGAATGCGCTGCTGGGTCTTCACTTCCTTGTCTTCCTGCTGAGAGGCAGCTCCCATGGACGTCTGACACGCGGACACCCCGTTGGCATGGGGCAGCATCACACCAGTGATCTGACTTCACCAGCACACCCAGTCCCAGGCTGAGACTGCAAAGCTGGTGTGTCCGAGGTGTCGGTATCTACAGACCCACAAAGAGTTCGCTGGGTAGAGTCCTAAATTTGAGGCAGGAGAGACTCTCCCCGTTTCCCACCATAAAGAACACAAGAGCACACTGAGAAGCGACCTGCTGCTCAGACTCCCTTTCTTTCATTACCCTAAATCTGCCACGATCCTGGCAGAGTTACAGCATTGCTAGCTCTCGGTGCGTAACCAGCTAACCAGATTTAGCTACTTAATCTTTCTGCAAGGCTTCCAAGGCATCCCCTCAGATCCAATCGTATCTGAAGGGGACCAGCCTGTGTAGGACGCTCACTGGAGGCTTTGCACTGGCAGCAGCCCCCTCGTTAAGCCATGGATAAGGGGCAGTGTCTGCCCGTGCATCCCATGTGCCTCAGCCAGCTTGTCCAACTGAGTGTGCAGGGAGGAGGGGAGAGTGTGCCCATCCCTGGGGAAGGAGTGGGTCTGCTCAGGGAAAGATGTTAGCAGGACACAGCCTTTGGCAGGACACAATGAGAGCAGGGAGCATAAAATCATAGAATGGTTTGGGTTGGAAGGGACCTTAACGACCCCCCAGTGCCACCCCCTGCCCTGGGCAGGGACACCTCCCACCACACCAGGTTGCTCCAAGCCCCCTCCAACCTGCCCTTGAACCCCTCCAGGGATGGGGCAGCCACAGCTTCTCGGGGCAACCTGGGCCAGGCTCTCACCAGCAAAGAATTTCTTCCCGAGAGCTCATCTCCATCTCCTCTCTTTCAGGGTCAAACCCTTCCCCCTCCTCCTAGGGCTCCCCTCCCTGATCCAGAGTCCCTCCCCATCTCTTCTGGAGCCCCTTGAGGGACTGGAAGGGGCTCCAAGGTCTCCCCGGAGCCTTCTCTTCTCCAGGCTGAAGCCCCCCCGCAACTGTCTCAGCCTGTCCTCCCAGCAGAGGGGACTCCAGCCCTCCCAGCATCTCCGTGGTCTCCTCTTGACTCATTCCAACAGGTCCATGTCCTTCTTGTGCATGGTTGGAAAGAGTTTGGATCAGACCAGAGTCGTGTTTCTGGTCTGCGAACACCAGGCACAGGGCAGGAGCTGGGCAGCGTTAGCTGGAGCAGCCACCCATCCATGGGCAGGGCATGGTTATATGCAAAACCTATTTAATTTCTATTCTGTGTTACCTAGTCGTTTTGAATCTTTTTCAATGAAACAGCTAGTTATTGTAAAGCCAGGTTTAGTAGTTTAAATGTCCTTCATCTCCCTTTTGTGAAAGGAAAATGCCTGGGCAGATCCACCTCAGTGCTGTGACTAAAGGGGTGTCTTGGCACAGCATCCAAGCAGTTTTCTCACATGGAGCAAGTCATGGATATGGGATGTTGTGGGACAAAAGGCCAGGAGAGTCCTGTCTGTGTCACCATCATCTGACGTTTCATCCAGCATTGCCTGCCTGCCTGAATCAAGACTTCTCATCCCTCCCCCTGAGGAAAGCAGCTACCCATGAAGGGGAACAGGGGATAAACTGCCAAGTTGATAACTCATTTGGGTAGGGCTATCAAGGCTCATTTGCTTTGCCTTGTTGCCTTCGTGAAGGAGCATGCAAAATGAAGCACTAGCGTGTGGAGAGCAAAACTTCAGCTTTACCCTCTCCATACATTCCTGTAGTCCCAGCTGGGGGGAAACTGAGATGATACCTCATTCCAGGGCTGGCTCCTATACACCACAAAGCTAATGGGGAAAAAAAATGGGTTGCCTTTTTCTCTGGGCAACTCCATTGAAAAGCACACAGCCTCTCCACTAATTTGAAGAAGCAAGAAAAGCAAGATGGAGAAGGAAAAATTGGTTTCGATTGCAGAGCTCCAGCCGTGGAGTTCCTCTAGCAGGAAAAGAAGTATCAGTCGGGGTAGCCAGAAGCTTTGTACCCAGTACAGTCATTTTTTCTAGTAAGTATTCACTTGTACGATGAAGACCATTAGGTAAAGTATCTCAGAATAACTCTCATTTGCAGACTACATGGTGAGGAGGTGGTTTCTCAGCAACTGGTACCTCCTACACAGCGACTGTGACTGTTGCTGGAGTAGGCTTGTGCTCATGATGATGCTGAGATGTGCTTCATGCAGCTCCGTTCCGGTCTGGGTGGCTTCCTCAATGTCTCTGTCATAACTGGTCGTGCAAAAGTCCGAATGGCAGGGGCTACACTTGAACCAGAGGACAGGTCTTCTGCCAGCTCCCTCTGCACAGGAAAGATGGCAGGCTGGCCCTGCTTTCCCAGTGTGGTGGCTGTGGGGGAGCCGCAAACCCACGGCGAGGCAGTAAGCTTCGCTGTGAGTTTGGGTCAAGCGAGCTGTTCTGCAATCAGTTTGTTCTTCAATAAAGTGGGTTTCCTAACAGCCAGCTACCGCTTCCCCTCCAAGCTGGGGAGAACAGACTGTCGCAAGCTGTTCCCACACCCGCTCTCAGGACCGTGCCTGTGCATTTGCCATCAGGGGCAACGCTGACCCCGTTACCCTTGGACCGACCATCAGCTCAAAAGATGCGCAATGACCGATCCTACCTCGGATGACTCCTGCAGGGGCTGGCATCCGAGCTGGACCATCAGCCCGCAGCTGGCTCCGCTCTCGCCTGCGAGGGGCCAGGCTGTCCTACATCCATGTTCGCGTCCAGGCTGCTTGCTCCCGGCTCGTTTGGCCCAGGAAGCAGCACGCTGGCTTGGCTGTTCCCAGGGCAGAGCGGGGCATGCCTTCAGATCCCCGCTGGCAGCTCCAGGTCAGTGACGCCGGAGTGGCTGGTGTCCTCAGACCAAGTGAAAGCGTGGCATGCATCCCAGGTCTGAGCAGTTTGAGCAGAAAGCAGCACTGATCCTGGACAGGAGCTTTGCTTTGGTAGAGCAGTGAAGAAATTAATTAGAAGTATGTGCCAGCAACCAAACACAGCAACTCTGTCAGATTTTCCCACACATTTCCCTTCTTATAGGTATTTCCAGGGGCTGAAATGCAGAATTAAGCTGGCTGAGAGTCTGTGATGCTGTTTCCAAGACTCTGTCCCTACAGCTCTGCACAGAGTCAACCTGTCTTCTAGATACCATAGCTGTGCAGATGAGATGAGTGCTGATGTTTAGGTCTCTGGAGCTTCACAGGTCTTGCATGGGTGGTAGACAACAGAAGGCAGCATTTGTTGAGTAGTCAAGAGAAGAGAAATAACCACATGACGGCCCATGATTTGTCCTCTGTGTCCGTCTCATCATTTCTAAACCTCACGAGTGAGCAGCAGACTAATGTGGAGCGGGGACATGCATGAAGAGATGGCTGGTTTACATTGGCCAAGGCGCAGCCAGCTCACCAACTGCAGCAGCCCTGTCATGTCTGGGATGCTCTGAGCTCCTTCTGTGGTCAGTCTGGGGCTGGAGAGGACATAAGGACTCATGGGCAGGGTCTAAAGAGCCCATCATTCATTGTGGCCAACGAAAGGATAATGAGACAGAAAACTACGAAGATGGCCCCAACATTCCACGTGCTGACTCCATAACAAGCCCCACGTGCCTGGTGATGTCTCCCACGTGGCTGCAGGCTCCACATGTGCAAAGGGTGGCCAGATATCCTGGCCAAGCTGGGACCCCTCTGCTCAGTGCCAAGGATGTGCAGCTGGGAGGCAGCAGGTCCTCAGAACCATTGCTACCGCTGCCAAGTGCCAGCGCCGAGCTGAGCCAGGGACCTCGCTGAGAGCAAGCTCTTCCTTCACCCTTTCCCACCAGTGCCTTGCGGTGGAATGGGGTGGAGAAACATCTCCTGTACAGCAACTGTGTCTCAGCTGGGAGCCACAATCTGCGACAAGGAAAACAGAGCAGCTTCCTACAACTGCTGCTGACTGGTAGGAGTCTCCAGATTGATTCCTTGCTCCGGTCCCCAAGCGTCCCTGCAGGGGGAACAGAGGCTGAGCATCAACACACTTCCCCCGGTGATCCGTCACCCTTGCTCCAGCTCCAAAGCATCCCGTGCCAGAGCTGTCAGTGAGCTGCGAGCACTGCAGGAGATAGTGCACACACCCTGCAGGCACCTACATGCAGGGGACAGCCAGAGAAAAGTGCACTTGGGACAATTCAGCCTACACAGATTTTGGATACCAGGCACTGGAACATGTGTTGGCATTGCTGAACCACCCAGGGGTCCTACTCTGGTGCTGGGCCATGGTCCCAGAAAGCTGTGGGTTCAGCTGTTGATCAGGGAGATCAACCACCGAGCTGTAACCTGGATCTGTCAGGGGATGCAGAGCACACTCCAGCCTCACCAACCGGGGACTTTGCAGGCAGCTCCAATGGCTTTAGCTGCCATCAAGGTTCTGCCATGGTTTGTTTCCCCCCTTTTAAGTTACAGGCACAAAGGTACTGGCCTGGTGTCCCCTGTCAACATTTCGCCTGGATCGTTATCAGCAGTATTGTTAAGAACCACCATGTGTCCTCTTGGCAGAGACCCCTGGAAGCCCTGCACGTTGCGTGGCTGCCTGCACTGTCTGGCACAGGGGACCAGGCATGGAGGAGTTCCTTATTCCTGTTGGTTGACCCTTCTTCCAGAAATTAGCTGGGTATTGTATTCTTCACAAGGACACCTTTCTCTGTCGAAATTCCTTGATGTTTCCAGCTGATCAAAGTGACTGGGAGAGGGACCACATTTCTTTCCCTACCTGAACATTACTGGCTTGGTGGTGTCATTTCCCATGTTGGCTCAACCGGCACTGTGCTACTGAACATCGCTTCTCTTTCCCTCCACCAGTTATTCACAGCATGGCATAGTGCTTTCTGCTTTGAGGGCTTCCACACCCAGACGGTCAGAGACAATGGTGCCTTTGCTGTAGCATAGCTGAGACACACTGGGAAAAGCTCTGAGAATTTCACTGAATTTTCACTGAATTTTTAGAGTTGGAAGGGACCATAAAGATCATCTAGTCCAACTCCCTTGCCAAAGCAGGATTGCCCAGAGCATGTTAGAGCATGTTACTCAGGAGCATCCAGGCGGGTCTTGAAAATCTCCGAAGAAGGGAGACTCCACACCCTCCCTGGGCAACCTGTTCCAGGGGTCTGTCACCCTCACCGTGAAGAAGATTTTTCTCATATTTGAGTGGAACCTCCTGTATTCCAACTTGTGCCCGTTGCCCTTAGTCCTCTCATTGCTAACCACTGAGAAGAGTCTGGCTCCCCCCTCCTTCAACACACCCTTTAGGTACTTATAAGCATTAATAAGGTCTCCCCTCATCCTTCTCTTCTCCAGACTAAAGAGTCCCAGCTCTCTCAGCCTTTCTTCATAAGGGAGATGCTCCAATCCTTGAATCATCTTCGTTCCCCTTCGCTGGACTCTTTCCAGTAGTTCCCTGTCCTGGGGTCCAGGACTGGCCAAGTCTTGGACGAGAACTGCCAGGGTGGGCTGTGACAAGAAATCTCCATCCTACTTGTAAACCCAAGCATGATTATGGGCAACCGTCACCACCTCATTGGGTCTTTCTCAGCATTTCCTCCAGGCAGAGCACCCCACAGTGCTGCCATCCTCTCTTCTGCAGGCAGAGGCTTTAAAGCTTTCCTCTCCTCACTCTGGGCTTTCATTAACCTCACCTCCCCGTGCTGAATAACTTTCTGCTCCGTGCATCGTGCTGCCTGCTCGACTGGCCCTGTCTGGTGTGCATTTGGATATGGGGACACACGCCTTTGCCAGGAGTCTCTGGCCGACCACACTGGGGCTAAATGATTTTCATAATGCAGAATTGGAACTGTTTTGACTGCAAACGAGCCGTGTGATGTGGATCTGCTTCTTAATCACATCAGACTCCTCAGGTTTCCAGTGTGAATACTCGTAAGTTCAAAATTCATGTCTGAAACACATGCTGCTGCATCTTTGTGTAGAAAACATTCCTGTTGGCAGGCTCTGCAGGAGTGCTTATAAAGAACAAATATCAAAGTGTGACAACCGCGGCTGATTACAAATAGCAGGAACATTTGCAGAGCACTGCTCGGCAGAGCTGGCCCCGCGCAAGAGGCTCCTCCGCCTGCCGTCGAAGCGGAGCCCGGGTGCTCCTCGGGGACAGCCCAAGGCTCGGCACCGCTACCCACGAGCTGCAGAGCCGCTCTGACTCACCAAAGCCGGGAAAAATAACATAAAAGGTGTAAGCAGGGTGGCAGAAACGGGCGAGGGGGAACTAGACGCCAGGAAATGAGTTCTGAAAGCAGAAGCAATATTAGCAGGAAAGCAGAAGAATTCGGTTCCCGCTGTAGTCTGCACAAAGGCAGAATGATGGACGTGCAGGAGTTATTCTTGTGCTGCCTTTTTAAAGCCGGAACAAGGAGCAGGTTAAACAACCTTTTCATGTCGGTGCTGCAGAACACACTGTCCCGCTCCAGGACTGCAAAACCCACTTCAAAATCCCAGAACGTGTTCCTAGCACAAAACAAAACACCTTATTGTGATTTTTCCAGACGTGTTTGCATGCTAAATTTTAATATCTTTGCAAAGCGTGTTGCCTTGGGTATTCTATTTGCATCCACGTCGGTACATCAGTGATGAACTTGGTCTTCCTTTGCAGCAGATTACATGATGGTCTGTGGGTTTTATGGGAATCATGAGGCAATCCGGAGAATTTCTTCCTGGATGTCACCAATAAAGTGGTGATCCAGTAATAGCACCACAGCCTGCTAGCAGTTAGTGTTCTCAGACATTAAATAAATGTTCATGGACAATTTTCAGGGTACATATTGTACCATCTGTCATAGCAGCACTGGTAGGTTTTAATTATGGTTTATACTCTGTCTTCAAGCACCTGGATTCATTTTTTCATAGTGTCTGTTATTCATGATGATCTGCTAAACAGTGTCTTATCTCTGCTTTCTGCTATTCCCTTTCAACAGCTGGGCCAGCAATATCAACGGGAAGGTGCCAGAGGTGTGCAATGTGTGGGGACATTTCTTGCTCAGGCACTTCCCAACCTGGGGGCCAACTCCGTGACCGTTTCCAGATTTATCTTTGGAAAAATTTACCTTAGGGATTTTCTCAGATAAACGATTTGCAGAAAGAAAATGGATCGCAGTAGCTTCCCCAAGAGGAAGGAGATCTTGGTGTAGAAGAAACTTATCCGGGCTCTGGTAATCCTACCCACAGATAGGCAGCCCCCGCTAGTGATAAAGCAGCTTCCTTTCTGTCTCCCCACAACCTGGATATTTCAGACCAATTTGCTCTTGTCAATTCAGCCCTGAGACAGCTCGTGGTGGAGGTTTGCAGCTCCGTTATTAAAGTGACTGCCTGTGGGTTGTGAGCATCAAGGGATGGCTCCGAAATTACCACTGAGTTACAGCGAACGGTGTCTTCAAGCCGCACTAAAGCCGTCGATGCAGCGAAGCTGTGCTCGGCCCAGTAGCTGTAATGCCACTACAGAAGGTACAGCAGAGGCACGGCACAGGTCGGGGAGGACCTCCTGTTTGCACACTGGGACCAGGCGGGATGCCATCACCTTCCAGCGACTTCTCCAGCAGCAAAGCACAGCTCCGACTTTCAGTAGAACATGCCCACTCCCCGCCATGGCTCAGAGAACGAAGGTGTGGCCTCACCACATCCACGGAAAAATCAAATATATCTTTAGCCACAGGATAAGACAGACACGCAGCCAACTTGCCTGATAAGAAAGTGTCCATGAAACAATAAGGGCGTAGACCCAAAAGAGGTGGGGAAAACCCAGGCTGCCAGATATGCTTGCCTCCATGATATGGCGCTTTCAATGAGTAATCACTTGCCAATACATATGGTGTTTTTGTAGATGTGAAATGTCACGGAACATAACGTACTGATATGTTTAAAAATAAATTGCTGGGATAGCTTAAAAAATAAATGACTGAAGTGAAGGGACTTATGGTGCATTTTGCTGTGGATTAATTTTGTCATTTGATTTGGGTAAAGCTTGATTCAGGTGTCAAACTCAGTATTGACTTAATAAACTGGGGTTTTTTCACTTGCTCTCTGAGGAGTACTGGGGAACAAGGTCAGTCTCTTAATTAATTTATGCAAATTGCTGTTTTCTTCTACTCCATATAAACGTTAGTGATACCTGTCTTATCTCCTTATAGCTAATTGAAGAGCAACAAACACGTAACCACACGCAGGACTTTCTTAAAGTCACAAGCAGGTATGCTGAAACTCTTAAAATCGGCTCAGAACAGCTGCAAAGTGATCATAATTATTATATACGCACGCACGCACAAAAGCATTGATCGAAGTGCAAAGTCCCAAACCCATATTCAGTTACTCAGCACCAGGAGGTGTTACCTAGAGGCACTAGGACAGTGTACAGCCACAGCCCGGTCTGCCACCACAGACCTTGCTCTGGGCATGGAGCAGAGAGACCCAGAGGACATTTGTGGGAGCCTTGAGCATCAGGTTGACTATCACGCTGACTCCATGCTTGACAAATCCACCCCCACATCCCCTTTCTCAGTTTCTCCCATGTTAGTCTCCACCATGTTTTGTCCCCACTTCTTGTTCCCACGAATCAGGATTTGGGTTGGAAGGGACATAAAAGATCATTTCGTTACCATCTCCCTGCCCTGGGCAGGGACACCTCCCACCAGACCAGGTTGCTCCAAGCCCCCTCCAACCTGCCCTTGAACCCCTCCCAGGGACGGGGCAGCCACAGCTTCTCGGGGCAGCCACAGCTTCTCTGGGCAACCTGGGCCAGGCTCTCACCACCCTCACACCAAACAAGTTCTTCCCCACATCTCAGCTCCATCTCCCCTCTTTCAGTGTTAAGCCCTTCCCCCTCCTCCTAGGACTCCCCTCCCTGATCCAGAGTCCCTCCCCATCTCTCCTGGAGCCCCTTTAGGGACTGGAAGGGGCTCTAAGGTCTCCCTGGAGCCTTCTCTTCTCCAGGCTGAACTCCCCCAACTCTCTCAGCCCCATCTCCCAGCAGAGGGGCTCCAGCCCTCCCAGCATCTCCATGGTCTCCTCTGGCCCCGCTCCAACAGGTCCATGTCCTTCTGCTGTTGGTGGCCCCAGAGCTGGAGGCAGCACTGGGGGTGTTCTCCCCAGAGCAAAGGGGCAGAATCCCCCCCCCTCGCCCTGCTGGTCACACTTCTCTTGATGCAGCCCAGGATGCGGGGGGCTTTCTGTGCTGCCACTGCATGTTGCGGGCTCATGTTGAGCTTCTCATCCACCAACACACCCAAGTCCTTCTCCTCAGGGCTTCTCTCCATCCATTTCCCACCCACCTTGGATTTGTGCTTGGGATGATCCTCCCAAATCTAGAGCTTGCCTTCCAAGCGCACCCTTGCAGTGCAATTTCTCCCTCTGTATAGCTGTGCTATAAGCAGAGAGATTAATACACAACAAGGAGCCATAAGATGCCTGTTTTCCTGCTGGAAGATAATGCAGAACCAGTCAGAAAATGGCAAATGCTTACTTCCAGATATTTGAGAGCATAATTTGTCACAATTTCCTTTGGATCTTTTGTTTCTTTTGTGAGAGAAAAAAAAAAAATGTTACAGGTTTAATTTAAAAAAATAATAATTTGGGGCACAAAATTCCAGGGTTCTGCAAGAAACCATGTACAGATTTTAAAACTGAGTTCCAGGTTGCTTGTTTGTTTTGTGGGATTTTTTGGAGAAAACATGTTTTGTGCAAAACTACAAAGCCTCCAGCATTATTTCTAAGAGATCTTCATGTTTTGTTCCCTTCTTTTTTACTTTTTTTTTTAAAGAGAACTATTTGAAAATTTGGCCGAAGTGAAAAGAAAAAAAAAAATAAATAATCACAGGAGCCTTTTCTGGCATGAAAGTTACCTTTACTGGCAAAATCAAACCCAGATATGATGACAGCAACATACCCTGGGCTGTGCAGAAGGGAAGCAGCCTCGTCCCAGCAGGAGAGCTGAAGGTAGGGACGGGAGGCTGGCCCATTACCACTTCTATGGCACAGCAGGTTTCCCACATCTCCATTGCTTTTTGATGAGTGGTGTAAATAGCGGAGCCGCTCTTCCCTATGAAAATGTTCTGTGTTTTTGCAAGTCGCTCCCCTGCCTCCCCCAGCCTTCCCCCCGAGGCTCTTCTCTCCAACCCATCACACCCTTCCCCTGCTTCTCCCTCAACCCCCAAAGTTCAGCCTGGTTGTATTTATCCCAAACCATTCTTCTTCCTTTCACATCGCACACCCAGAACACCCTGTTCGGCCACAGGCACCCCAGGCTGCAGAGGGATGGTGGCATGAGGATGAGGAAGAGTGGACATGGGCCGCTGATGAAGCTTAAGAAAGATGTTCTTATCACTGTTGATTCCCAGCCTGTGATGGGTGCTCACAAGTGACGCAAATGTCGGTGTCCCTCCTGTGAGCTGGGGGTCTGGGCTATCCTTGTGGCCACTACTGGTCCAGGGCTGCATGCAGGTGCTCCCACAACTGGGTCTGGAGCTGTTGGAGATGCCCTGGTCTCCAGCTACAGCTTCAGGAGGCATGGTCTCTTGTTTGTCCACCTCCAAGCAAACATGATGGATGCATGGGGCTTTTTTTATCAGGCTGTGGACAATGGGTAATACCAGCCTGCAATGTCAGGGGACAGCCCACCTGAGAGGACAGGTGGGCTGGCAGGATCTGGAGGCCACTAGCCTGGCTGGACAGCACAGTACAGGTGGCTTAGAATCATAGAACGGTTTGGGTTGGGAGGGACCTTAAAGATCATCCAGTGTCACCCCTGGCCCTGGGCAGGGGCACCTCCAACCAAGCCAGGTTGCTCCAAGCCCCATCCAGCCTGACCTTGAACCCCTCCAGGGATGGGGCAGCCACAGCTTCTCTGGGCAACCTGGGCCAGGCTCTCACCACCCTCACACCAAACAAGTTCTTCCCCACATCTCATCTCAGTCTCCCCTCTTTCAGGGTCAAACCCTTCCCCCTCCTCCTATGGCTCCCCTCCCTGGTCCAGAGTCCCTCCCCATCTCTCCTGGAGGCCCTTGAGGGACTGGAAGAGGCTCTAAGGTCTCCCTGGAACCTTCTCTTCTCCAGGCTGAAGCCCCCCCCAACTCTCTCAGCCCCCCCTCCCAGCAGAGGGGCTCCAGCCCTCCCAGCATCTCCGTGGCCTCCTTTGGACCTGTTCCGACAGGTCCATGTCCTTCCTGTGCTGAGAACTCCAGGCTGAGTCCTGAGCATCATCCCGGCCCCTGCCGCTGGCTCCCTGAGCACTTCTCCTCTGCTCCCAGGTAAACCCAGACGTGTTTGCTTAAAATAACACACCCCCCCCACCACCCCCCGAGCCCCTGGCGGGTTCCTCTCCTCTGGAGCTGCGTGGAGGGGCTGAGCACACGCGGGCACCTCAGGCACGGAGGCAAATTCGGCGCTCGAGCAAAGTGCGAGACCGTGGGAAGCGTCTGGACGGGTTGAGGCTCCACCGTGCCTGGCGGCGGCTCGCTCCGTGCCAGCCTGGCAGCCAGCTGCCACCCTCCTTATGGCTCTGCCTACATGCATCCCCTCTGCAGCGATTCCTAAATGTGCAATATCAACATTGCAGTGGCACAGGATTTTTGCATGTAATTATCCTAAGGTTTATTTGAATAAAAAGATGGTGAAGGGGGAGGGAGGAAGAGCCCGTCTAAATCTTGCAGATCATGCAAAGTCTAGCAGCTCTGGTAGCAGAGCCTGGAGATGCCGATAGACAGTTAAGAGCACAGACACACAGCCATATCTGTATTTGCTTTGAAGCGTGCTGCTAAAACATGTTGCCATTGAGATTCCTAAGCCCCACATTTTAAAATATTCATTGCCACAGCCCAGATTCTCTCCCGAGGAGCACAAATCCAGGCAGAGACGAGAATCTATCTGGCATCCCCTTGTGGCTTTGCTTCTCCCTGCTGCAAACGGGAGAAGCAGTCGTAAAACCAAAGGACACCCCATATCTTTGTGGATCGTAGCCAGGCCTCATGGCAGAGAAGAGAATGTCCTCCAGTAGTTCTCTCTTCAACATCTGTAAAATCTGGGATGAAGAATAGTGAGAAATCCATAACAAGGGATCCTTAAGGAATATCCATACTCCTATTTAGAGCTGCAGAAAGGACTATTTTAGTGACACCCTCAGAGCCACCTGGGCACCTTTAGAGACATCTGAGCCAAATGTGCTGTGTCCAGGGGCAGGATGGATGTGGGGGCATGACCGTCCAGCATGGACCATCAACCCCTCTCTTCCTGCAGTCCAGTGGCTCGCTCCCATCCCCTGCATGCTCTCCTTGCCTGTCGGGGCCTCCACTTGCTGCTGCTGCCCAGAGATGTGATGAAAGGCTTTACATGAGAAAAATACACGGACTTTCTCATGACCTACAACGTTATTAGTCACCTTTTATTCTCCCTGAAATTTCCCTAGGGTCTTGGTCACAAAGACCACATTTTGGAAGGACTCAATGTGTAGATCCTGACCCCCAGGCAACCACAGCTGCTTCAAAATGACCTTCTTTGGAGACAGGGGTCCTCTTTCAAAGAGTCCAGGCACTTTGCTGTGTATTCCGGGACCAATTCAGCAGTGGCCCCACAAAAAGGCTGAGATTAGGAGGTGCCCCAGGGCTTCAAAATACATCTACAAATTGTAAAGTGTAGATGATCTTCCCACACACGGTTCTCCCGGCAAGCTGCAGACCAAACCATAATTTTTGTGGGTCAAATTTCGTTAAGGAAGGCCGGGTGTTTCTGAGACATTTAACATTTGTCTCCGGTTATTGTCCTGGTGATTTACATAATGGATTAGTACAGATTAGCCCAGCATTCGGAGAGTCACTGGGTTGCTTTGCATGCACCATAGGCAAAGGATTCAGGCTGTAAATGGGATGATCTAATAACAAGCATAATTGCTGTTTTATAGACTATAAGTACTGCCATGTCAGTAGCTCGTCTAACTCTGCAGCAGGGCCATTGTACAAATATAAATCCCCCAGCCACTGAACAGCTCTTCAGAGGCTCTTCGGTGCAGCAGCTACAGAGAGTGTCCTCGCACACGGGAAGCTGAACACCTCTGTTGTGAACCAACAGCAGCAAATTAATTGATCCGGGCCTTTAAAGCTACTAGGCTGAGCATCAGAAGATACAGGGCTCCCTTCCTGTTTTCCCAAGCCCCAGAGTGATGCTTGGGGGGAAACTGAGGCAGGAGCACTGGAGGACACTTCAGAAGTGGAACACAGGGTATAAAATGGGTTTTCTTTATCATAACCCAATCCCAGTGCTTTTCTCTCCAATTCACTGGTAAATTGATTGGTAAATTCACTGGCAAATTCAGGGTTCAACAATTAATTTCTCCCAGGTGTTTGGTACCACTCAGGAGCAAACTATGCCCATACTCTTAATATCACAAAGCTTTTTAGAAAGGGAGAGGCTGGCAATTGCAGCAGCATTTTTGAATCATTCATAATTTTGCACAGGGACAACTTCTGTAGGTGTCTTGTTTCCTCTACATTTGTAATGTTTTAGGACTAAAAATAACAAGGAATTGCTGTTCAGAATGTAAGCGAGGAATTAGAGTTGCAAAGGAACTTGAGAGTAAAACCGTAGTGGAGGACATCAGAGCTTTCCCACAGCCACAACTACAAACCCAATTAATCCTGGGTTAGGCAGAACGAAAACGTGCAGCTGGAGAGATTCGCAGCAAACGCTCGGAAACAGCTTTAACTTTCCGTCCAAACATATGCAGATAGTGATGAGAAATTTTTTTTGAAAGTTGGTTTGAGCTCATTAGTAACCACAAACACCGAAACGCAGTAATCCTAACCCCATGGGCACTGTCTGCCAGCCCTGAGCACCTGCGTTGCCTCCCCGTGGCTTGGCCTGTTCATTTCTGGGGAGAAATGTGATGCTTTGGGGCATCAGAGCTGCACTCCTCCTCCTGCTCTCCTCGTGAGACTGCTCCCACCACCTGGACCAAAATACTAAGGTGGTTTTAAACAGCTGCTGTGGATCCTGGATCACCTCCTGCAGACGGGTTTCAGGCTCCTTGATGGAGCTGCCTGGGCTCATTCAGCAGTGACAGCCATGGAGCCAGGCTTGGGGATGGGACCCAAGGCTGCCTGGAGTGCTGGCAGTGGGGCAGACCCTTGGGGTGGTGTGGGGAACAGGGCACAGGGCTGGAGATCCTACCCTAAGGATGCTTCTAAATATCTGCAGGCAGGGCAGGGGGCAGATGACAGCATCTGATGACATGGGCAGGGCATCTGCAGGGGAGCATCAGCACGTCCCCACGCAACCCTGCTCAGGGTCCTGAGATGATCTGAGGTGGTTTGGGGAGGCAAACCCATCACTGACACACCAGTGGTCTCCCTGTGCTCACCATCCCCTCACAAGGAGGGGCTGGCTTGAAGCCAGCTCCAGCCCATCGCTCTTTTCAAAGTTCATTCTGAGGTAGCTCTGTGCTGTATGTTGACCAGTTGATCCACCCAACTAGTAAAGCCATTGGCCTAAAGCAAAGGCCACCCTCTGGTTCCCTTGCTTTTGGGATGATCTCAGCTTTCTTTACAGCAGGTCACTGCCTCTATTCTTCCCAAGCGCATTGACATGCCCACCTCCTCTGAGTCCTCCTCCACAGCAGGGGTCTGCTGAAACTCACTGCCTGATGATTTCCATGCTGAGCTCTCTTCTGAGCCAAGGGGATGAGAAAAATTCACGTCCTGGAAGTTTCAGCCTCTTATTTCGGAATTAATTTTGCAAGCTCCTCCTTGGACCGAGCTCTCTGCGGGCTCAGGCATAACAGGGCCAGTGAGAGGGGAAAGTCATGTTGCTGGTTAAATCTCCAAAGCAAAAATAATCCATTTTAATGAAGGTTCACAATCTGCAATGAATGTGAAACAATGTTGTCAGCTAAGCTGTTGCATTATTCACTTTTATTTGTACAAGGTCCTTCCATTAATATTTGACTACAAGAGAATGCAATTAAAAATTTTCTACTTGAATAAACCTCTCACCACTGTGTTAGTTAAAGGATAAAAACCTTTTACGTTGCAGTAGAAGAGAATTTAGCACACTGGCTCTGGGCACGTGGGGCACACACCAACTCATTAAGGTTCCCGCACCCCGGATTTTCTTTTCTCCTCCTGCTTCTTCGTGGTGTCTTCCCTTCAGCCCTCACCCCATAAAGACTCCTCTGTGTTTCCCTTCTCCCCCTCCCTGTCATTTGGAGTATCCCAAAGCAGTCCTTTCCTTCTGAACAGAGCCAAAACAAGCAGGGATGTGGGGTGGGGGGTTAGTGCAGGCAGTGGGAAGAACCCACAGTCCACAATTCCCAGTAATTTCACAAAAATAACAGAGAGAGAGCCCCACTTCGCCAGAAAGAAGTGGGACTTTGCATTTGTGTGCATGGGTGTTTGCTGGCAGGGAGAGATGATTTATTATTTAAATTTTTGCATGCATGGACGGGCACTGAATTAGTTGTAATCTCCCAGGGCAAGAGGAAAAAGCCTTCTAGGATCCTGGAAGACACTTCAGAGAAGACACGAGTTCAGCTCGCAGACTGGTCACAAAAGGGAAAACATTAGGAACGAGGGAAAGAAGGATGATATGCAAAGCATGGGGTTACATATATCAGCATTATGTGCTATTTCCCTTTCCAGAGCATCCAAGAACAAAGGGCACTTGGTGCAAATAAAGAAACAGAGTTCAGGTGGGCACAGAAGTGAATACGGTTGGTTTGTAGAGCATGATACAACAAGACACCCATGAAGAAACAGGTCTGTGTGTGTACAGATTGGTCTCAGAGAAGAGGGCAAACAATGTGTCTTGAGAAGGACTGAAGCAAGAGGACCAAAGTGTTGGCTCTTTTGAAAATACACCCCTGTCTCCCAGGGTAATACAGGGAGCTGTGATGTACAATGAGGAGACAAACATTTTGTCCTCTTCTAATTCTTCTGGGGCCTTCAGGAGAGAAAGGGAGGGACTCTTGATCAGGGAGGGGAGCCATAGGACAAGGGGTAATGGTTTTAAACTGAAAGAGGGGAAATTTGCATGAAATATCAGGAAGAACTTCTTTGGTGTGAGGGTGGTGAGAGCCTGGCCCAGGTTGCCCAGAGAAGCTGTGGCTGCCCCATCCCTGGAGGGGTTCAAGGCCAGGTTGGAAGGGGCTTGGAGCAACCTGGTTTGGTGGAAGGTGTCTCTGCCCAGGGCAGGGGGTGGGACTGGATGGGCTTTAAGATCCTTTCCAACCCCCACACCATTCTATGATTCTATAATTCATCTCCTGGACTCTCTGACACTACTTGTCTATGACAGTAACTGGTGGGAAAACCAGCTGATGGCAAAAGGAAAGTTCACCTGTAGTTGACTGAAAAGACTGAAAGCCAGAATTGGGTGGGATAGAAAGAGAAAACATGTGTGCATATATAGAAGAGGAGCCTCTGGCCCTAAGGTCCTCTGGCCTTCGAAAACTAAGGCGAGTAGGTGTTCAGAGCCAGGGCTTTTGGCCTAGAAATCTGGGGGCAAAGAGGGTCAACCTTGGGGCAGGCAGATGGCAAGGTGCAAGTGACCAGTGTGTTGGCTCAGATGTAGAAGAGGCACTAGGACCAGGTGAATAACAGTACCTCTGCAAGTGGCTTTACTGGGGAAAGGAACCCCAAGAAGGCTTTCACTGCTCCAGGGATCTCCAGATAAGCAGAAGTGCAAAGAGAGCTGATGGTGGGGGAAGGATGCTCTGGTTCAGCAGATCCAGGTCCGGCATCCTGTAGGTCGCCTTTGGTTTTTTTGGAAGAAGATCTGCTGGGGCACACAGCAGACAGCTAGCTGCTCTGAGAGGTGGTGTACAACCCCAACACATGCCCAAACCTCAGTGGTCCCTGTGGGAAATTCACACATTGACAGTTAAACACCACCCAGGAACACAGTAACATTTGTAGATCTGTACCTACCTCCTTTCAGGACAAAGCAGGCATCTTACCACTGGGCAACAAAATCCATTCCATGGTGTAAGAAGCTACCAGGGCTGTCCTCCTCTTCCTATGATGAACAGTTTCCCATTTTTGTGACAAACACAGCTCCACAGCTAGATGTCCTTCACTGAGCAACTGAGGTCTGCTGGGATTGGAACAGCCCATGGACGTGGATCCTGGGGCAGAGGGACACAACTAACAACCAGTAGCAACTCCTCAACTGGTAATCAGGGAGCATTCTGCTCTTCCGTCCTCTCCTGATCTCATAGGTGGGATCTTTCCTGGCTGTTGGTGGGGAAGGTGGCAGTGATGTCCAGAGCTCACGGAGAAGTCACTGGCACCATCTGCGGGCTCTTCTGAGATGCTCCAGCTGCACGCCTGGACATCTCACATCCCGCAGCTGCTACTGCGAGTCGGGGAATTAACTCATCTAATGCTAAGTAATCCGTCCATCGAATACTAAGCACCACCTAAAGCAGGTCCTTGGAGTCTCAGATTGCACAACCATATATAGAGGAATCTTTGGACCTTAAATGCTCTATGCTTCAACTCTTCACTGATAAAATGAGGATTAAGAAGCTCATTCATCTCAGAGAGTGTTGTGAAAAATCAGTCCATTAGTTTGTGTCCCATTAATGTTATCTAGGCCAAGGAGATGAATAATTCTGTCCCCAGAAGAAGATTTGTATAGCGAGCAGCATATAAGACAAGAGACCATACCAAACAATAAAGCTGAAGCGAGATCTTGAGGAATGGCTCGTTAAGTGTGTGCCATTCATCCCCGCACCCAGCAGAGGGTCAGGCTGCCTCTCGCACCAGCGCTGCGTGTTTATCAGCAGAGGCTGCAGCGGGGTTTGAGGCGTAGGGGGGCTGCGTGAAAGCTTTGCAGAACACCTTAATTGGCATGTGCCCCACCTTGAGGGTGATCAAGTCCCAACCGACGTATTTTTCTATTTTCCTTTTTTTTTTTTTAATGCTGTGTTTTTCTGCATAATCACTTCAAGAGCCCTCGTCCTTGTTAAGCGACAGCCGTTCACCAGGGAACACGGGAACGAGCTGGTGGGGACCAACGATCCTCACCGAAGATCAGATGTTCCTGGAATAGCTGGGGCAGCCCAGGGCCACAGAGGGAGCGAGCAATTTGCTTCCAGCGCTCAGGGATTTTGCTGTTATCACCCATCTTTGTTCTCCGAAGGGTTAGTGTAACTCCTTCTGACTATGGCTGCGTCTGGAGGCCACTTAAGTGTCGGAGCTCATGAAGAATGCATGAGCTTGGAGCCGAGTCCCTCCTCCAACGCACAAATCTCTGCTTGAATAAGGGTGGATGCTGCCAGTTGACTGTGAGGGGTTCTGCCTTTGCCACCCCTGGACCCAAACATGTCTATCTCAGGCACCCAGGCAGTTCACCACTGTAGTGGTCCTCTAGCCGTTGTGAGCAGCTGATCCTGGAGCTCTCTGCTCCTTGAGGTCCTTGAGAAGAGGACCCTTGAAGCACCCAGGCAGGTGCCAGGAACATCTGCTGCATGGCCAGGCCTTGCTTTCCAACACAAACGCAGAGCAGGAGGGTTGTTTCAAAGAGGACAAGTCTGTTCAGTGAAGGGGACAGGTTTTCTGATGTTTATCCTGGCTCCTGAGGGAGCTTCAAGACTTGTGTTTAGACATGAAATGCTTAGATTTCTTCTTCTCTGTCCTGCATTAGACTGCAGTCAGGAAGGATTTGGGTTAAAATATCCCATTCTCTTTCCTTCTGCCCCTCCGCTCTGGCAAGAGCTGGGGTAAATGTAGGCTTCAGCAGCAGGGCTCACATACTGACCCACAGCCAGGTTTCAAATCCTTTGAAGAACATGTATGCCCTGTGGGCCTCCAGCCATGGCTACCAGAGCTTTTCTTCAAGCAGAGGTAGCCGAAGCACAGCCTCTGGGTGTCCAGGACGTACAAGGCAACGCGGAGAGGTATCTCCACCCAAGCTGTTCAAGTGATGTGCCCAGATACGTGCTCAGGGCTTCGCAAATGAGCAACCAACACACCACCCACGCCTGAGTGTGTTAGCTTTAAACGTGCACCCGTTGCTGCACCAAACAGCTTTTGTATACAACGGATGGAACCTGAAATGTCTGTTTCTGACAGTCTCCAAGGTATTCACCGACAAGACTTCTGATGATATAAAGAAATATTTTCATTTCATTCAAAATACCTCCACTAGTTACAAGCTTGCCCTTTTAGCGGAGAATGATGTGGAAAAATCTCAGTGTCAGAGAGGCAGCCTGAAAAAATTAAAAGAAAATGGAAAAGGCAGTGGCTGAACAGGAGCTGGCAACTAATCTTATCTTCAGTGAGCCCCTCCTGTAACAGGTACAGAGCTGCCTGGGAAGGACTAAAGGTGCTAAAATATGATGTTTATTGAATGATCAAGGAGTACTGCACTGGCTGTTCAGGAAGATTTATTCTCCATCTGTGCTTGTTTTTATTCTACTGGCATGTCTAATAAATATCAACTCTTTTAAACAAAAGCATCTCCATTTGCAAACGTGTTAGCAAACCTTTGGCATTTCCCAATGTTTGTGCCTCAAGCCGCCCTGCCTGGAGGTCCACATGCTCATCCCCAGGTCTTGCCNCACTTCCAGATGCACACACAGGTGGTTACTCAATAATCCAGGGAATTTTAGAAAGCAATTACTAAGTGAAAAGTCCGTATTACACAAGCACACCAAGGCTCAGAAACCCTTGCTGTGCAACTAGAAAAGAAAAAAAAAAATTTAAAAAAAAAATTAAAAAAAAATTAAAATCACCAAATCCCAGGGCCCTGCGAGGCAGTAAGTAAAGTTTGGCAACTTCCAAATGCATAACCCGTTGTTACAAGCTGTTCTGTGCGGCTCCCCAGAGGGCTGGTCCATAAAGGATAACAACCTTTGCCTGCTGGGAGCTATTAGCTTAAATGGTAGCGGGCTGCTGCAGCATTTAAGCCTGATTATAATAGTGTCATTGGATTTGTATGCGCTGGGATCCGTGCAGATGGATTTCACAAAAATTCTAAGAAATTACATCCAGGAAAGGGAGTTAAAGGGATGTCTCTATGCGTGGCAAGCGCTGGCTGAGTAAAATTGCAAATAGAGGATGGCCAGGAAAAAAAAAAAAAAAAGATAAAAGAAAAAAGGAAAATCCCAAGTAAGTTAAATGAGGTTCAATATTGTGATGGGGAAGGCAGGAACAGAAATATTTTCCAGAATCTGGAATCTGCTGGAACGCACAGATGTATTAATCATCAAAATGCCCACATGTCGCTTCTTCTTTTTTGCATTAGGTATGAGAGCACATTAAATCATTTGCTGTGTTACACATGGTGATGCACAAAATTTGGCAGGTATCGAAACCCTCCATACAGGTGTTATCTGGAGATTAGCGCTTCTCCCTCCCCATCATTTCCAGGGATTCAGAGGACAGACTGCAAGCCAGGAAATCTCATCAGATCAGATAGCAAAACCTGAATTTCCACATCCTGGAAACAAGCTGGTAATTTATACCTGGCGAAAGCACGTCCCCCAGAACAGCATCGATCTGGTACGATTTGTTTGTCTGCCTTTGACTTGCAGACGTCAGGGCATTTACACGTTTCAACCAACGCACCTCCCGACCTCCTCCTTGAGAAGATAAAGGGCTACGTTCTTGCAGCATCTTCTGCTCAAGGGTTTTTTTGTTTCTGTTTTCTTTTTGGATTCGCACACTGATCCATTTAGTGGATCTTTTCGGCAGTTTTCTCACCCTCAGAGCTGTCATAGCATCCACACTGCTCCCCAGTTTTCCAGGGGGCCATCCTTGAGCCGCTGAGATGCGGCCGATGGAGCTGGGCCACCACCAATGCAGCAAGTGATGTCACCAACAGTCCAGTCTCCCCACCAAACCCAAAAGTGCCCAGCATGGTGCAGCTGGGAAGCAGTGAGCTTTCCAGCAGCTTCTTTGTTTACAGAGCCATTTATAAGCTTCCACTTAATTAAAATAATCACTAATAAGCCTGGCAGCTTAGCAGAAGCAGCCCGCGTTCTTCCTGCACTCGCAGAGGATTGTCTGCTCCCAGTGTCTATGGCCACCGCCTCGGCTCAGTCGTGCTTCACCAGAGATGTTGGAATGAAGGGAGACAAGCAGGAGACAGGACTTCAGAACACCTGATACCAGCCTGAAACCACCCGAGCATAACGTTTTCACTTCCAGAGCGGAGCTTCAGCATCCCCATCGCACACCCATCCCTGCCAAGAGCCCGCCGGAGCGGGTGCAGGGGGGCACAGTGCCCACCACCCACGCTCACACACACATGGGCAGCCCTCCAATTTCACCCCCACTGCCAGGGCAGCAACCCTTGGCTTTACAGCCCGGGCCAGGGTCACCTGCACAGCCTTCATATGTTTGGAGGCTCCATACGTACCTCCATACGTAACCCTTCACTACCTCTCCCAACCTCCACCGCTTGGACAAGCGGAGCCTCATTGCCCCATAATTCTGTTTTAACTTTTCTCAAAATCTTTCCCTCCGTCTTAAGGCGAAGAGAAAGAAAAAAAGAAAAAAACATGCACATTCCCTATTTAGAAACATTCTTGTGATGTTTATTGGAACAGGCTGAAAGAGCTGAGGTTTGAAAATTAGTATCTGGCAAGGAAACAGTGTCCTCAGGGGCCAGAGAACAAGCCGCACTGGGAGGAAAGTGATGGGACCAGCCTTTAAAGGCTGGAAAATTGCAAACCAAGTGTGCTCAGCAGTATTTTCCTTTATGCAGTTCTTTTATTCTTAAGATGAAAATTGCTCGGGACAAAAGCATCAGCCTGATACCTGGGACAGTCTGCTCCTTACTCTCCTTTTTCCTGAGAAAATATGTGGTTCTTTGAAGAGAAGAAATGTTCAGCAAGAAGCAAATGCCAACGTGACCATTTTTAATGCAAATTCTCCGAGATCTCTCTCCCGCTCCTCTAATACTGCATAGGAAATCTGTGACAGTGCCTTGGCAGGGCTGTCAGTCTGCGCCGCCTCTGCACCGCCGGGAGAGGAACAGGGGGCCTGTGGTGGTTCTACATGATGAGAAACTGCCTTGTTCATTTCCCAGCCTCTGATCCCTCAACGCGATAGCGAGGGCCTCTTCCACCCCTCGCCGGGACTCGCCGTGCCGTCACTCGGAGCTTTTGACGCATGGACCAAGATGATGCCGGCAGTATCACCGCAAGGATGCTCCCGTGGGCAGGAGGGGTGACAACAGTGTCCCCCGCAGGGGCAGGCACAGAGGCACCTCCTTGCAGGGCTGATCCCAGCCTGCACAGAGTTAAACCCCGCTCCGGAATTCCCAGGGTGGGTCTTGTGCTTCAGCTGCTGCTCCAGTGTCTCCAGGGGTGGTGGACGTGGCTGTGGCTTTTCCCAGCAGTTCTTCCCACACTGGCCCTCCGCTGGGATTCGGCAGAGCCCCGAGCTTTGCCCCGTGGAGCATTGCACCGACCCACGACCCAGGCTGCCGCTGCTCACCGCCCCCGGGGACGGACGGACGGAGGGACAGACGGACGGGGAGGCCAGCGGTTCCCACAGTCACGCCGGGGAGGAGGAGGAGGCGCAGCCCCCCAGATGCAGCCCCTGGGAGCCATAAATCACAACAGCTCCCTGCCACCACTCTCCGCTGGCCCCAGGACGGGTGTGAGCCCCAACTGAGGATGCTGTCAAGAGTCCCTCCCCAGCTTTCCTGGAGCCTCTTTAGGAACTGGAAGGGGCTCTAGGGTCTCCCCAGACTCCAGGCTGAACCCCCCCAACTCTCTCAGCCTGTCCTCACAGCAGAGGGGCTCCATCCCTCCCAGCATCTCCATGGACCTGTTCTCTATGATATGTTCTCTAGGACCCATCCTCCCCAAAACAGTTCCACTCACTTTTCTATCGTCTTGGCACCAGCGTGGACCAGTCCCCAGCATGCACAGCATTGCACGCTGATGCACACGAGTGTGCACACCTTTAGCAGGGTCAGTGCCTCCGGCCGATTGCTCCTCTGGCAAACAAATCACGTCCTAATTAACATTTGTCTGTCCACAAACACACTCAGCCACAGACCTGACTTGCCCGTTACCTGTACCACCACGTGCACCACAGAGTGGTCCATCCATACAGATGCTGGATGGTCACAAGAGCTCATGAAATGATATCTGGGGGCCCAGACCAGTTTCTGCAAGCCCTTCTCCAGTCTTGTACCCTTATGCTAACTGGAAGTGACTCCTCTGCCCCAGAAATGTCCGTCCGGAGTACAGCTGCAGAGGGAATAGTGGGTGTAATGGTTCAGCAAGTGATGACTCATGAGTTCCGAGTGCTTTAGTAGTATTAACTAATTAATACTCACTAATTAGCCCCATCTGGTCAGCATGTGACTGAGTGCTATAGTATGCGTGCGAGAAAGGTCATTTCCACCAGGTGACGAAACGCCTTGTCTTTCCTGTGGAGACAATGAGCTCAAAGCAGGGAAGTGGTGGGATGGTAAGAGCCTGTGAACAACATCCACTGGTCAACCCAACCAGGAGAGTCCTTCCTGCAGGATGGGATGAGTCTGCCGCAGACCAGGAGCACCCAAGCTGATTTTCCCACCTGAGATGCACAAGAGGTGTGAGAGAAGGTGGGAGGAGAGCCTCAGGAACCGCTCTCCCTGGCCGGGATGCCCAAGCCGTTGGGAAGGCAAAGGGAACCTGCTGGAAGACCGCAGCGGGCGGGGAGCTGCCGAGCTGTAATCCAGCCTGCCTGGCTATTTAATGCTTCTTATTGCAGCCCTGAATTCTTCCTCTCCCTGCAAGACAAATGTGATCACTGCGCCACATGCTTCACTAGCCTTCCCCGGCAACGTTCAATTCAACCACTGAGTTTTGCTGGGGGGCAGGATAAGATTGTGCAGATATAATAACTCCATTCATCACCGCCGAGCCGGGGTGGGCAAACAGCGCTTTGTAAATGACTGGGGAAGTTTGGCAGCTCAGATCCCACCAATCTCCCTGACAGGCAATACCAGCGTGCCCTCGAGCCCCGGAGCAGCGCAGCCGGAGGAGCCAGACCCTGCTCCCACCACGCTGGCATGGACCCTGCCACCCCGTGGTGCGCCATCCTGGGTGTACATAGGAGCTGATGGCCCCACTGATGGCTGCCGGCACTCAGTCTGGGGGTGCTGGTACCCCAGCAGTGGTACCCCAGCCATCAGTGATGGTCTGAGGCTGGTTGCTGCAGACAGTGCACCCACGGGGGGGACCCATCTGCAGCCTCCCACGGGCTTTGGGAGCCTTGCTCTTGGACTCCACCAGGTCCCTGTGTCCCACTGTGGATGTGTTACACATGATCAACCTGAGCATCAGAAGCTTTTGGTGCATCCCCAGGGCACTCCCACGCACAGAGCCTGGCGCTACTGGCTGATGTGTCCCCTCCTGATCTATCCTGCCTCGAAGAAGTGGCTTCCACTAGCCAAAATATAAAAGAAAACAATGGGTATTTTAAAAATAAAAGGCTCAGAGAGACATGGCAGCTCCGGCCGCATCCCACACTGCCCCCTCACTGCTCTTGACACCTGGGAAGTGCAATCCCGCTGCCGACATGTGGCTTGGATTCAGTAGCTGTATTAGCCCTAATTCCCCATACAGATATCCTCTGCTTATCTAGGATCTGTGGGCAAGGAAGCCCGAGCCAATACTGCTAATTTCCGTAGCCATCCGATAGCCTCCATTGCATTCCACATCATAAATAGCTTCGCAAGCCAGAGCCGTAGGGAAGTGCTCCCCATGTGCTGGGCTTGCATGGACCACAGAGAAATCACTGCAGGGACACAGCTCAGTCACCTCCAGGGCAAGCTGGCTGTTAAACACCCTCAGGCTGGGGAGATTGTCCATTTTCAACTAAATTTTTGGCCTACATCTGGTTTTAGGGGACTGGGTTGGGCTTTTTTCCCAAATTTTTGATTACCAAATTTGTACAGAATTGAAAACAACTAGTTTAGTGAGGGATTGCTGCTATCTGGGCTTTTCATCAGAAGGCGAGCATCTGTTAACGAAAATCCAAGGGGTTGACTTTTTCTTTCTTGACACAAAACAGCCTTTCTAGAGCTTAATAAAAATGTGAGTAAGGCACTTGCTGCCAAGGATGCAAAAAAAAAAAATCGATTTAGTGTGTTGAAGTTCATTCATTATTTTTTGCAAAATATTTTTGAGGGTGAAATTTCCTGCGTTTGCTTTCAGCAGACTTTGCAGGAACGTGTTAAGATGCTTCTGACTAGTACAGCGATTCCTGATGTTCATTTTCAGGATTAAAAAAAAAGCCCAGGTTCTTCTGATTATTTTAATTTCACAAACAATTAGAAAACCGTTGCAGCTTCCTACACAAATACCACATTGTGAGTATCTCTCTACGAAATACGTAGCACAGCTAGTCTTGTTTAAAGTGAGAATAAATAAATAAATAAATAAACGACACAAATAATTATCAAAATGCCTTCGAGCAGCATATATTCTGACAGAGTAATGAAGTCAGGTATGCATTGTAATCTGTCAAGCCAAACAACTCACTTTTAGTATTCCTCTAATGCTTTCTTCCAAGTAAGCACTATATTTATTTATGGATTACTATATAGGCACTATATTTACTTATATATTTCCTCCGATTTTTCAAGGAAATGGCATTACAGGTACATTACATCAGGGGATGGAGAAGCGTTATCCAGAACATGCAAGTCAACCCACGGTCGGATCTGTTCTGCAAGGCCCGTTCATGAAGTCACAGAATGGTTTGGGTTGGAAGGGACCTTAAAGACCATCCAGTGCCACCCCCTGCCCTGGGCAGGGACACCTCCCACCACACCAGGTTGCTCCAAGCCCCCTCCAACCTGCCCTTGAAGCCCTCCAGGGATGGGGCAGCCACAGCTTCTCTGGGCAACCTGGGCCAGGCTCTCACCACCCTCACACCAAACAAGTTCTTCCCCACATCTCAGCTCCATCTCCCCTCTTTCAGGGTCAAACCCTTCCCCCTCATCCTAGGGCTCCCCTCCCTGATCCAGAGTCCCTCCCCAGCTTTTCTGGAGCCTCCTGAGGGACTGGAAGGGGTTCTAAGGTCTCCCTGTAACTTTCTTTTTTCCAGGCTGAACCCCCCCAACTCTCTCAGCCTGTCCTCACAGCAGAGGGGCTCCAGCCCACTGACCATTCCTATCATCCTGATAGCACATGGTGAGGTTCTCCTGCCCAAGCATGGTCAGTTGGTCTGAGCAGCTCAGGGATGCCACTGCACGTAGCCGTGCTAGGGACAGCCTAGGTGTGTGGGGCATCTTCCCTTCATTAATGTATGAGAAGATTCACACAGAGGGTATAAAGGAGAGGTTTTCAGGCACAGGGAGAAGAATTGGCAAGTTCTTCTTACAAACCACTGAAAAGTCAATTTGTTGCTGCTGCTCTTCTTCTTCCCTGTGCTGGAATAGGAGGGAATGACTCACAAAGAGAGTAAAACAGGATGAGAGGTGCCATGCTCCTTCCAAGTGAGACCTTCCATGCCAGAAAGTGCTGAAAGTCCTCACCCTTCTGCTCAGTGATGGGTTGGGGGTGCAAATGGCTTGGCTAAAGTTCACAGAAGAGATGTCATGAGCTGGAGCTATGAGACCAGCATGGTAAAGAGCAGAGCAACATGGGGACACAGGAGACCAGTGGCCAGTCTGGACTGGGCAGACTGGGAGGAATAGCTCGATGGTAGGCAGGGCTGGAGCAGAGTTCTAAGAAAACCACACAGAACATGGCAGTGGCCACAGGACATGTGCAGAAACACCATGTAACAGCATGTCCATAAGCAACTAATAACTGGGAAAGTCACATAAAAATCCACATCCTGCACGTTCCCACAGAAAACAGCAATACACAGCAGGATACAAGGGTCGTTAGACCAAAATTCAAGGACTTTTGGCAGAGCAACATCATTCTAAAGAAAACTTTACATTTTTATTGCTACATGGAGTGTACTACGTGCATTTATTATTTTAAATGGATGAACACTTTCCCAGGGGTTGTGGTCTCTCCTGACCAGACCAACAGAGGTTGGGAACATCATTCCCATCCCTGCAACTTTGAGTCCTAGAGCAACCTGCAAGCAGAGCCCAGACCAGGCAAGGAGAAGTGAGCTGGGACCTCCATGGGGATGAAAGTGAGGGCCTGAAGGTGGCATGATACCCAGGGCCAACCTGGGGTTGACTTTGCAATTATTTTTCCCCCTCTTCTCTTCTAGATGCAGCTTCACTGGAGGTGTTGACAGCTCACGGACTATTGGGAAGGACATAGAGCAGCCTGGAAAAAATCCTTGGATGTGGAGATCTGGGCCACCAGTGGAATCTTGCTAGCAGCAAGGAGCAAGACCAGGCTTCTGAAAACTACATGAAATGAAAACAGCCATAAATTGGAAAACAATCTTGTCTCTCTGATGGAAAAGATGCGACTTTCAGAGGCTTCAATGACGTTTTATGCCAATGTCCTAATGAAGCACAAGAAAAGACACATTTCTGACTATGGCTGTAAAAGAGACATTTGCATAATGTTTGTCTGCAGATTGGGGTGTTACGCTATGATAGCTTTAGAGGAAGGACAGGCTGTCCTCTTCAAAGTGTCACTGAAAAATGTGCTTCCCTCAGAGACTAAGGGACGGCATTTGCATTCCTTGCTCGGTGAGAAATAAGCAGCCCAGAGGCTTCTTGGTGAGACATTCAGCAGGTCACCGTGTGCCTTGGGACAGCAGCGGGGATGCAGAAGGGTGCCCACCACCTTCCCAAGCACATCCCAGTCTGGAAGGAGCTGGGACCAATGTGCCTATCAGCTCCCAGGAGAAGTGGGAGCAGTTGAGGGGCACACGGTGACAAGCCAGGAGCCATCAACTCCAGGAAGGTAACACTGGGGCCAAGTAACCCCAATGCCTTGGATAATGAAACGTAGACTTCTGAACATGCCTGGGTGTAGGGCAGGAAAGATATTTATCAGCCAGGCACTGGCAGGCACAGAGGAAGGCACGAGACATCAGGAAAAAACAAGGGCAGTTGAAAAGGTCACACAGGCCACCAAGGTGGGGGACCATCCATACGATAACAACATTGGGTTTGTGGGAAATCATTCTCTGATCAAATTTTGCTTAATAAAACTGGATAGAAGCAGCCAGCATTTACGTGCTTGATTGAGGAGTGCAACAGAAAGCAAGCTAATTACTTATTGCATCCTGAGGCTTAAAAAACAGCCAGAAAATCAGTATTTGAAATGCTGCTTTTCCCAGCCTGGCTGCTCCGACAGAGCATGGAGAAAGCCGTGGTGATGCCATGTAACCCATCCTTCCCCGTGCTCAGCAAAGGGGCTGTGTCCGTCCCTAACTCAGTGAAACTGGAGCTGTACCCATCTCCCACATCTCACCTGCTAAACCGGCAGGAGGGCTCATAATTACAAAACTTGAGCTGCCTTACAGATTCTAGCAACAGAAATATAGGAGCTGAGAGCGGACACCAAGTCCAGGAGAGTGGGGTGGTTTTTTTTAATTTTTTAAAGACTTCTATACTTGGAAAGTCTCCTGTTGGACCTCAAAGTGGACCTGTTACTCCCTGCTCTTTAGATGATTTATTAATTACAGGCAGAGTTATGGCAGAACTGCAGTTCCCTCAGTCCTGGTGATTTGTGTGAGACTGGAAAAAACTTCGCCCTTTGCAGGAATAAACCCCATGTGCATAGCCAAAAAAGGCAATGTAGTCCTTAAAAGACTACACACACACAAACACACACAAATATCTCTTCTTGTATATATAGCTTTTGGTGATGCATCTCATGCTTCGGGACGGAATCTATTTTTATGCTTTCGCAAATGACCATGGAAGAGCATTTCAAACGAATCTCAAAGAATAACATCCTTTTGTTCGCAGGCGCAGATACACAGAGAATGGACTTGGCTGAAAAATAAAATAAGGCTTTGAAAGAAGGAGAAAGAAGAAAGTTACCTGAATAACTACAGACTTAGAGCTTCTCATCTTGCTGTCACGGCATGAGATATTTCTCTAGTTTGGAGAAAGAGCTCTGGATTCCCATCTTAGGAAGGATGCAAAGAACAATATAAAATCTCCTTCAAATTCTGAATGAGAAGAGGCATTTGATACTGTTTTGGATGTAGTTAAAAGCTGTGAACGCTTATAGAGATGCGTTAATTATGGAGTACCCACTTCTGGCCACATGGATTCTAAGCCATGGAAGATATTTTAGTGCATTCAGGGAGAGAGGGAGAGCAGACACACCAAAAACTGAATCTATATGGTTTATATATAGGGAACTCTTATGTCCTTTCTTAAACTTAAAGAGACTGTCAGACTTGGAGGAAAAAGCTAATGGTGTTTCTTAAAGACCATATAAAACAGTAGAGCTCAGCTCTGCTTCTCCAGGAGGAGAGCAGGTACATGGTGGTGTGAACATAGCGACAAGACATTGCGTTCAGGACAAATATTTAGGATGATCATGGTGAGACATGGACATCAAAGAGGCTGATGGAGGCGAAAGGTCAGGTTAGAGAAATTATTTAGGTGGTTGTCTTGAATAATGAACCACCAGTGTGTTCTGTACCCCGCGATATGCCTTGATTGCTACTTGTTGGGTGCAGGTTGGGAAATGCTGGGGCCAACACAGACTCATGGCACCTCTGTGCATCACTGGGCTCAGTATCTGCTGCTCCGGCTTCCGCTGAAAAAAATCGCTCCGGATAATGCGCCTTTATTTGTTTTGGAGGAATTAAATTTGAATTCCCAAAGAAATTCAGTGAAACGACATAATAGACAGCACAAAGCCCACGAGCCCAAGCTCGGCATGCCTTCAGACCAGAACGAAATCCATCTTTTCAAAACTCAGGTATTACAAACAGGGAGAAAGTTTTTGTGAGAAAGATGCCTAGACCAGAGTCAGGTCTTGAAGGAACCAGGAGGCAGCCTGACCTGCTGTTCCTAAATAAGGATTTAGAAAATACAGTTTCTAACCAAGAAAGCCAAGAGACCCAGAACGTTTGTATGTGAGATCTGAAGTTGGGATCTTATATTCCTTTTCAAGAAAATCAGCAGGAGGAGGACCAAATAAAAACTGTCACTGTTATTTTTCTTGTTGCCATTATACAGTTACACGTGAAAGCAGAATGGGCCTTTTGCATCAGAGGATATAATACAGTCTGTAGGTGTTGCAGGAAGAAAGAGAAAAGAATAAGCAGAAGGGGAGGCGGGGAAGACGAGTGGAAAATTACATAAAACTGCAAAGTTGAAGCCATTTGGGGCAATACAGTTATTAAGAAACTGAAAAACCATGAAGGCTGGGAAGGCTGGGCTTGAGCCGCTGTGTGTGGTGGCATCCGTGTGGTTTTCTTGGTAACATGGAGAGAGCCTGCTCACGGAGCTGTCCTGGAGTGGGCATCCTCACAGAGTCTGACCAGGTTCCGTGAGCAGGTTGGGTTAAATTTCTGACATTTAATAGGTTATGACAAAGAAGATGGGAGCCCCTGTCGGGCGCCTTCAACCTCTCTGAGCTCCAGGAGCTTCAGAGCAACTGGACAGTGACAGGACAAGGAGTACTGGCTTCAAAGTGGAAGAGGGGAGGTTCAGATTAGATCTCAGAAAGATATTTTTCATTGTGAGGGTGGTGAGAGCCTGGCCCAGGTTGCCCCAAGAAGCTGTGGCTGCCCCATCCCTGGAGGGGTTCAAGGCCAGGTTGGAGGGGGCTTGGAGCAACCTGGTGTGGTGGGAGGTGTCCCTGCCCAGGGCAGGGGGTGGCACTGGATGGGCTTTAAGGTCCCTTCCAACCCAAACCATTCTGTGATTCTACGATCTAGCACAGAGTTTCCAATGCAGCAACAAAGCCAAGGGGAAAAGATGAGGGCTCCCTTCCCTCCGGGGGAAAATTCCTGGGACCCAGAGGTGGTAACGCCATTCAACACTGCAAGGTGGGACAAATCCTGCTGCCCCTCAGCAAGGATGTCAGCACTGGTGACACTGGTCAAAGGGACGAGCGTTGTCCCCACAGCAAAGGATGCAGGACATGGCCACGGCTGCTCACCTACGCAGCCAGCGTTCCTCATTAGGGCAGCAGCACAGATAACAGCCAGAGTAAAACCACGAAAGTGCAGAGCACGGCTAAGCCGCGGGGCAGAAGGGAAAAGCACCACGCAAGAAATTGATTCCATTAAAAAGTAATCTCAAATTTAATAAAAGTTATGATTTGATTATAGCCGTAGAACCGGAGGGCAGGGAAGAGAGTGCAGAGAGAGAGGTGGGGGGAGGCACTGGGGAGGAGGAAAGCAGCTCTCTGGTCTGGTCGAGCCTCCAGCCCAGCTCTCATAGCCTGCTTAGGTGCCCAACCCGCCTAGTGACCACCTGGTCGACCTACAAGCATCCCTGCTCCTGCCTCCATCCCCCTGGATGCATGGCTCCCTGTGCTGAGCTCCTCCATCCCCACCACAGGACCCAGGCACAGGAGGGTTGATGCAGCTGGGCAGGAAGGAGAGCATCACAAGGGAGCTCATCCAAATAAAGTCAACATTTATGAAATCAATGCCTCAACGTGCCTGGATGAATGCAGAGAAGCCCTTATCCACCCAAGAAGATGCTCTCACTTTTCTGAAGCCTGTTGGCGCAGCTTCTCTGTGCAAACTCACCTGCTCCACTCCAACCTGGCTTCTAGCCACACAGCAGCAGCAGCAGCTCTTACCTTCCCCTAGAGATGAGTCCTACCTTCCCTCTGTGACTTCAAGAGCTGGCAGGAAGCTGCTCTGCTTAGGGCAGAGCAAATACCGCAGGGGTATGCCCACACCAGGACCACCAGATGCTCTGCTGAACAGGGTGGCTGGTGGTAGGACCCAAATTGCAGGTAGGAGCTGATGAGGCTGATACGTTAAGTGCCCTCAGCTGTGACACATCTGCAGCCTCTAAAAGCCTTTCCCCTATGAGCTGCTTGGTCTGAAAACATGCTTTTTTCTGGTTCCAGTGGAGAGCAACCTCTGGTCACAGTGTGTCCTGTCCTGGTAGGCTGAAGGTCCCTCTTGAGGGCGTGGTTGGGAGGGATGTGTCAGGGTGACACCAGAAAAAGGATGATGGGCACAGGTGGGAATCAGCCTGGTGGTGATCCAGATCCCATGTTGTTACAGAGGACACCAGTGGTTCCCTTTGTTTCTGCTGGGGAAGGGATGGGCATGGCCTAAGGTGGAGGGGGGGGATCAGGGTGGGGAGGTGCTGTGTTGCTTCCTCATGACATCATTAGTGTTGAGCAAAATCGGTGGGAAGGAAAGCACAGAGGAACTTGCTTGTTTCCAGAGACTTTTCTTGCATGTTTAATGAGATACCAAAGATCTTGATTCTGTTGTGCAAAATAAATCAACACGAATTGTTTTGTACGTTGGAGTAACGCAAAAGCCCAAGCCCTGTCCTGTCAGAAAGGCATGATAACTTGGTCTGTGAGTCAATGTCTATGGTGAAATCGCTGGCTGCCCCCTCTCCAATTTCCCTACTTACATTGATAAGGTTGGCAGCTGGATGGCTGCCAGTGTCTTGACAGTAAATGTATACGAATGATATATGTACATACATAATATCATTACATGTTATTGGTAAAGATGTCTCTTTAAGTGTCGGTGACAGGCAGTGGCTGTCAGTGCACGCATATATGCAGACACATATATAAAAAAAAGGGAAGAGACAGCAATTAATATAACACCAATTATCTGGGTTCTACCTTTTAAGTTGAGCTATTATATTATTTGAAAGTGTGTGGTTAGAGAAGGAAAGAACAAAAGAAGAAAATAAAAATGTGTTAGGGCTAAAAGAAATCTGATATTAGGAATTAAAAGGAATCTAATGCTGGTATAAAGCCCACTACTGAGTGGGCATGATAAAATTGATAGTAGTGTAACTGAAAAGTCAAATATGTTCCAAAAATATTTCTGCTTGGTAATTAAAAAAAAAAAAAAACAACACCACCAAAAAACCCACAACAAACCAAACAGGAGAGCAAATTGCAAGTTTACAGAGCTAATGAGATATTTTTTTTCATTCTAAACTGTAACTATGGTGGTTACTAAATTGTATTACTGAGTCAAATGCATTTAAATTAGAGATGCTGTGCAATGGGCTTCCAAGTGTTTTGGAGAAACTCCTGGGGAACTTGTGGCTTAATAATATGCACTGTGATAATGTGAAATATTGAGAAAGCCTCAGAGGTTGGGGAGAAGGGAACATTGGGCCAAAACAGAGAACAGAACGAAATTGCTAGATTTATTTTGTTAAACACTGAACCTACATAAAATAGCAGGATAGCTGGTAAAAGATACAGCTAATAATTAATTGAGAATATAACTTTATTACAACAGTATATTATGGCCACTCAGCAGGCTTTTCTGGGTGTCCCTGGTGAAGGACTGTAAATCAGTGAAGAAAATTTTCTTGGGTACCTCTCCCAGCCGTGTGCGGTGTGGTACAGCTGGTGAAACAAGAGGGCTGCATGGGGCCACCGTGAGCTCAGGCAACTCCAAAATAGAAATTAAATCCAGGGGTTCAGAGGAACATCCTGGAGCTTCAAAAGCCACAGATAATCCTCCAACATACTTTAATATACTTAACTCCAAGTCTAAAATACCAAATAGTACAAAAAGCAATGTGTCAGAAGTAGAAAGTAGGAGAGATTGTGAATGCTGTCACTGTCATGAGCTTCCACAGCAACAGGTTCTTGGACCAATAAAAATATCCAGGTGGCCTTTGACAGTGTAATGCCATCTTACAGAAGAGGTGAAAAATGTAAAGGCATCTCTATGATCCTTGACTTAAAGAAAAGCTCCTTCTTGATCCCAAACCTGGTGATCAGGTTAATCCTGGGCGTGGGAGCAAGGTGCATCTTCCCATGCTAAATCACCCTTTACCTGTGCGTGCTTAATGATGCTTCAGAAGCAAAAAAAAAAAAAACAAAACAAAACAAAACCCAAGTTACACATCAAGTGACAGAAATAGTAATTCTTCCTGATCCCCAAGACCACGGGATTATATATAGCCTGAGCACGGCATACTGAATAAATCTCCTCATATCGCCTGTTTAGATACACCAAGAAACTGTACGCCCAACCCCTCACATCACAAAGTGGCAGTTTCTCACCATCTCCTGTCTGGAGGAGGAGGAGGAGGGCTGATGTAGGATGTACAGAGCTGTCTGGGATGAGGTGGTGATGTGGGTTTGGGTCCTGCAGAAGTACTGGGAGTGACCACCACCAAAGGGAAGCCTGGGCCAGCTCACGCTGGTGGGACCCGTGCTGGTGCCTGATAGCCCCAGCCTGCAGCCACGGTGTCCTTAGAGGGAGGTAGGATGACTCAGCTGGTGTCATGGTTTGTTTTACCAAGAAACTAGAGAGCAGAACTTGAAAAAGCTTATTGCTCCGTTTTGGGAGAGGAGCAGCTGGTTGCTGCCTGTTCATCATCCCATTTTCTTCTCCTCCTTGATCTTCAGCACGGAGCCGCTCTGCAAAGCTGTCTGACTCACCGCTTGTGAGTGGGAAAGTGAAGCTCGCTGTGAACTCGAGGCTTCCTTTTCAGGTTTTGATCAGGACTGGGTTTATCAGGAGGGCTAGAAGCTGGAGCTGGCCCGTGGGTGCAAGCTGGGGGTGACAGCTGATGGGCATCTGCCCTTCTCCCGAGTCCTCCGCGTGCTGAGCCAGCTCAGCTGCAGGAAAAGCAGTGTTAAAGCAGCACAGCTCTTTCAGTTGTGGGGTTTTGGCATCATGTCAACTATTCCTGAGACAGTTCCCAATTATACTCCTCTTCTTTGTGCTTTTTTTTCCCCCCTAAATTTGTTGTTTTTCTCAGATAGTTGGTGCGTAAGTGTTCTCAGTTATGTGAAATGGCTCCTTACAAAGCTTTTAAGTAAATACTCGGCTGGATGGATTTGCACTTTATTCTTCTGCTTGTAACTGAGTCATTGAAACTGTAAACTGTGGTCACAAAAACCCCCACACGTTTGCTTCTGTGATTTTTTTTCTATCTGTGAAGATGATGTCTGGTCTGGAGTTGGACACAGCACACTGTACATTAAGTGACAGCCCATAATAACTTTATGGATCCTGTGGTTACTTGAGCACTGGCAGCATGAGAGGTCTCAGAGACAAGCAGGACAGCAAGGTCTGGGCTCATCAGTGTGGCTGCTCCAGCAACTGACCTCCATGTTCCTACTGGTCAAAACAAGCTTTTTAAGCAAGACCCAGGATAATCCTCAGAAAAACCAAAGGACTTTTTCTAGAGAAGCAGCAGTTCAGCCCCAGCAGGACAGCTCTGCCTTAATGTCTCCAGAGAGGCACAGGGACCTTTGTGGACATCCTAATATTTCACCCACAGGCTATTCAGATGTGAATCGGAGCAGTCCCTCCCCGGGATACAAACTTTTCACCCAGTGTGAGTGCTTCACAGAAGCTTTTTGGACTGCTATGTCTTGTCACATCTATTCTCCTTAGGTCTTTCAGGGAATAAGTAGTATTGGTTGCTGCACCTCTGAAGTCAGGTGGAAGAACTGAAATTTAGCTGTACCCAAGCTGCAAGTTGAAAATGCCTTCAGCGATTGGCAATTAAACCTTGGCATGTCCCCAGAATGAGGACAGCAGAATGGGTTTCATGTCAGAAGGTGGGTGAGATGGTGAAGGGCCAGGGTAGCAGAAGACCTACTGCTCTTCTGCAGCAGGGATCCCATCTCCATTTTCACTCCCCAAGTGAAACCTACTACCTGGTGGTCAGTACTGCCACATCTGCTGCCAGAGACACATGTGACACATCACCCTCATCTCAGCAGCCTTTGTGTAAAGATGAAGCTCCCCTGGTCCTCAGAGGTTTTCGCCACCCATCCTCACACCCATGTGCTAGTGCGATGCTCCGTCTGTGCAGTGCAGCAACTCTGAGCCCAGGAGTTGGCTTTTTATTCAAAACCTGCTCTGCCTTTGGGCTGTGCTGCATGGCCCTTGTTGGGGGTGTTGAGTTTTTCCTCTCTATTTTGCAGTACCCTTCGAGTCCTAGGGAAATGCAACATTTTATCAGGCACTGATTTTGCTACTGAAGCGAAATCCTCGCTGTCACTCACTTATGTGTCATGCTGTCACAACACTTCTGTGGACCTGACTTTTTTTTTTTTATTCATTATTGATCATGGGAAATTGTTTCTAGAAGTGGGATGTAATTTATTTATTACCAAGTCTTCCAGTGGAATGTGATTTGGGCTGAAGTCCTTTTCCCTGAATCGTGCCTTCGCAAATATGATAAGGCCCTGGAAGTAGGACAGCTTTGATGCTGAAGAGTCACTCTTAACATCCCAAATACGCTGTTGTAAAAGTGGCTGTACCCTCCCTTCTGTGCTTCATTTCTGCTGGTGCCAGAGGCTCCACGTCTCCCCCTTTTCAAATCCGAGCTGTCTCCCTCTGCCATCGGGGGCAATAGGTAGGGCCTGAGGCATATTGGCCCACTCACACCCCATAAATATTATTACCTTTGATAAACTCACAGGAAGTATTTTAGGCAGAATAAACTTTTTTTATGGAAGCAAGTGAGCAAATGGAATTATACACATATAGTAAAGTTGATTTGGTAGCCAATGACTAGATACTTTTAACTACAGAGTCAGGTACATTATTCTGTTTGTCAGAACTATCCCTGATTTTAGGATTCAAAATATATTTGTATGTCAGTGTTTTTATCTTCCCCATGACATAAGGGGCAGTGAGTTGAGGGGAAAAATGGGATTTGAGTAGTCCCAGTCAACTAATATTCACTGACATCCACTGCTCTGAGAGCAGCCGCGAGAGCCTATTCCAGCTGTGGACATATTATCAACTCCAAAAATAATCTGTGTAGAAGGGGGAAAGCTCCTAAGACTGGTGTTATAATCTGTAACACCAGAAAGTCTTTCTTAGTTTAGTCTTCATCATATTGTTTTTACATAGAATGCCATCTCTTTCATTTCCTCCTCTCTCCCTCTCTTATGATTTACATTTTTTTACCCATAAAAGTCTGAAATGTCCTCCTGCACTTCTGCTCCTATTGTACCCAGGATTTTAGTGGGAACATTTGAAAAATAAATACTAGCCAAGGAGCACATTCTTTTTTATTATAGCTATTCTCTCTGCATATGCAATGGTGAATTAACTCTATTTCTGCAAGTCTCTTGATTTTTATGTATCAGTGGAGAGAAGCTAAGGCAATAAAGCTTGTTTGGTCCTGTAGACATTTGTGTTCTTAAATATGTAAAGATACCCCAGTGGAGCCCATACTATTCCTCTTTTTTTTTGTGCAATTCTGTTTTAGTGCATGTACTGCTAGTGATTTTCATTTTGTTTAATTTTCTTTAAAAGCTGAAAATCTCTCCAAATCTGTTTCTCTTCCTATTTCTGAGGCTGCCTGTTATTGTTGCAGAGTTATAGCATGACACTGCCTGAATATAGGCAATTTTCTACCACAAACATGTTATCATTATTCCGTCAATACATTTATTGCTTCAGAACCTCTGGGGCAGCGGTTGCTCTGCTCTAGCGAGCACCACAGATAGCAGACACTTGCTGTGGAAAGCTTTGGAATAGGTGCTCTGGTCCTTATTACATTGTCTGGGGCATTTTGGCAAAATCCCATTTCTACCTAAGAAACATTTCCCCTTTCTTGGGCTTTTTGACCTGATACTAATGTATCCCAGGGTTTACAGTGGTGGGAGGCTTGTGGGTGCACAGGCTCGAGCTCAATGCCTTGCTTATTGAGTTATTTTTATGGTAGCTTATATCCTTCTCTCTTAATCTCATTTTATGTCTTTTTTCCTCTCCCAGTCTTCATAATGGTAACTGTCTCTGATATTTAAATGCCCACATACATGATCAGTAGATCTTAAGAGTAATACTTTACCTCATCCATTTAGTAAATGCTGGATATGGCTTGCTTTGCAAGTAAATCTGGATGATGTGATGCTCACATTGCATGGTCTTTTCTTCAGTGGTCACAATAGTAATAAATAGGTTTATTGCTATTGTCAGAGACATATGTTTTAAGGCCAGCAGGGCCTTTATGATTATTTGGTTGGAGATTATGGATTGCTCGGAGCAGAATTCAAAGCACTGAGTCAAACTTAATAATGTGGAGGGGAGTATGCGTGATCTGAATGCATCACTGGGGAAGACACAGCCCTTATGGAGGTGTCACTCGCGTGGTGTGCAAGCACCCGCCTGCCTTTAGCTGCGTGAGCAGTCATCTTCCCTTCCCCAAATCCACAGCACCTTTCTAAATCAGGTCTCCCAGACTGGAGACGTTGCTCTTCCATGTGCTCAGAGTCTTCTTTGCACCGTGAAAAAGTTGCACATTATTTACAGTTTTGTGTTCTGGCAGCAGCCAGACCTTGGAATGACAGTGTCTGTCAGCAAGCAGGCTAAACTCTCCTAATAAGTATTACATGAACCACTGCATCCTTATGGTCCTGAAGACTTCATATTTTTCCAAAGGAACTGCTGTTCCTAGAGACGCCGTCTCAAAATGACCTGTCTCCCCCAGAAAAGCACATTCCTCAAGGGGTCTTCAGAGCCATTCTGCTGCACTCACACCCTGCTGTGTTGTGCGGCTGATTATGATGCTCTGCGAAGAGTTGTTTCACAACTATGATTTTCCAATTACTTAAATCACCTGGAACCGGGAACCAAACCAGAACTCCCTGTTATTTCTTTTTTTTCCATTTGTTTTGAGTGGGGCTTTCGGTTCCATTTTGCTTCCTCCAGAGAGCACTTGTCTAATGCCTAGTCTTGCTGTCTGGATGGAGATGTGCAGTCCCACCCACTCTACCATTGCAGGTGGGCTTCAATTTAAATTTAGGACGTAACTGCAGGTATCTACACAAGAGCTAGGTGTCTGAGCTGCTGTTAAAATGACCACGGTCGGATGCACAGAGCACACAGACACATCAGGAATCTAAATTTTAGTGCCTTAATCTCCCTCTCATGCACACCCATGAGATGTGGGCTGTATTTTTCCTGCTGAAACTGAGTGAGAGGGGTGTTCTCAGCATCTGTAAGACCAGCTCTTCTGGGGACACCACTGCCAGAGGCTTAGTAAAGTGACCCAAAGTCACTGCTATCTAGAGAGACACAGCAAACAGGAGCACCTCTGCCCACCCCCAGGCTGCCTGGCCACAGACCCTGAATTGCCCAGACCTTTGAGGTGGATCCGCCCTCTTTAAGGACCTCCACCTTATTGCTAGGGCCCAAAGAAGACCCAACGTAAACATTGAGCAGAAAATACACACTGAAAGTAATTGAGAATAAGGTAATCAGACAGAAAAAAAAAATATTTCAAAGACTTATTAACAGCTCTTCCCCTGCCCAGGATGTCTTTGCAGGCAGATCCTTGCTTCCAAACTTGTTTTAGGCAAGTGATTCATTGATTCCAGGTTTGTAGCAAACTCTGCACAGCCACTGCTTGTCCCCGGAGATCTTCCCATTCCACTTTCTCCTGGTTCTTTGATCCCTGTCCCTCACTGCAGTCTATCTGAAACTGCTGGGGTTGCAGGCTCCCAGCTCCACCGGCCCAACCCTGATGCCTCCCATCCTGTCCTCTCCAGCACCTCCTTCCTGCAGCAGGCTCAGCAGGGATTTACCCTCCCTCCATGGTATCCCCCCTGATCCAAACTCCTTTCAGGAAGGCGAGACAGCTGTGAATGTGTCTTCTCCACCCAAGATGCTTCATACAGGTCCTGGTGACGGCAGAGAGTAGGTGGGTGTGCATTTGGGCAAATTCCCATGACAACTATAAATTGCATTTAGCAGACAGGGGGGTAAGATTGGATAAAGATTTAACACAAAGCAGTTCAAATCTTTTTGAGAAAGAGAGCCTAATTATCTGGATTTCATAATTACCAGCCCTTTTATAGTATACACTCATAAAAGGCAGCTGGAACTTGGAATTACCTATCCAGAGCAGTTCACCATATTGTTGCTTCTGTGAGAACAATATGTTATAAACCACATACCAGTTAAGTTGTTTTAATTAACCAATTATCTATTCAAAGTTTCTTGTAGCTCTCTTTATCTCTGTTCTTTAGCTACAGTACAATATGGAAATTAGAGTAAATTAAAGCACTTTATTAGACAAAATAGAATTAACAAAGAAAATAAGAAGTTACAGCAAACAAAACACAGGCCACCTGATCATGTTTGCAGCATGTAAAATGACAACTTTAACTCTAGTTGTTAAAAAATGAATTAAATCAGTTAATCCAAGTCATCCTACGGTTGTGTTGCCAGAGTGAGCTGTATCTGCAGCCTGCTGGTGGGGCAGATGGCCGCTGGAAGAGCGCAGAGCCCTCACCAGCACCGTACGGGCTTAGGGCTGTCTGCAGGACACCATCTGTGCCTGCGTGCCCTGTCCCACGTCAGCCTCCCGCTGGAAGTGGGACCAGGACTGGCAGGACTTGAGGCCTCCAAGAAAGCCGGGGAGGGACATTTTATGGGAGCATGTAGTGATAGAATGAGGGGTAATGGCTTCAGACTGGAAGAGAGGAGATTTAGATGGGATCTCAGGAAGAAATTCTTTGGTGTGAGGGTGGTGAGAGCCTGGCCCAGGTTGCCCCGAGAAGCTGTGGCTGCCCCATCCCTGGAGGGGTTCAAGGGCAGGTTGGAGGGGGCTTGGAGCAACCTGGTCTGGTGGGAGGTTTCCCTGCCCAGGGCAGGGAGTTGGAACTTGATGGGCTTTACGGTCTCTTACAACCCATGGCTCTGCAGCCAGCTTCTATCAAAGTCCCCTTAAGGCCATGGCTTCTCCGGAGTGGTACCACAAGTCTTGCAAAACATGCATATGATAACACTCCACACAAGACCCATCAGCTGCTGTCTGCTCTCAAACCACAGCTGGAGGATCTCCCCACCTCTTGCCTCCCCACTGTAGGAAATAACCCTGTTTTCAGAGCAGTCATCTGGGGCACCAGGCAAACCCCATCCTTCCCTGAGGACACAAACACATGCTCTGCCTCCAGGCAGTTTGTTACTCCCTGGATGAGGCTTGCAAGCAGCGCTTAATCAAGCACCTAAAATCAGACAGGACTGAAGAGGGCTGCCTCTCTCCAGGCCTTTCCTCCTGGCTTGGGGTGTTTGTGGACCCGTCCATCAGGGTTCAGGACTTCTCAGCCACATCGTGCTGGTTCAGGTTGTTCACAGCATGACTACCAGGTCGAGCCAGGCAGCAGCTTTCCATGAAAGCAGGTTTTTGACGAGAACAACACATGCAGTGAGCAGGCAAAGACTATTAACAGATGAAACCGGGCAAACTGAGGATGTGATTGCTGCCAGGCTTCACATTCGCAGGTTGTTCTTCGCATCGGCGTTGTTCCCACACAGCAGCAGCTCCTCTCCTCGTGAATCAAGGAGAGCCTTAAAAACTGAAGTCCCTTGCAAGCCTTTAGCTAAGGTATGTGCTTTCAGAGAAGTATTTGGACACAAAGAGTCGTCTTGTCACTTGGGTAAACAAGACACAACTATCAGGCTCGGTTTGGGGCTTATCAATTGGAACCAGCATGAAAGTGAGTTCTCCAGCTCCGGCTTGCAGTCGCAGTGACTGGTTTCTCAAGATAAACCAGGAGTGCATTCAAGTACTTTTCTCTCAAAGTGATATGAAAGTCACATTGTTGTTACTCCACATCTTACGAGCTGGTTCCCTAAATAGGATTTCAGAGAAACGAAGTTAATGGGATGCTCGCCTTGGATGCGATTGGAGGCATTACCAGATGGATTGATGGCTGTTCCCCACCCCCCACCACCCCCTGTTTTCTTTGGGATGCTTTGTGCTCCAGGGGGAGGAGCACTGAGCAAAATGTTTTATTTGGTCTCTTATGGGCAATGCTGCTTCTTGGCAAAGCTGGCATTTGCTGATCAGAAAGTGATGAGTTGGGTAAAAATTAGGAGGTGCCCACCTGGGGCAATGGCACTTCCCAGGAAGGGATCAGTATTTTGGCTGCTCTGTGTTTCTGGGAATATAAAAGGAGGTGTGTCCTACCAGTTTGAGTAAGACAGCTCCAGCCATCTCTGACCCTTGATTAATTGTATGGCTACAAGTTATCCTGGGATGCCTGTTAATTGAGGCGCCGACCAATAATGATTTCTGCAAGGTGCGGGCTTGCTGACCTGCTAACTGGGAGGCCACCCTGAGCTGTCTTCAAACATCCATCTCCGGCGTGTTCAGACGTCGGAACCGGCCGGAGATCTCCATTTCAAAGCCATAACGAGGTCCCCCGATGATTCTCCCCCGGCTTGCAGGGACACCGCTGATGGCAGGGAGCCGGGGGGCTGCCTCTGCCCCACCGCCCTCGGCCCTCCCTCACCCACCCGTTAGACCCACGCCGTGATTACGGGTAAAACGGGAACACCTCCTTTGTGGAGCTACGGATTTATTGTTAGTCTAATTACAGTCTTAACAGTCCAATCAAAATATAACAAACAGTTATTATCCCAGTTACAATAATACTAAGACTCTGAATTAATACGGAAAAGCATCATTAATAATAGAGTCATAAAAGCCCAGCCGGTATCTGTCTCAGGTTATGCTCACCCTTCTGCTCTTCCTCAGCCTGGTGGCATTGGTCCTCCTGGAGCAGGAGGTGGGTCCGGGTGTCAAACGGGTTGATGGCATCTCGAGCCATCACCAGGATGAGCTCAAGGTGGCTGCAAGGACCCCTTCCTAGGGTGCTTGGTGTTACCTTCAAACCTCCTCTTAATGCAGACAGTTTTTTTGTCACTGCTAAAGTGTGCAGGTTGCACCAAAAAAAAACCCCAAACCCAGCTTCAATTAACGTAAAAGGTTGTTTGTTGTGCAATTACCACTGAGGTTTGCTGCATCCCCACGTAGTGTTTGCAGAGCTTAGCTGAAACACGCTGGGCAGTAGCTGCTGACCAACGGGGATTGCAGCCAAAAAGAGCTAAAACCAGCTCATGGGCCACGGTGAGCCCACAAGTCCCATCAGTTTGCTCTCCAAGCACCAAGTTATGGAGATGATCAGAGGACTGGAGCACCTCTCCTATGAGAAAAGGCTGAGAGAGTTGGGGGGGGTTCAGCCTGAAGAAGAGAAGGCTCTGGGGAGACCTTAGAGCCCCTGCCAGTCCCTCAAGGGGCTCCAGAAGAGATGGGGAGGGACTCTGGATCAGGGAGGGGAGCCAGGTTGACAGGGCTTTGAGCAACCTGGTCTGGTGGGAGGTGTCCCTGCCCAGGGCAGGGAGTGGGACTGGATGATCTTTAAGGTCCCTTCCAACCAAACCATTCCATGATTCTAAGTCCCATCACTTTGCTCTCCAAGCACAAGGACATTTCTGAGCCCTGCACGGAGAAAATCCCATTGGAAAAGACTGCATTTGGCCATTTCAGTAGCAATAGTTAATGGGAAACTCAGGGCAATAAACAAGCCTGTTTACTGCTTCATGAATATCCCATGCTGCTCTGGATATTGTTCCTAATGTTAATAATACTATATTATAACATTAATTATAGTTTAGTTTAACATTATATTGCTTGTATTTAATAGGTTATATATATTAGAGAAATTAATATAAACATTTCATCTTCCTGCACTTTCATGAGTTATCAAATATTAGAGCCAGGTATCTTTTAAAATACATTTTTTTCTAGCAAAACGCTGTTTTGTCAAAAATGAAGATTTAAACCAGAGTAGGGCTCTTTAAATGCTGTGAGGATTTAACAAAGGAAAGCCAGGCTGATGGCGTTTTGTTTTGAAATAACTCTTTATTTATGGACAGCTGTAACACAAAGATTTTTAACACAGGAATTGTATCGCGATGATTTGTTGCAGATGGTTTAATCCAGTCCCTGTTCTACCCCATAAATGTGATAGGTAGTGAGGTTTTGAAGGTGTAAGGACACTCTGGGAACTGGCTTTTGCCTGAAGTCCTTCTGCCTTTGGGCCTTGAGGTTCCAGCGTTAGTAGATGCTCCCTTGGGGGCCAAGCTCAACTGATCGGAGATAATTGTGAAATCTGAAAGGGCTCCCTTATGTCTCTGCTCTTCCACTCCTGCTTCAAATGGCTGCAACAGGGGTTTAGCTGTGGCTACACGCTGCACAGAGACTCTCATTGACTCCCTGATTTTAGTGCTGGAAAGGCCCATTAAATTACAGAGTCTGATGTTCTTCAGACCGAGGGTTGCTATCTGCTTGGGATCACAAAATCTCTCTAAAATCCGCGTTACAGAAGGCACTGTTAGTAGCTATTTCAAGGCAGAGGGGTGAGAGCTTGTTTTAGTAATATATTGCAAGTGTTCACACCACCCGAGCATCTGCTAACTGCCCTCAATTTTAGGTAAAAAATAATGGACTTCTTCCAGGGAGAAGCATGTGTTTATAACTGCAGGCAATAATTAGAGGCTGGTGATTCAAGGTAGTGCAAAAGGAATAATAAAAAAAAAAAAAAAAAAAAAAAAAAAAAAAAAAAAAAAAAAAAAAAAAAAAAAAAAAAAAAGAAAACTGTGGGGAAAAAGAGCTGAAAACTACCCAAGTAGTTGTTCTAGGATAAATTTAACTTTCCTGAAACTTATCCAGCCTGACATTTTCCCACCTCTAGAGAGTCACCGTAGAGCTGTCTTAAGCCAGTATCTGTTCTCCATGACTTACCTTACCCTGGTCCCACCATGTGCTCCTGCACCGGGGAAGAACAAGCCTGTTGGGCACCGGTTCACCTTGTGAAGATGTTGCTCTGGTCTCCTTGGCAGCTGGAAGAGGTGGGTGTACCCAGGGACCCCCACCCAACCCCTCTCTGCCCCCTGCTTTAGAAAGAGCTGGGTCACGTCCCCAGTGCCTTTGGCTTCATCTCCATCGACTGGAACAGGGTGCAGGATGAATATTCTGGGATGAATCCCTGTCTCCATGTTTTCTCACATGCAGCACTCAGTCCTCAGGTATAAGATTGATGCAGACGGCTCTTGGGCCGTTCCTGTGTGCCAGACACTTTAATCCTTCCCTTGCGCACTGCAAGAACATGTTCACAAGTTTTATACAAACTTTTAATAGCTGATCCAAACAGGCTGGAAACAAGGTTTCTGAACAAGCAGCAGGGCTTGACCAGCACTATTAAAAAGTGATTTTATCCATGTTCACACAGGTCTTGGGTGAGGGAATGGAGAGTACATAGCATAAAACAGATTATTTTTTTTTTTCTTTTTACAGGAGCTTTAGATTAAATAAGTTTGTGGTAGCTGGTAGGATAAATTAGATAGGAGCTGGTGGGAGATAGCAGGGAGGATTAGTGGGTGCTTTTAGTAATAATGTAGAGCAGGTCTGAGGTGAGAAATGTTACCCAGTAAGCTGGGGGGAACCTAAGCTCAATGGGAGAAGAGCTGAGGCCCGGGCTGGGGAAGGACTAGTCTAAAGATGATCTGCCTTTTCTACATGAGCATGGTGGTCACCATCTCCTTAGCATACCAGTGTGATGGTGACAACATCCACTGTTCCATTCTGCCACTGGAAATTCCCCTTTTCTTTACCTTTTTTTCCAGCAATGTGGTGCAATCTGGCAAAATCTTGCTTGGTAAATTTCTGAAGAAATTCAGGAGAGAACATTAATTCTGCGTTTCTCTTCTTCATCAGATCACTGCCCTTTAAGTATGCTCATAAACTCATTTTGCTCTTGCATTTCTTTGCAATATCTACAGAGAGAGGTACTTACGCAAAACTATTTCTTTTTCCTGTGCGCTTCTCCATTCCATTGTTATTTGCACATTAAAAAAGTGTTTGTCCCCCTTTTCTCTTTGTATTTCACCTTCACACTTTGGAGGAATTTCTTCAGTCCTCTCACCACTCAAGAATACTCTTGTTTGGAGAACACAATTTTTGCTAACCCTAGAGATGTCCAGACCCTTTGCAGTATCTATCGCTCTTCTTTTGCTGCCCTTCCTTGACCTGGCTAGTTGGACCAGACAAGTCACTCTAATTAGGTTGGCTATTAACTACTCAAACTCATTTGAGGCTGATTAAATGCAACTATAAACAGTTGTCTCCCTGCCACATGGTTTCTCTCAAGGAAAGTGTGCCTTTCCCAAATAGTGGTTTTGCTTTGACTATAACACCTGTGGGGGCATAGAGTCATTTTCTAAGGAAGGTGAAGATGTGCTACACACCCCCTGATGGCTCTAGTCTTGTTTGTGGCCTCCTGCAAAAGCACTTCCTTATCTGGTCTTGTCACTCTCCTTTTAAAACACTAAAATGCAGCAGACAGGAGCCAGAGTGTGCTTGTATGGACACTTAATTTGAGGTTTACGGTGCCTAACAGTTGCTTCCTGAGTGCTAGCAGCGTGATTCAGTGTGGTGGAGTTGGGCGACAATGATGAGTAATCCAGAAAGCCACTGTGTCTACCACAGCACTGACCCTGCTCGGTGTTTTGATCAGAACTGCAGCACACAGGGGTTAGACCATACCTTTTATATTGCTGAGAAGCTATTCACTCCTTGGCAGGTTGATTTCTTTTAGACTCAGTGTGTCTGAAAAAAACAGCTCGGCACAGGCTCAAAGCGATGCTGGAGAAGGGAGAGCCAGATCATGCTGGTAGCTGGGTAGGTGACACAATTAATTGTGTCCATCAGAATAAATCAATTGACGAGTAGATGATAGTGGCATCAATTCTTTACATCTAGCAATATGCACATAAAGCCTTCTTCCAGTGGCAAGCCTTGGTTGACCTGCCTTATGACCCCAAGGGTTCTTCAGTCCATCATTCCCAGAACTCATTCTGCAAGGAGATGTTCCCATGCTTTTGGTTTGGGAGTGCCCGTATAATGCAGGCACAGCCCAAGAACAGAAGTAACACCATGGTTTTACCTGTGCCCAAGACCTCTGTGCTCACGCTGGTAGACCTTCTAACTCTCATCCCCTTGGTCTGCCTGGGGTGTGGTCACAGTGGTGACAGGACAACAAGATCTCTCCAGCAGAATCTGAACACAGATCTTCTTGGCTGGGTCAGTTTTTGGGGTAGCAGTCAGGAAACTTGGTTTATCAAGGTTGTTGGTAAGGTGCTAGTTCGTTTGGGCATCCAAGACCAATGTGACCAAAGAGTGGAGGGCCCCCTTCCCCTGACCCCTGTTTGCCTTCAGCAGAAGACCTATCCTTTCTGAAGTGGGGATGGGAGGGCAGAAAGTCCAGGTGATAAACTGAGAGCGATGAGTTTTGTAGGTAGCATCGCAGCTCCACAGCCATGCCTTGATACCAAACCAGTAGTTTTCCACCTCTCGCAGGGTATTACTTCACCTGGGGCCGCAGGAAGCCCCCTCAAACCTCTCCGTGTCTGGGTGGATTCCCAAAGCTCAAGCGAGTCTCATCTGCCGGGGCCTGACGGGCCTGACACCCGCCTCTTCCTTTCCGTGGCATTTATCTCTGCAGGCCGCCCCGACGAGCCAGAGGACAGGAGCTATTTTGGGTGGTGGAAGGCTGCCTTGACACATTCCTGCAGAGAGCCTCCCCCAGCGCCCGCTGAACTCGGCCGAGCTGTCGGAGAGAAGCCGGCTAATTAGCAAAGATCCTCGCTCTGCAGCCGGGAGCAGAAAGGGTGTCTCTGTACACGGCAATGACAGCTCCGGCTTTGCCATTCTGTCCCGGCTTGTTTTTATTGAAACTTTGCGTAGATGCGGAAAATGCACAATTAGAGGCTGTTACGTGATTGATTTCTGGGCGCAGGGGCCTTTCCTCCTCGCCTGGAAGGTCTGGCAGGTATTATTTAAAGAGCTAATGAATGTTAATGGGCACATTATTTGCAAATCTTGAAGTGGAATATTAGATCAGGGCTCCTGTGTGTCATGGTAATCAGCTTTCCCTCGCTCGCTCTGGCTCGGGGGGGAAACACCCTGCAGTTGCTTTGTTGTATGCTTTTCAGATTAATATCCTTTTTCCAATCCAGCAGCTTTTCTCTGGGTGTTTTAGTCAGAGAAGCAGATGGCTCGCATGCTGGCATTTGATGCCTGACCAAAGGGATTGTCCTGCTCGAAAAACCTCCCCGCCGGGAGCACGAAGCCGGTTCCCTGCTTTGTCTTCTCCTGAGGGAGGGGCGGGAGGGGGGAAGGCGCTTGGAAGGAGGCAGGGATGGGTTGGCTTGTCCACTCCACGGCAGCACGGCTGTGATGGAGGCCAGGGGCAGGGACAGACAGGCAGCACCTCTTCTGCTCGTGAACCCTCCTCTGGATGGGGATGGGCTGCAGGAACCCCAGGGAGCAGCTCACATGGTGAGCAACTCGATGGACTCCCCGCTGCTGCTCCCAGCTTTTTGCTCCAAGCTGCCTTTCCTCCAATCCTTCCCAAGTTTATCTTGTCTGCTGCCGTCTCTTATCCCCAGTGCCCTCCAGTGTGCCCACACCTATCTACCCAGAGCTGTCTGCCAGCCAACATGGAGACCAGTCCAGACCTCCAAGGTGGTTGGTGGCCCACCAGCCCACATCCTCCTGGTTATTGAGCTGCTGCTCAATGCTATGAGAAAGGCTTGACTCTTCCCCAATGTGAGGACAGGCTGAGAGAGTTGGAGGGGTTCAGCCTGGAGAAGAGAAGGCTCCGGGGAGATCTTAGAGCCCCTTCCAGTCCCTCAAGGGGCTCCAGGAGAGATGGGGAGGGACTCTGGATCAGAGAGAGGAGCCCTAGGAGGAGGGGGAAGGGTTTGACCCTGAAAGAGGGGAGATGGAGCTGAGATGTGGGGAAGAACTTGTTTGGTGTGAGGGTGGTGAGAGCCTGGCCCAGGTTGCCCAGAGAAGCTGTGGCTGCCCCATCCCTGGAGGGGTTCAAGGCCAGGTTGGAGGGGGCTTGGAGCAACCTGGTGTGGTGGGAGGTGTCCCTGCCTAGAGCAGGGGGTGGCACTGGGTGGGCTTTAAGGTCCCTTCCAACCCAAACCATTCCATGATTCTATGAATGTGTTGATCTGGGGACCTCTGCCCTCAGCGGTGGCTTTGACAGCTCTGTCACCTCCAAATGCCTGGCAAGCTGCTGAATAGCACGCAAGTTGTTTCTTTCAGAAAGCCAAACCAGAAGACAGGAAATAATCACAGGTGACTTTCCCAATGCCTCTGGAGAAGCCTTTCCCAAGCATCGGCTGAAGGAATGAAGTCGCCATGCAGTGAAAAGTACGACTCTGCCACGTATCAGGAGGTGCCCGGGGAGAGTGTTGCTCCGTAGCGTCCAAAGTGAGCTGCAAAAGCAGTGAGTTGTGAGGTTGCACAACCTCTGTGTGACGTGAAATTGTGATTTAGGTGCTAGACTTGCCCAGTGTTCGCTGCACACGCAGAGGACCCTAGCGAGAGGAGCGGCGCCGTGGGAGGTGGCTGCTGCCCCAGGTGCCCGCAGGCGCGATGCAAGTGAGTGATGGGGCAAGGCAGGCGGTTTGCTGCCACGATAAATCAGCAGATTAACGATGAGAGAAGATACATAACCTAGCTATATATTTCCAGTACCCTTCTGCATGAATCAGGAGGATTTCTGCCTAAGAAGGGGAAGAGTTTTCTGCTCTGTAGTATACTTGCTCTGCTGCCTCCAGGCTTCTCAGTATCTACCCACCCATTCTTCTCAGCTCATCGGTGCCAACCTACTTTGTATTAACAGCAATTCAAATGTTAACAGCTGCTGTCCATGTTAATCAAAAAGAAGCTTAAATACAAGTATATGATTACTGTATGAGCATTGTCTAAATGATACTTGGTTGTGTCTTAAGCTAAAATAACAATATACACTTTTATCCAATCCTGATACGTTTATAAATATATTTAAATGGATATAAATATTTATAAATAGTTTCTGTAATCTTCTGTAATTAGGCTTTAAGCTCTGTGACAGACAGCATCTGTTTGATCTGCGTGCGCTCTCGGCGTGTGTGTGTGTGTGTGTGTGTGTGTCAGGTTTCTCTAATAAAAGTGTCGATGTTGGGCAGATGCCTCTGAAGGGAGCCAGCATCCTTGCTCCTTTCCTTGGGAGAAGGCAGCCCGGACCTGGACCAGCCTCCTGGGTCCAGAAGGAGGCGAGGAAAAGCCAAGCTGGGAGCTTGTAGCCCCTGCCCAGAGGCTGCAGAGCAGAGCAGGGGGCAATGGAAGGACAAACAGCCCAGGGCTGCTTCAGGTCTCTGACTTATTGTCAGCTGGAACCAGGCCTGGGAGGAAGGACCAGCCAGGAAGGACATGATGGGTGGGGAAAACTGTTCATAAAACCTTTTTATTTCTGCTCATAACTCTTTTCATTTCTACTCTGATTGACTTGGTCGCTTCGAGCTATCTTCATTTCAGAAGAAAAGGAAGTGCCCTAATATACAGTCAAACAAAACTGACCCTTTTTGCTCCAAAAGCCTTTTGGGGATGCTCTCTACACAGATGATATCGGGTAGATTTTTCTCAGGGCTAGAGGCACCTGCTCGCTCCCTGGGACCAACTGATGAGTGTGGTGGCAGCAGGGCAGGACGAGCCATAGCCACACAATGCCACCAGGAGCTCCTGCCGGTACCTCCCCTGCACTCAGGTCCTGAAGTATCTGCTGGGGCAGAGCTGGATGTCTGTCTGGACTGTTCCATACTTGTCCTCTTACAGCTCAGGAAAGGCTGAGCTCGCTTAGATGGCTCTTGGCTATTCAAGCAACACCATATCGTAGCACAAAGCAGGCAGAGGAGGATCACAGAATGATTTGGGGTTGGAAGGGACCTCTGGAGATCATCTAGTTCAACCCCCCTGCCAGAGCACGTCCACCTATAACAAGTTGCACAGAAACCTGCCCAGGTAGGTTTTGAATGTCTCCAGAGACAGAGATTCCACCACCTCCCTGGTGGAGGTGGTCCCTGGAGGGCTCTGCCACTCTCAAAGTAAAGTTTCTCCCCCTGCCCTTAGCCTGTTTGTCCATCAAACCTGGCCAGGTAACCTCCTCTCTTCTACCATGAGAAGAGCATGTTTTTCCTGTGGCCTCAGGGGCATCTCTTTTTTTTAGGAGGTGGAGGGGCCTTTGCTGTCACCCAGGCTGAGGAAGAGGACATGGAGAAGGATGGGGAGGTTTGTTTCTGTAGGATGGAGACAAGCACTGGGAATGGGTGGAAAAGAGAAAGTGGGGCAGGTCAGAGCAAAGCCAGACCAAAGCTGGAGCCTGGGGCTGTGTAGGAGTGGGAGACCCGTCCAGCAGAGCTGGACTGGCTGTGCCCGGGCACCGGGGTGGGAGGAAAACCCCTGGGAATAGGGACTGACCAGACTCTGGGTCCCCATTTCCAGCCCTGCTCTCGAGCAGGAGCACTATGCTGCTCTGTGGTGGACGATTGTCTATTCCAATTTACATGTTTAAAAACGCAGGGGAACAGACCGGGGGGGAAAAAAAAAAAAAAAAAAAGAAACCAACCAAAAAATAATCAAATTGCACACTGAAAAGTTGCAGAATGATCTTTGCTTTGCGGCTTTGACTTGGGCCCTGGCTGTGTATCTTTAATCTTTCCGAAGTCTTTAATCAGAAGAAAATCTGGCTTATCCCTAAAGCCCAGGGTCTGAGCCTGTGCAGTGCAAACAGAATCCTCCGGAGCCTCCGGGAGGAGATTGCACGGAGAACGAGCAAACAGGCGGCTGCGGCTGTAGCTCTACAACCAGACAAGGACGTCACCGCACAGCAACAACCAGGCACGCCGTCCAGCGGGAGCCTCTGGATGCAGAGGAAGAGAAGCGATGCTCCAGGCACAAACGGGGAAAGAAATGAAACTGTGGCAGCTGTGAATGAATAATTTTAAAAGGGGGAGTTTGGAAACCCTGGGAAATGTTGCCCACCCTCACCTGGAGGGAAACCTGCTGGTCCTTGTGAGCCTGGATTTATTTAGGGGTGATGCTGAGGATTTGCAGGAGGTCTGGGTTTGTTTTTTTAATTTTTTTTTTTTAGAAATGGGGCAGCGTGGCTTGATCCCAGTTTGCCAAGAGATCACACAAAACATGTAGAAAAAATGAGAAACCAGAGGAGCCCCTGCAGCCACCCAGGATATATCAGCAACGTCAGCCCCACCAGCGCTGATTTTTAGTTTAAAGCTGAGTGTGTCTCCCTCAGACCTTGCCGGGACACATTTTTTTGGCATGAACAAGGCTTTCCCCACTGCCTTAATGGAGAGCAGATTTGCTTTACAAGTGTTTTCAGGCAGAGCCAGCCAGGGTCGATGGTGGATCCTTGCTGGCATCTGCCTGCGCTACCCTGTTCCTGCTGCTGGGCTCCCCTTCCCTCCTCTCCTCCCTTGGTGAATGCTCCTGGCAGTTTTTAGCCGTGATTAAAAAGCTCAGCGGAAATGACGAGACCTGCAAATAATCCTGCTTTCAGCCTAAAACATGGGAGAGGGAAAGGGACGTGGATTTTCACAACCTTCCCCCCTGTTGTCACACGCTCCTCTGCGGCTGGTGGGATGTGAGGGGCCAGAGCAGCCTTTGCAGGCACTATTTCTGGTTCACAGAGTATAATGGCAAATTGCAATCCGAAAAGAAACCTGAAAAACACTTAACATCCTTTTATAGAGTTGCATTTTTGTTTATTTTAAAATTCCCTTAAAACGGCAGCCCTGGTTCAACTGTTGTGAACTGAGAGATGGAGAGGAGGGGTCTGGTTTTTAATTTAGAAGATGTGAAAAACATGTTTGGACAATTTTAAATTACTTTTTCTACTCAGGCACAACCTGAGGCTTTTAATTCCTTTTTAACGTTGTCACACTTATCTGGAATAATACTTATTTCACCAAAAAAATACAAAGTCAGTCTTGTGAGAGGGTCCAGCCTGCAAACAGGCTCTTGAGCTGCCCACTACGATGTGGTGGGATGAGGCCCTGGAGCCAGGTCCCAGCAAAACCTACAGGCTGGGATGCGTTGCTCCTCTGCAGGGCTCGGTGACAGCCCCAGATGGCCAGGGTAATGCCAGAGACCCAGGGGGGACATGTCACCACTCAGGAGCTGCAGAAGAGCAGCAGCATGGAGGCATCCACACAAGCTCAGGTTGCCACAAAAGAGGTCCCAGCCCAAGACCCATGGCTGGAGGAGAGTGAACTGGACCACCACCAGGACACCTCCATAGACATTCTAAAAAGAGGCGAGACCAACTCAGAGCATTTAAGTGGCCCACAGCTGCTGTTTCAGGAGAGGCTGGGAAAGTGCCTGGTCTTCCCAAACTCTCTCTGCTGCCCTCTGTGTGATGGGATGGCGTCTGTGGGAGACAGCTCTGTGGGGTTCATCCATGGGAGCTGCTCTTGCCTGTGCACCTGAGCTTATTTCCAACAGCCCAGCTCCTCATCGGGGTTTTGCCAGGTGCTACCAAGATCAATGGGGCCAGGAGAAGGAACCACATGTGCCCTCAACACTGCCCTACTGCATCCCCTCCTGTCTCCCCACCTTTCCACCCTGGTTCCCAGCTCCTCTTCTCTGTGCTTCAAGGAAACATGGTCTGAAGGCAAAGGTGCGCAGGGACCCATCGATTTCCCCGCTGCCCTTTGCAGGGCTGCTCTCTGGGAAGGTGGTGTGTAACTGAACCAAAGGCTGGAGGTCCTACTGATGGTTGGTGGGCTTTGTTGCACCTTTGATATCAGCCATGGGTTTGGCTCCAGCCAGCGGTGGAGGGAAAGCACCAGATGGCTTAACCAGCTACTGGCCACCTTGCCCCAGCTCCCATCCCACTGCAAACTGGGGGAGGGAGAGATTCCTCTTGGAAATGCCAGGGAGAGAGTTGGGAAAACAGGTGGGTCTGAACACGCTTGGGAGTTTTTTGCACACTGGTTGTGCCAGGAGAGGAGGGATCAATGTCTGCCTGTCCCCAAGAGCTCCCAGGCTATGCAAGGGTCAGTAAGAAGGGAGAGAGGTGGAGGATCTTCACACCTAGGTGACCAGCATGCCACGGGAGGAGGCATGGTTGGAACAGGACCAGCAAAGCTGGGTACTCAGCTGGGGGGATGCAGAGATGGGAGAGCGTGGAAAGTAGATGGTGGAGTCAGCTTAACAAGCATGGGAGACTGTCTGAATCTTGCCCTGGTATATACCTTGGGGAGAAAGGTGTCCAGGACAGCCAGGCACATGTCCTACCATTTGAGATCAGAGAGAGAGGCCAGATAACCAAGCCATGGTCCAGAGCACGGGGGGGGAGAGATCTTCAACACACACCAGCTGGGGGATTCTCCAGTTCTCAGGGCTGGGGCAAGTCCTCAGGAGTTGCAGTGAAACACCACAAACATTGAAGTAGCCCTCTTCCTTTGGATCTGGGGGGAGTTGGCAGTTTTCTATTGCAAGAGCAAAAGATGTTATTTTGTATTGTTTTCTCATAGGGATTTATTTCCCATCACATATGAATCCACCTAAAGCCCTGGATGTTCATGGACAGGCCCGTCATTAGGAGCAACAGCTCCTAATGAAGGTGCCAACTGCCACAGACCTTTCTTTTGGGAAAGGGGTATCCTGGGTGTGTTTCATTCAGCTAAGGCAGTCAGAGGGGGATGCTACTGTGGTTTTATCCCAGCCCATGGGGTTTCCATGAAAATCGGGGGGACAGGGTGACCTTCATGCTGCCCACAGACCCCGAACCATGAAAGCATTGGCAGAATAGGCCCACCAGAATGGGACAGAAAGCACATGCACCAGTGGGGCAAGTGGAGGAGTGGGCCGGACATTAATTAGTGCAGAATAGACAATGAACAGTAAAAATTAGAAAATAATAGGCCCCGTGTGGGTTTAAATTCAACATCAATGCAAAAAGTTGAGGCTACATCACCACACACTTTACCACCAGGTAACTCTTAACTATTATAGCCATCAGGAAGATGAAGGGGCCAAGGGGGTGGAAATCAGCCCAATACTGGGAGGACTCAAAATGCTCCCATAGAGAAATGGGTAGATCACAGAAGCATGGACTGGTTTGACTTGGAAGGGATTAAAGCCCACCCAGTGCCACCCCCTGCTCTAGGCAGGGACACCTCCCACCAGACCAGGTTGCTCCAAGCCCCCTCCAACCTGCCCTTGAACCCCTCCAGGGATGGGGCAGCCACAGCTTCTCCGGGCAACCTGGGCCAGGCTCTCACCACCCTCACACCAAACAAGTTCTTCCCCACATCTCAGCTCCATCTCCCCTCTTTCAAGGTCAAACCCTTCCCCCTCCTCCTAGGGCTCCCCTCCCTGATCCAGAGTCCCTCCCCATCTCTCCTGGAGCCCCCTGAGGGATTGGAAGGGGCTCTAAGGTCTCCCCGGAGCCTTCTCTTCTCCAGGCTGAACCCCCCAACTCCCTCAGCCTGTCCTCACAGCCAAGCGGCTCCAGCCCCTGGATCATCTTCGTGGCCCTCCACTGTACCCCTGAAGACATGGGGTCTAGATGCCTGGAGACAACATAGAAGATAGCTCCTTCTAAGGACATCCAGGAGAAGCAATGGTAGATTTAATCCTGAGCAGGTCATAAGGATAATTTAAAATGTTATTATTGAAGATTCCCTCTGTAAAAGTGTCTGCAATGTACTTAAACTCAGTAATATTGTAGGAATTTTAAAATAAATCTGAAAAGTTCATTGTGACTTCATTTCAAAAAGGGTATCCACATAAAAGTGGAGAGGCTTGTTAAAAAGAAATTAAAAGCAGCCGCCAAAAGGGTAAAATTTTTCCAGGGGACATAGACATTGTTTAAAGAGCTTCTATTAGATGATGAGAGCAAATCTATACAATTATCAAAACAGACTTTAAAAGGGCAAAAAATTAGCTGTTCTCATTAAAGAACCGACTAAAAGAGGCTGTCAGAGGTAAAACAGTATCCTTCAAAAAGTAGAAGTCATGTTCAAATGAGGAAAATAAAAAAAAAGAGTGCAAGATGACAAATTAAGCGTAAAACTACAACAAAGGAGACGAACCCTTTTTTTGATGAGCAGGTTTCTGAGGTGTAAAAATCTAGTAATAGACCCTTTTTCTCAAACCCCTCAGCAGCTGTGGAGCTCCCCCGGGGCTCTTCCCACCACGGAGGCCCCCTCCTGAAATCAGCCGTGGTTGGAAGAGGCTGGGGAGAAAACTGGGGAAATTAAGAGTATCAAAAGGAGGAGATGGCATTCAGGCCCAAGCCCGAAGGGTGTCTCATATGAAGCAGCCATTTAGCGGTGGTGCCCAAGGGACTGTGTAAGGTAATTGTGGTACCAGAGGAGCAGAAGGTGGTAAATTCAGTGGTACTTAAACCAGCCCCAGCAGCAACCCAAGGGATTGCCCAGCCCACCTCTGTGCTGGGCAAAGAGTCAGAAAAACATAACAACACAAGGAAAACAACAGGCACAAGGAAAAATATGAAATAGTGGGGAAGAGTCGGTGCAGGGTTTGCAGAAGGAAGTCCTGCACCCCGAGCCCTTGGAGAGCCGGTGAGCTTGCAGAGCTTTTTGGCAAAAGCTTCGGAAAATTGTCTTCATCAGAGGCTCTTAAAGAAATTTAACCTCTCTAGTGTAAAAAGAGAAAGTCCTCCTCTGTCTATTAACTGTGTAACAGTATGAAACACAAATTAGGAATAGATCAGATTTTGCAGTGGAATAAAAATAGAGGGTCACCTGCAGATGAGGAGTTGACCTGGAGAAGGAAAGGAAAACAGTTAGGGAATGAAGTTGCTAACAGCATTTCAATATTCACAATAGACGGTGAAAAGCTATGGCAGGATCCCTCAATACTGAGCAACCGGACAGTAAAAGAAGAGTGAAATTCAGTAGCAAGAGGTGCAAAATCATGCGGATGGGTGAATGCAGTCCCTTTGCACGTGAACCAGTCACAAGCCTTAAATGAGCTATTACTGTTCAGGAAAGATAACGTTTTCCTTGCATACCCATGTTGCAGGTAGTGTTACGAAAACATCGCCTCAGTGACCTGTGATAGCCTAGGAAGTAAATTGAGTGTGGAAATTTTAGGGGGAAAGTGTTAAACGAAACAGAAGAGATCAATTTGTCATTGCGCAGATCAATAATTCACCTGCTACTTAAATACTGTTTGCAAATCTGTTCCCTCCACTGGAGGGAAAAAAAAAAAATGGACAGAAAAAAACCCCTAGAAACTAGAAAAGATGCAGAGAGAGGTGGGAAGGACAAGGGCTGGGGAATGGCTCTGTGGGTGGAGAGATTACACGGACTGAGACTCTCCCCACGCACTCTGTGTGGTGTGGAGCGACACGGGAGAGACTATTCACGGTTCCCCACAGCACAAAAACTAGAGGTATTGAACTATGGATCAGGATATTCGAAACAGGCAGGAAGAAAATGTTTGGGTTTTTTTCATCTTGTGCATAACTAAACTTCTTCCCCACAGGGTGTTGTTGTAAGGTGTGGATGGGCTGCAGGATAACTGAACCCAAGGGAAAGCATCTGCTGGGAGATACAGGGAGATGCTCTGGGCCCCACTGACCTTAAAACACATCCCCAGGGAGACGGTTTGCTTTTCTTAATGTTATTTCTGGGTTTTAGGCTTCAAGTAGGAATCCACCAGGAAACTCCTGAAATGGATGACCTTGGCCAACCTCCAATTTGGTCTTGAAGGAGAATGAGGAGGGGTCTACAAACACATGCTTCTGCGTATCTATTTCAGACTGGAAACCAAGAATCTGTCTTTAATACAGGAGATGGTATTTCAGGCTGAAACATAAGACCTTGAGAAGTTGTGTTAAGATTACCCAGAGAAGCTGTGGCTGCCCCATCCCTGGAGGGGTTCAAGGCCAGGTTGGACGGGGCTTTGAGCAACCCGGTCTAGTGGGAGGTGTCCCTGCCCATGGCAGGGGGTTGGAACTTGGTTTTTAAGGTCCCTTCCGATTCCAACCATTCTATGATCTTCCATATTGTAAGGGACATCCAGCTGCTTCTCTAAGGGGATTCCCCACTGTATATCATTCTTACCTTCCATTATTGTAAGGAGAGAATCAGCATGATGGTTGAATTTCTTGAACAGCCTTTGAGGAGGACTATTTCTAAAATCCATCTCATGCTCCAGGAAAGATGCAGCCCTAGGAGCAGACGAGCATGGGTGTCTCTGCACCCACGGAGGAAGGCAGCATCTCTGGGATGAGGGCCACACAATGGCTTCCCATCTGATCCTCTGTGGAGCCACGCTCGGTGCCAGCATGAGGCTGGCAGGTCATCAAACACAGGCAGGAGAAAGAAAACAACAGGGCACAACTTCAAACCACATTTCTAAAGCGAAAAGGGACTCAAAGCACATTTCCACTGCAGCATTGGGGAAAAAAAAAAATAGTATTTTGCTTACGGACTGCAGATCTGCCACGTTCAGGTTTAAACCATCGGCCATGGAGCAACGGTGCATAACGGCGGCGGCGTAATTTTTCATTCCACTGTCCCAAAAATGGTTAAACCATCGTTTGTTCAAGGTTAAACAACCCAACAAAAGTTCCTCTTGTGCTGAGTAGAAATAGGCAGATTTTCTGCATGAAAAGTGAAATACATGAAGTTTCGAGTACTTCGCATTTGAATGGAAATTCCTGCGCCGCCGATGATGTGCTGGTAATGAGGAATCAGCGCCGACAGGGCTGGGGAGCGCGCACCCGGCACGGCGGCTGCCTGCCCGCGCCCGAATGAGAAAATAATTCATTTTCCCCAATCGAAATTTGTTTCGGGAAAAGCCATTATTCTAAAATCAATGTAAACAAATCAAACGGCAGAGGAGAGCAGCCCTCCAGCGCGGGGAGCGGCCGTGGTGCACGCCGCAGCCGGCGATGGCAGAGATGGGCTGGTGGCCATCTGGACTACAAAAAAGTTTCTGCTGCTTGGGACATTAAGAAATGCACATTTTAATTTTAACCCCTTTTTCTCCTGCACACCCCATGGCATTTCCACCACCATCCGCAGCGTGGGACGCTCTAGGCAGGGAGATGTGGGGTCAACTTCTTCTGCATCCACCTCTGCAGCACAGCATATATTCAGATTTATGAATTTATAGACACTGTAAATGGTGGTCTAGGAAACTTAGGTGGGTTTGGGTGCTGAGACCAGGCCAGAGTGCACAGCAGCTCCTGGTGACGGGCTCTGCAGCTGCAAGAGGGGTCCCAGGGATTAACCATCCCATTTGGATGCGGTAACCGAGCAGAAACCCTCAGCAAAATCCTCTGGCCAATTCTCACACACGCAGCACTTTTTCATAGCTCTCTCTCCACTGATTCACTGGAAAACAGAAATTTCTCAAATTCTCAGAGAAATAAGTGCCTTTTGTTTCGGTTTCTTCTTGACAGGCGTATTTATGATGATCACAAAGAAAAGATCACAACAAATCCTGGCAAAAAAAAAAGGAAGGAAGAAGAACGAGCCGAGCTACAGATAATAAGTAACAAATCAGGAAAGGGAGGAAGATAATGGTTGTGATTAAAAATCAGATGCTATGAAATAAAGAACAATGGATATAAGGAGTAAAAGTATCCATTAAAAAAAAATCCATACCCAAATGTGTTATAGACAACAAGAAAGCATTTTAAATTATCTGGAACAAAAGAAATTCTAGCGAAATTACAATGTTATAGATCCATTTTTTGATAGGTGCAGTAATGCTGTCAATAATAATGCAGATGATGCGGAAGAGCCCAAAAACCTGCTCTGTGAAACAATGGAGACGACATTTTTCCAGCTCTCGGTCCCCGTCATTTTCTATCCCAAAGGCAACTGCGTAGCAGCTACCAAATTGTTAACAGTTTAAAAAATGTTAAGCTGCAACCTTAATTAACTGAAATAATTATTAATTTTTAAAGGCTTTCAATTAATTTTTAAGCTAGTTTTCATCTGCAAGATCAGCCAACTTGTTTCTAAATTTGTGGAGTAAAAAAATCACTAAATATTTTAAAAGAATGACAGAATAAAGCTGGTGGGGCGGAGGTACCGCGGAGGGAGTGAAAAATGGGGAGATGGTGCATCCTCAACCCCCATGACACCAGCTCGGGTGTCCCACTGTCCCCCTACAGCTTCTCCCCACCTCCCCTGTGTGCTTAGGATGGGTCTACACTATAAACTACCCTCCTCTGCTTTCCCCTCAGCATCAAACATACAATATTTTTTGATAAGCTGGAGGGGGGGGGGGGAAATAAGCGTTTCCAAAAGCATCTTGTGAGCCTGGTGTTTGCCTTTGAATCAGAAGAATTTTATGGCCCTTGTTGTTCCAGAAAAAAAGTTTTGAGACATTTTCCTTTGTTGGGGCACAGCAGGTAGAAGGTGACATGGAAGGTTTGACTCAGGATTTGTGAGATTAAGGGTTATTGTAGACATTCAGGGGTTTTCTCTCAGTTAAATCACCATGACTCAAGTAGAATATCAGCAAAACAGTTGCAGGGTCACTGTGGCCCTAATTTTATTAGAGATCTTGAAGCAATACAAAAGAACTGATGTCTAACCAGGGAAATTAGGAAGAAATTTTTCACTCTGAGGGTGGTGAGAGCCTGGCCCAGGTTGCCCAGAGAAGCTGTGGCTGCCCCATCCCTGGAGGGGTTCAAAGCCAGGTTGGAGGGGGCTTGGAGCAACCTGGTGTGGTGGGAGGTGTCCCTGCCCAGGGCAGGGGGTGGCACTGGATGTTCATGTTCAATTTCAACCCAAACCATTCTGTGATTCTATGAAGCTATGCATACCACCTCTGTGGAAATGTTCTGTGGTGAAACATGAGCAAACAAATGTGAAAACCAGGTGATTTGGGGTTCCAAAAGACCATCTTTAAGAAATAACTTCCTTGAGCTCATCCTTCCTTCTAGCACACCACTTCTCTCGTTTGGCCAAGCTGGGGAGGCTTTGCCATAGGAAAAGGATGATGAATTACTGGCAGGACTATGTTAGAACGGTGGTTTGGGTGGGAAGGAGTGTTTTGCTGCTGCTTTGTTTCTGCCCCAGCCAGCTCAGACCTTCCCATGACACCTTCCAATGTGACTAGTTAGAGTCAAACTCCCCAAATTCGCACAGGTACTTTAAGCTTTGTAAATCTCAGGCAGTGAACTGTGTTGGAAGGGCCTCTGTGCTGCTACGGAAGGAATTAACATCCACTGGTGTACCCTGGAACCCGAGGCTTTTGGCACTGCCAGATGTCCTGTATTTCAGCAGGGCTTTGCACAACCCCGTAACACCCAGCGATGGTGGGAATAGCTGGAAGGACATCAAACATCCCCTAGGACAGAGCCACCGCTGTGCAAGGGCACCGCAGGGAGCTGTAAGTCGGGAGCACAGTGTGCTCCTCTCCCGCTGCCCACAGGAATTGTGTGAGATTTGGTAATCCAGGGGGTTTTAGGCCAGCAGGATCTTGGCTGCATCCACCCGGAGGTTATAGGTGAGCCCCAGCCCATGCCCAGCTGCAGCTTCATGCTGGGCGAGTCATGGAGAGATCAGAACGGGGATGCAGGTGCTGAAGTCAAAGCTTTGGCAATGCTGCTGGGCCAGGAGAAGACCTGCCCAAAGTGCAGACAGGATGGTAACATCCATGCGTTGATCTCAAGTAGCCACCAGCAACATTGTCGGGTCCCCGGTGTTATAAGGATACTTTCAAATCAAAGCAGAGGATGCTTCTCAGAGAAAAATGCATCAAGAGAAGCACTAGCAGGAAGTTTCTCTAGATTTTAGCATCTTCCTTCTGGTCCCTCTCACTCGATATTGAAGACATTCACCATCTTTTGGCAATTCAGTGCTTTCCATGGTGGTCCGGACACATGACGTCATTCATTCTAATGCAGTACATACATTAGAGATTTAATTTTTCTTTCTCTCTTTCTCTGCCATAATGGAGTTCATTTTGAATAGAGTTTGCTGAGCTGAAATATCTTTCGTAGCAGGCGAATGTGTTTTCCTGCGCTGAGGCCAGAAGAGGGTGTATTTTGTCACCTGCACCCTGGGCTACAGCCCCAAACTCCTTGTCCCATGTGAAGGCTGGGCTGCCAGGCCCCCGGTGGCAGGAGGAGATGGATTAGTGATGAGGGACCACTGGTCTTTAACCAAGCCTGGCTGGGGACACGTTGAGATGGCACCGACGGGGTGTTTGATAAGAAACCACGGCACCGGCTGGGACAGCACTGATTAAATCCATCCCCCAGGTGTCTATAAGATCTGTTCATTTTTGTGGCTTCTCCTTGCAAACTACGGCACGCATGAAGCTCTGAAGGCAGAGAGGTGCATTTGGTGGTGCAGAGGAGGTTGGTGGACCTTTGTGTGAGAACCCGTTCCTGGGCAACCCAGGCAACACAGGGTGTCACATCCCAAAGCTTTTCCAGCAGGCGCAATCAAGGCTGTGTCCAGTCTCCCTCCAGGTATGGAGCATCCCACTTCCCTGGCCCCAAACTCACCCCTGGAGGGAGATGTGTATCAGGTCTTCCCCAAGCCCTATTTCAAACCCTAATACCCTACTCATTTGAAAATAAGTGGGCTGAACTGTGGTCTCATCTCCCCACATCCAGAAGCCCAGAAGATCAGCTCAGAAAACATCAGCATCTCCATTTCCAGCCCGGCCAACCTTGTAGAAGAAGCCAGAGAAACCATAAAAATAAGAATTTTTCTTGCCCCTGCAGCAATGGTGGTTATTCACCATCACCGGTGCGTATCTCCGCCCAATCGCACACCCCGGAGACACAACTCGGCGAGGCAACGCCACTCGGATCACACTCGGTGCCGTGCCTACGTGCCCAGCACCACGCCAGCACACGGGGACAAGCAGAGCTGACAGCTTGTTCACACTTTGCACGGCACCAGCCCTGCCAGACCAAGGTCAGCCTTGGCGTGGTCACCCCAGGGACGACGCTTTTCCCTGGCACTGCTTGACGCCCAGGGTAGATGCCCACCAGCTGGGAAGGGGGAGCACGGGTGCTTCTGGCCACCAGCAGAGCCCCTTTGATTCCCACCAGTGGGGCAACACTTTAAAGTGACTCGCAGAGGGTGTGGAAGGACGGGCTCCCCTTGGACACGCTGAAATACTTACGTTGTACTCACAAGGACCTGGCCTGGCTTGTCCGCCTGTTTGCCGAACTGATGACGGCTTGATAGCTGCAGCGGGGAGCTTGTTAATTGAATTCCAAAGGGACTAATTATGGCAGGAATGAGAGAGCTTTCTGTCATCTCGCAGGTTTTTCCACCCATCTGGATTTCGAGAGGGCTGCAGGAGCCGGGACTTGCTGGCAAGAAGCAGCTGGAGGAGCCGTCCTGCCCCAGCCTGTGGTGCTGCTGCCCTCCTGCCGGGCACAGAGAGGGGTGATGCCAGCTTTTGGGGAGATGCCATCAGCTGTTTCCCTTCTCTGGCCACCAGAGAGGTGCTCAGCTCGCTGGGGACAGCGGGGTGTTAAGGTAAGCGGGAGGAGGTGTGTGCAGCACACGTCCCCTCCTGCTACGGGTCTCCTGGGTGGCTCCTGGATGGGTCCCTTTGGCTCCCCAGCTAAAAACAGACCAGAAAAAAGCAGCAAGGTGCTGTGTAGCTCCCCATGGATGCCCAGGAGAAAGAGCATCTCTGGACTGGGGCAATTAGTGGCTCCCTTCCCGACGGCAGCATGTTGGCTGCTGTATTGCCGAGCAGCCACAACGGGCCAGGGCTTGATGTGGCCACACCACCCCTGGGCTGGGCATCTTGGTGGCCATTATCTCCAGGAGGGCAGGCTGCCAGGGACCGGTTATGGGCACAGGGGGCTTTATCCCCACTGTGCTGTGGGGGTGACTCCCCCGGGCTGGAGATGGATACGGGGAGCCCCAGGGTTGCAGAACCCCATCCCCGTGAACCCCAGGGCGCTGCTGAGGAGCGTTTCCCTCGGCCGTGAGCCCCAGCTCTGCTGCTTTCCCAGCCCCTGTCCTCAGGCTGCATCCTGCAACCCACCCAGCAGCAGCGGGGAGCTGAGCCCCAGGGAGGTGACGAGAATTTCCTGGGTTTTAAAAATACATTTATTTTTATATGCGTATATATATGAACACAATCCTTCTTCCTGCTTTCCGAAGTCGACATTAACTCCAGCTGTGCCAGCGTTGCAGCTCACAGCACAGACACACAGACAGCCACGAGCTGCTGGAGAAGCAGTGAAAGGGGCAAAGGACCTCCCCAACCACCTTAGTGGTTGGAAAAAAAAATATAAATATATATATATACTGAGCTGCTACATCCTAAACCAGCTCCTGGCCCTGCCTGTTTGACAACTTTACTGACTGATACACGGTGCAGAAAATGACTCTTGGCTGTTTAATGGTGCTATCGCAGTCAAGGACTCAAATCACAGCAGGGACGTGCATTTTCTCCTGGCCCTGGCTACATGTTTTGGGGACATCATGGCAGTTTGGGGATGCCCTCCATACCATTGCGCGGTGCTGCTGCTGCTACAAGGGTGCAAAGTGACATATTTTATTATTGTCTTTTTCATAAGGCAAGGAGAAGACCGGTCCCCCCATACAGCTGGAATACAATTTGGGGGACCCTGTGTGCAAAGGATGGGCTGTGCATGAATTTCACCTCCTTCCACCAAAGGCAGTGAGGGCATCGCTGGCGCTCGGGGATGAGAGGGGCTGTGCTGAGCTCTGGTTTGCAGCGGTGGGAGCAGGACTCACATCTCTGGCAGCCTCGGCCATGGCCCCAGATGTGTCTGCCCAGGGTCAGGCCCTTTGCTAATCGCTGTGTGCTCCTCTCCCAGCAGAGCATATGGCTCCCTGTGTGCTCCTGCCATGGCCAATCTCATATGGTGTCCCCATTCCTCTTAAGCAGCAGGTTATAAATGTCTAAAGGCCTTGAAAAGCGAGTTACTGAAGGGTTTGCAGGGGGTACGGCAGTGGTGATAGTCATGGGCTGTTGGTTCCCCTGCCTTCAAATTTTTGGGAACTGAAAAGAGCACAGTACAGCCCAAACTGCCCCCAACTGTGCCTCCTGTTTGCGTGACCATGCTGGTTTTGAAGCACTCGAACGAGGGACCTCTCAGGATGGGGAGCTGCAGCTTCTGCAGCAGCTCCGGGTAAAACCTCGTGGCAAGAAGAGCTGTCCCCAGAGGCTCAGGTTTTGGCAGAAGGAGCTTCAGGCCAGTGTACCCTGCAGCACCCCACCACCATGGGTCTGGGGGGCAGGTGTAGCCCCGGAGAAGCTACCTGTCCCTAATTGCTGCCTGTTGTCTCCTGGGGTAGAGACAGAAAAAGGTTTACAGACCCAAAACCAGGAGCTGCAGCTGGGTCGTCCACCTTGGTGACTCCAGGACACCCAAGGGCATAACTTAAAAAGGTAGAAAATACCTTGCTGGTGAAAAAAAACCACAAGGTAAAGGTTAAGGGTGAATTTACTCGAGCTGAAGTTTAACAGAAAAGGGACTGAAGTGAGAGACATCTGCAGCGAAATAAAAGAAATCAAATTTTTAATGGATTTGCCTGTTTTTCAGGCTGGTTCCAAAAAGCTTAGAGTGTTCCAGGCAACAAGGTAATGAGTCGTTGAGATGTTTATACTGCTTCTGGATGGGACCGTGGTCTGGGGTGTTAATTTGATTGGGAGGGGTTGTGTGATGCAGATAACCTGCCATTTTTTTTCCTTGTGGTTATAATCAAACTCAGATATTTTTATTCCCCCAAAGGATTCTCATTATTTCTAACATAGGGTTTGTTCCCTGAGGGTCTCTGCCCCACTTCAAAGGAAAGAAAGGGTCTTTTTTCTGGGGGCCAGCAAGGCTGCCTGGGCATGTGGGTACCCAGGGAGTGGCTGGGGGTTTGCAGGATTGAAAACAAACCTGAAAGAAAGGCCCTACCTGCCCGGGGACAATATTTCTATTCTGTCTCGTTCTGCCTTTGCTGCAATTGAAAAGGTTCAGCTCTCGGGTTTTGTGCTTTTCCTTGGGGAAAAGGTGCAGGCAGGTTCTCCCAGAGCCCGGCTCGGGGACCTCGCGGGGGTTTGCCGGCTCGTTATCAATAATAAAAGTGATGGTAATGAAACATCTCCGGGAGCTTCAGTTTTCGTTTCTGCTTCAGCTCTCCTGTCTCAAAGGTAAACTATTACACTGCCAATATTGAGTGCAGGGTTGTTTGAAAGTATTACAGCTCCAGTTCATCAGAGGTCATGCTTTGTTTGATTTTGGCCAATTGGCAGTTCCCTGTGTTTGCATCTTCTCCTGGAAGTAAATGTCTTCTCGGTTCTTGTGCCAATGCCAGCAGCGGCCAAAGGCTTCCCTAGTGCTTGAGTGTATGGGGGGTGGATCTTAACCACCACTGCTCTGCCCTGGAGCTGGCCAGAGAAGATCCCAAGCCCCCACTTCCAAGGTCTGACATTGACCCTTTTCCAGCATCTCTGGCTTCCAGGCTGGAGAACCTGGATCCAAGCCTCAGATGGAGCAAAACTACCTGAACCCAGCAGGAAAACCCCATTTTGTGGGCAGACTTCTCAGCTGGCAGCAGCAGCCTGTCCCACCACTGCCTCCCAAGGTACCCAGCTCATCTGTGCACATAGGGTGGCCAAATCTCCCAGGCACCTGGAGAAGGGACCAGGGTTAGGAGGCTTCAGCGTTGCCCCACAGCACCCGTGATGGTCTTGCACATGTCTCCTGCCCTGGGAAATGCTGGGCTTGTTCCACACCAGCTGTCCATGGGCAGTAAGTTCAGCCTGAGCATGCTAAACACATCAGTGTTTGAGTCCTGCCAGTGATGCCAGTCCTCTGGAAGACACGAAAACCCTACAAGATCTTCCTTCTGTGTCCTCAAGAGTTATAACAGAGCTAAAAAAGATTTATCAGAAGCTAAGAGCAGAAGCAGTTTTGCGTTTTCTTCTGAAGAGTTAGGCTTCCAGGCTTTGGTTTTCAGATTGAAAGAAAAAATAAATGTATCTGGGGCGAGGCAGGCATATTTCATAAACAGTTCAGTATTGTCCAAAACACGACAGGAAGCCTCTATTTAAAATTAGCGACGCAGACGGTTCCGGAACAGCCCCGCCGTGCTCCCTCTTCGCAGGGCTGCCAACAAAGCTGCGAACCCAACACCTGGACTGGGAACTGCCTCTCCATCTCCATTAAGGTCCCTTCACAACACGGGTTATTGCCGGGCATTGTTTGCATCTCTCGCTTTCTGACCGGTGATTGCTGCTGTCAGCTTGCTTTTATCCCATTTATTATATAGGTGGTTTTATTTGTTTTTATCGCTTCTTTCAACTTTCATCTCATCAAGGTGCATTTTTTTTTTTGGGGGGGTTGTTTTTTTAATGAGTGTGGCTTTTTGGAACACATTTCAGGCAGTTTTTTAAATGGCCGTCAACAACTCTAAATTAATCCCTCCAATTATTCCAATAATTTTCCTCCCAGTCCCTAAACAATTTCAGCGGGGCCCTGTCTCAGTGCCCAGGCACGGATTGCGTTTGGGCTGAGCAACAAAATCAGGGCACAATAGATAACCATTAATAAGTTTTGTTTGGTGAACAGTTTACCCTAGTCCATTAGGAAAGGGGCTAAGGCAGCAATATTCTGGAGGCAATGAATACTGTGAGTTGGGAAGTAATTGGGGACGTTTCTGCAGCTTCAAGGGTGTGTGATGAGGAGCCTCCCGAGGTCCCCCAGGAACCGTGACCGGAGCCACCACAGCCTGGAGTGTGTTTATCTCCCTCTGGGTAGAGTGAAACTGGAGCTGTTCGATCTCCATCGCTCCCTTTAGGCTACAGTTTGGGGACAAGGAGGAAAATTCTCCTCCCTTGGAAGAGGTCACTCAAAAATCCCCGGTTCAGGATTTCCCAGTCCCAGTCGAGGAGCAGCGAGTTACCCTGTGTTTTACAGCAGGGGCTGTGGGCTGGCTCCTGCCCCCCGGCGCTTTCTTAGAGAGAAAATAAATCTTGAATTACCTTGTTTTCATTTCCAATAAAACCGCATGTTGGCAGTTGCCTTGGAGCTAATAATCTGACACGGTGCTGTGCATCCGTGGACGTTCGTGGTATGGGTGTGCTGGTTTGGTGTGTGAGACCGACAGTGCAGCACTATATTGTTGTTTTTCCTACCACTATATTGTGTTCCCGGCGCATCATAATAAAAAAGAAACATGAAGGGAGGCGATTTATCATAATAGCAAAATATAAGGCATAATAATGTAAATTATGCACATCATTAACCCCAGCTCTTGCTCTAAAATGGACACAAATTCTGTAAGAAAATCATCTTTAGGTTGAGCCATGACAATTTTCTCTGGAGGGCTTCCTTATAGGTGCTGGAAGACCCATGTGTCCTCTTCTCGTGAGGTTTGGAGAGCTGGCTGAGAGCCCTGTTGATGCACCAAGAGTAGTACGAGGTGCCCATTCCTCCTGGGGGGGCCATGCTGTGTTACCCACGGAGGGGCTGCAGCACCCCCAGATACTCTCCTGCTCCGTGGGTAACTCAACAACAGGTCAGGCATCACCGGGGGGATTCACCAGGCTACGGTGGACGCGTCACCGACACCTCCTCATCTATTCAGGGCAGATGAAGTCAATGGCACAACTCATGTCACCCTGCGGTAGGTGTCAGAAAAGGGTGGGGGGACGACACACCACCCCAAAGTGCTATGTGTCCCCTCCAGCCATGTAGGAAGCCAAAAATAGCCCCTTCTGATGTCTGGCTTTGATGTCTAACGTTGCCAGAGGTGGATCCCATGCCGTGTGCTGTGCTTTCAAGAAACGTAACGGAGGAGGAGAGGAACTGGTGTTGGGTGCCTCCTCCGTTCCAGCTTCTCTCCTCACTCTTTACCCTCTTCAAAGAGGAAAGAGTCGGTTTAAACTCCTTCATCAGATCACCCTCATCAAAGGCAAGTGGGCTGCAGCCTGAGTGGGATTTCCCAGCCCCCTCCCACCGCCTGGGTTCCTAAAGCTGGTTTAAAGCGACTTTAAAACCTCCCTGCATAGAATTTTCCCCTGCAAAAATTAGACCTCATGAAAATAAATAATTCCCAGAGGAAATTTCAATTTGATTACAAATATTGACTTGCTTGGGGGAAGTTTTTTTTAAAAGAAAAATCCATTTGGAATCAACATTTTCAAATTAAACATGTATGTTCACTCTGTTATAGTACTTAACTTGGAAAAATACTAATTTTGTTTCCCGTGGTTGGGGATTTTAGGAGTTTCTTCCATCCATATTTTTCTGCAGGAGCTGAACAAAAGAGACGCCTTAAAATTGGGCAAAGCAGGGAAAAGATTTGTTTTAATTTTAGAGGATTAAAAAAATGTAATATGAAATGTTGTAAATCGTTTTCATGCTCCTAAAAAAAACCATAAAAATGCATAAACACGTGTATTAAAGCTGTAGCCCCGGGAGACGCCTGAGCTGCAGAAGCACCAGGCAGAGCAGACGCGGTGGGTGCTGCTCCTCTGTCTCCGTCACCTGGCTGCTCCCCTTTCCAGCAGGTCCCAGGGATGTTTGCAAGGAGGTGGTGGCCAGGAGATGTGGGAGGTGAACAGACAGGTGGGAAGAACTTGGTGGTCCACCAGATTAATGGTGGCAACAAGCTGTGCATGGACTCCCTGTAATTTCTGGGTTGAATCCGCGAAGATGGTGACCCTCCACACCTAGAGGTTCTCCCCCAGAGGCATCCGGGCCAACAGACGTTTGAATGGGTCACTGAACTCCGTTGTGGGCTTCACACCCCACCAGAGTCGTACTTCAGACCCTTGTGTGCCCTTCTGGTGTTTGGCCCCACTGGATAAAGCAAAAAGCAACTGTTTAGGATGTGTGGTTTTGGGTTTTACCCCAGATTCTCTCTTTCTCTGCCGCGAGTGATCCTTCTGCTCTCAGGAGTGCTGAAGTTGAGCTGAGACGCTTCAGAACCCTCAGACGTTTCAGGACATGGGGTGAATGCATACTGCTTTTGCCACTTTTTGGATTAAAAAAAAAGGTAAGAAACCAACTTAGCTGCATAAAATGCAGGGGCTTTGTCAGGGGAGGGGGGAAATTGTTCTTCATACCAGAAGACCCTGGTAATCTCTGTGTCCTGCTCGTTTCTGGAGAGGAAGGAGTGGGCAGGAGGAAAAAGGAGCGGGAGGAACAGGAACCACCTTCTGATACAGACAAGGCTTCCACGCGTTGATGTTGGTCCTGCGACAGGTATTGACAGGGGCCAGCCCTCAGCCTCTGCCAAAATAAAACAAACTAAAAAAAGATCACTAAAGAGTGATCTTTTAAAACTAAAAAGTGACCCTGGCTGGAGTTGGGGGCTCTCTTGAAGCCTGAACTGGGGGACAGAGTGGGTGAAGCTCTCCCCTGGAGTGGGGGACCATCCCAGGTCCCCAGCAGATGGAGATGCTCACGCTCGAGCAGAGAGGCTGCTCGCTGGAGGCAGCCAGGTTCCAGCCACAAATTGCTTGGGAGAGTGGAAGTGCTTTTTAGGAGCACTTCATTAATAGGCGCAGATAAACAACCACCGATGGCAAATGCAGAAAGCCCTCAGAACCAGAGCCCGTTTGCCCAGGCGACCTCCCCGCTGAGCCCAGCAGCCATTGGCCACAGCGGGAGGCACCGGGGGCCACGCTCCTGCCTCAAAACGGGGAAAATAATGCCTGAACTGTTTACCACAGCAAAGGTGCCATTTCTGCCCCTTCCCAGCCCTGCCCTGGTCTCCTGGCTTGAGGTAAAACAGACACAATTTTCTGTTCAGTAATTTTAGTTTCCAGCTAAGCCTCTTCTAACTAACTGAACTCTCTGGAAATTAACGGCGTGTTTTTCTGACGGTGTCCGCTCCCGGAGCCGTAAGACCTGATTGTTTCTAATTTATGCCAAGGGGTGGTACCTAGAGAGGCTCTTGCTTATAATTATTTCTATAACAACCAAGGTCAGATAACTTTGTTATTTGCCCTGTTGGAGGGTCGGAAGCGGAGAAGCACAGAGGGGTTGTAGACAGGAGAGGTGACCCAAAAATGGCCAGCAGGGTATTCCATCCCATCATCATCATCAGGCTGAGTATAGAAGCTGAGGGATCAAAGGGGCAGCTCTCTTTTCTTCAATGGCCAGCATTCAAGGAGGAGCATGTCTCTTCCTCTGCCTTTGGTCCTGGTCTGCGCATTCCTGACTCCAGCTCCAGGATCCAACTCCCATCCATCGCTGAGTCCAGTCTGGGACTTCCCCGGTGCCTGCCAGTGACAACATCCTGGGAACCTGATACGGTTTTTATATATAGTATGTATTTTATTCTTTTTATTACTTTATTAATATTTGCATTACAGTACTTTGGTTTTCTTTTAAACTCATAAGTGTCTCCCTGCAGGGAGATGCTCTCCCGTCTCCGAGGGGAGAGAGGCCAGAGAGCGTCTGTCCAATATTTCAGTGGCCGGTCCAGCCCCCACCACGACACCTGGCAGGTAGGTGAGTGTCATGGCTTGGGAAACCCACAACAACTTACCGTCGTTTAGACAATCATTCTTTCACCCGATGACTCCTCCCCACCCGGGAAGAGGAATTGGGGAAAACAAGGAAACCCGAGGGGTGAAATATAGGATAAGACCCAAGGGATTTAAGAGGATAAGACTAAATAACTAACATTAATAATTAACATTAATAACCAGTATTGATCTCAATACCAATATAAAACACATCAGGACTACCCCCAGCCCATTCCACCAGCAGAAGCCGTGCCCTCCCAGCAGGGACAGCCAACGTGGGACCCTGCGAGCGCTGAGGATTCGGGAGGAAGGGAAGGGCTCAGGGGTCCAGCACCAGGGCAAGGGGTTCTCAGGATCCCAGACATCAAGGGAGAGAGAATTCCTCAGCAAACTTCCTAATTTATACTGAGCGTGCCCTTCATGGTATGAAATAACCCCGTTGGCAGCTCGGGTCAAGTGCCCGGGTCTCGCTCCTCCTCGTCCCCGCACCACACGGAGCTGGTGTTTGCCCGTCCCTTTGCTCCACGATTCCCCAATACTTCTGGCAAATAACTGTGTTTCAAACACACTATTCTGTGCAGACATGATTAAGCTGCTTAGGACGGCGGATGTTGCCAATGAAGGCAACCTCTCTTAAGGTTAATTAATCATTTGTAAACCGACCTTTGGATGCATTGCATTATTCATCAGTGCTCCTGAGCAGAGGGGCCAGACCATTTTCAGCCACTGGGTTTTTTGGTCAAAGTCTTTAGTTATTCCATAACTGAGGGCAATTGCTGAAGTGCAGGGAGGGCGATACTGTCTCCGGGCAGGATGCTTACGCTTGCCCATCATTTAGACCACAGCCCTGATTTCGGCTGGACCGCAACCCCACAGCACCTTTCCTTCCCCACCTGCCTGCTTCTTCCTTGATGCCTGACTGACCTTAAACCATCCTGAAGCCTCCTCTCCGGCAGCTTGACATTTAAAAGTGCAGTGACAGAAAATAACTTCTTCTAAAAATACGTGTAACTTATTTACCAGCATGAGGTGAGGGAGAGAAGAATTCAAATGAAGGCATTACATATACATTGAGCTGCTCCGTTGTGACTTTTCGCTGATGCCGCCTGGTAGCACCTCTTTCTCCTCCAGCAACGCTGCTCCCTGTGTTATGGGGGGATGCACGTCTTTTCCCCCGCATCCATTGGCCGAGGAGGAGCAGGGATAAGGAGCGAGGGGATCCCTGTGTCCCCTCTCAGGCTGCAGGGAGAGGACGGGGCAAGGCTCCAGCCCTGGGGGACCCAAGGAGCTGATTTAACATCTCGCAGCCACCAAAAGTGGAAGGCAGGGAAAGACCAGCCAGCATTTATGGAGGAAAACACCCCATGGATGGTTCTTTGTCAGACTACACAAATGAAGAAGGAAAAAAAAAAAAAGAGAGGAAAAAAAAGAAATCAAAGATAGTGCTGCACGAATTCTCGGGAAACTGCTTGTATTTCCACAGGGAAAAGCCTCCTGCCCCCCACGTCCTCCCACACGAGAGCAGATTCCCCCTCAAATAGGCTCTTCACCCCTTTCCGCACCAAGAACTGCAGAGCAGACATAGAGGAGTCTCGTGAACGTGAGGTGTTCATGTATCTTTAATTATTGTTTCAGCCACATAAATCCATGCTGAATTAAAATTCATGATGGTTCTAGGGTACAAGTGCAAACAATTTGTTCGGTAAACTTTGCTCTAATTGGCATTCTGAAAATTTCCTGTTAATCAAGCCCCTTGGGCTCGGTTTACCAGTGTAGTTCTGCCTGCGAATGTCAGTGCTCGGAGGGTGCACGCATGTACGCCGATTTCAAGGGTCTTTATACGATATTAACTCATACACCTTGTCCTCACATTAATTTGCAAGTAATTTTTTAACAACCTTCTGTGGCCTTGTCTTTTATCTGGCGGCTTCATTACTCGAGGCGAGCAAGCGAGCGGAACAGCGTCTGTAAAACCCCAAATGAAACTGCACTCGGAAACGTCTGGGATCTGAACACGAAACGCCCCCGAGGGCGCCTGAAACTCCTCCCGGCAGCAGCCACCTCTCCAGCCACACTTGGCTCCAAGGGGCCGTGGGAGAAAGGAGAAGACTTTCAGGCCAGCATGCTAAATGTCAGATGTCCAAGTGGATGGAGAATCCAGCTAAATGCGCACCAAATCAGAGCCATGGAGGTGGGTAACGCTTTAGTCCCCGTGAGCCGAGGATCCGGACATCCCCTGAAGGTCCAAGGCATGAGCAGAGCTCATTTATCATCCCATCTCCGTAAGCATGGAGAACATGAGAAATTACGTTCTCAGACCCAGGAGATGCCAGGGTCTGGGTGGGTCCTGCCACAGAGCCCTGCTTCCCACATGCCATCCAACATAGACCAAGTGGCCCGTTCCAGGACCAGTTGGCCAATTCTGGATGTTTTTCTCCAAGCAACACCCTCTCCGCAGTGATGCCGAGTCAGACCCGCTGGGGACCACCGCCGGGAGGATTTTAGGAGCTTTCAGTGATATCCCCCTCTTCAGTTTTGCAGCCTTATCAGTCTAGTCCTTAACTTCTATCCCAAGAGATTTGGGAACAGGAGAAGCTTTGTACAACCCGAGCGTCTCTTCCCACCAGCGCAGTAAGACGGAAGAACAGAAATAACGAAATAATGAGCACCTGACAGAGATCAGGGGAGCGGTGGAGAAGCTCTCTCGGATGGAAATACGTGGTAAGGAAACGTGTGAGAACTGGCAGTTCCCAGAAGAGACCAAAGATGGTGCACAACAGCAAACTGCTCCCCGGTGAAAGCAGATAAGAAGCATAATTAGATGGCATTACGGCGGCAGTAGGGTCTGGAAGCTGGGAAGAAATCGTATGGGAAGTCGAGACGGGCACGTGCCTGGGGGGAAAAGAGAGGAATGACACAGATTCACAGTGTGAGAGCGGCCGAGTCTGCGCATACAAGGGTTTGGAGGCAACCAGCAAGGGCCTGCAAATAAATTAGATGTAAAATGTGAACGGCAAGATGTGTAGAGGCGTACGTGCCTGGGGAAGGGGACGGAGAAGGAACTGAGTGTCCAAAGCAGGGATTTGCCCCGTCTCCCTTGTTTCGGTCTTTATAAAAAGGTTAATTGCGAATGCAACTTAATGAAACAGGCTTTGGAGGAGAACTGTGGAGAAGGCCGGTGTAAGGAAAGAAGTTTAAAAGCGTGTGGATATGTCAAGCGTATTCAAAACGAGAGGATCTGATGAAATGCACCCACAGACATTGAACCCTTGGTGGTTATCTTCAAAATTTATGAAGGTGCAGAGGTCCCTGGAGATGAGAGAAGCACCTCTCTTTAAAGAGGATACTTTAAAGAAAAAAAAAAAAAGTTAAAAAAATGGAATAATCATCTTGATCTCAATTCCCTGAAAGAGGCTGGAAGAAAGCCTTAAATGAGCAACTTGTAAGATATAAAATGATTAATAAAATCAAAGAACATGAGTTTGTCAAGAACCAGTCATGTCAACCCAATTTAATTTCTTTCTTTGATAAGGCAACAGATGTACTTGACGATGGGGAAGCAGCAAACACAAGCGAGGCCTTTTGCGTTTTCCCACTGGGCAGCCTCGAACCAGCTGAGAAAACGCCCTCTAAAAACAATCTGAGCTCAACGGGCAGAGGAACCACTCCCGAAGAGGAGGGACTGAGGGAGAAGGAGGTTCCTCCAGCCTCTGCTATGGGTCTAGAGGAGGTTCTCTCAACCTTCCTCTCCTTACAGCCCATGGGCTGCCTTTCTCCAGTTCGGCAGTCCACAGCTTTGCCCAAAGACAGTTTCTTGCCCAAGGAAAATTGAGACTAAACCTTTGTGATGCTGATTTCTAGCCTCTCGTGTTGGCTTATCCCAAATTTTCCCATGACATCAGCATCCCCCTGCGTATTTCAGTAGAAACATTTTGATGGGACATTATCCCATGTAAATCTTGGATACCAGCATCAAGCCAAGAAGATGTTTTTGGTGGAGCTTCAGACACTCCACCCGGGTTTGGAAATGGTGCAAATCTGTACAAGGAGCCTATGAAACCTTCGTGTGGGTGCAGAGGCTTTGCCTCTCCGCTCCCAGCCCGACGGATGGACGGGTGGACGGGGACCCTTGCAAGCCCCAGTCGAGGGGCTTTGTGAGCTGTACGAGCGGCTGCTGGAGGAAAGCAGGAACAGAAGCTTTTGATACAGTTTCAAACAATGTGTAATTATCAGGTAGCTGAAAATTAGCCCATCTGTGCCTCCGGAGAAGACAATGAGAAGTTATGTGTTACTAATGGCTGAAAAGCGCTGGCAACATAAAACAGGAAATTTTCAGTAAACTTTTTTTCCTTAAAGGTAATGTAATTACACGGTGTAATCCCCAAATCTCCTGACTTTTTGGTGGCTTTTGATCAAGCTGACGAGATCTTCATCCTCCTTTCTTTTTCCTCCCCTCACGGCAGCAGCCTGGGCTTTTGAGGAGCGCCAGCCGCCTGGCTGGGCCACCGAAAGCAGCAGATGTGGGTGACATAAACCGCCTTTACAACAGAAGAGCTAACGACAACGCGTCAGGTTCCTCCCAAAGCAGACTGTAAATACCCACCGTGCCTTTGCCACAGCCTCGCTCTCTGAATGCAAAGCAGCCCAGCTTGTAACACTATTTTGGATAAAACTTCTGTGCGGGTACAGTTGGTCGGCCAGAGCCTGGGGCTCTGATCCAGGTCAGTGCGGTTCAGATTTAGGACCTCCTTTTGTTTTCTCTGCTTTTGGTCCCTGCTGATCCAGCATGAAAAAAAATAAAAAAAAAATAAAAAAATAAAAACCGCAACAAAAAACCTCATTATTTCTTTAAATGCCTTGAGGATCCAGCGATAAGGTCTTTGGGGGGTGGTGAAGCAAAACTGGAATAGCATAAAACTCATGCAAACAGTCCAGGCAGGGGTAAATAGCTCATGATTTTTTTATTCATACTTTTGTCTGTGGAATAACTGGGAGCAAATTGCTTTTTCCTTTCCCAGTCCAAATTATTCAGAGAATTTTTCTGCTGATTTCTGCTATTCTCCCTTTTTGAGAGCGCTTGCTCTCGAAGATGGCCCGCTTCGGCTCTGAATGGAAAGCAAATGTTGCCTTCACCTTCAGTGAACTTTGAAGCAATTGGTTTTTTTACCGGCATAAAAGAAGAGCCGGGAAGTGACAGCTCACGGGCTTTTGCGGAGGATGAATTTTGCCATTTCACGGCCGCCCGTGCGGGAGGACGCAGGCGCCCCAGAAGGAAGGTGACAGATGCTCTTTCGACTCGTCCCCCTTCAGCCACCAGCCCCGTCCTCTCTCACACGGGGAGGGGGGTCCCCGCACCCCCAGGTTTCTCCGCAGCCCGACGCCCCAAGCGACTCGTAACGGGGAGGACTCCAAGGGAAATTATTCTCGCTGGCTTTTGTCTGGCAATCTGAGGTCAAGAAAAACAAACTGCTTCCTCCCCGCTCTCTCCAGCGCCGCGGTGAGAAATGCAGCCAAGCTCCGGCACCGAGAATAAAGGCAGAGTTGGCACAAACACAGGAGCTTCTTAAATGAGTTTGCCATTAGCCGGAAGGGCTGCAAATTGAAGCGAAGATAAGCCCCTTAGCATTTCCCTTCTTTAATCCAAGCCTCATAAAAGCGGAGATGTGTTCCTATTCAGTGGGCTTTATACAGAGGCAGGTATTTCATTTACCCAAAAAACCCCTGGATCGGATAAATTATTAATGTTATTTATAAAGGCAATTCTGCCATTCAGCAACTTCTTTTGGATCCCCACGCTTAATCTCACTGCTTAGCATAAGATACACTCCAGTTAAAAGGCAAAATCACATTCCCTTACAAGGCCTGCAAAATAACGGAGCGCCGAGGTGCCTGAAAAAGGGTTGTAGTTTAAATTCCGCTTTAAAGACTAATACATTTATCAGCGGGAAACATAAGCCCTGACTTCCACTGGCTTGTACCCTCCCTGCGTGCTGGATGGGGCCTCACTCGCACGCACGGAGAGCCGTCAAAGCTGCTCAGCGAGAGCGATGGAGATGCAAAACACACCAGTGCTTACACGAGCCGCTGGAAGGCTGTTTGGTGGCCAGGTGGAGCCGTAGGGTGAGACAGCAAGTGGCCCTGTCCTCTGCCACCATGTGTCCTAGAACATGTCCTGCCACGTGTCCTGCTCTGGGATACCCACGGCCACCACCTGGGCTCCACGCCACGACACCAAGCTCAGACACACCACGAGAAAGATCCAGGCATCTCATCGAGCGGAGAGTGATGAAATATCTCTCGGATACCTCATCTCACACAGCTGGGTGATGAAGCCAGGATGCTCCGAGTCCCAAAAGATGTCCTGGGAGACCCTGGGAGAGCTGCCAGCCTGGTGGCATTGCAAAATTGGTGGCATTGGCTGCAGCAAAACCAACATGGAAGCAAGCAAATCCCCAGCACAACCACAAGGAGCAAGGGGATAATCACGAGCACCTGGGAGCCCCAGCATTGCCATCAACACTGGGACACGATGGACCAGTTCCCACAGCAGAGAGCCAGCAGGGTGGCAATGGGTATTTTGGGGTTAAATGCTCACACTAAGAAAGAAGAGAGACAGCATCTCCCCAAAAAAAGATGTTCTCGAGCCGCTAGTAGGGGAACGACGGCTCCTTGCTCCCACATCAGGACTACACATGGAATTAACTACAATGTTTTTGCCCCCGGCAGCCCCCACGTACCTCCTGGTGGTCGTCACAGCAGAGTCACACGCAGCCGTAAACCGTCCTCCAAGTTTTGAGGGCCACGCACATGTTGCATGGCGGGGAACAGCAGCGCATGGGAATTGCAGGGAAGTTTGGAAAACTTCTCCTGAAACGCTTTTCTCCACAGAAATACGTGTCTTCTCCGAAATCCTCTTTTTTCAGCTTTTTTTCCTCCCAAAAAGGCTGCATGACAAACCATTTAATTGAGCAGCCGGTGGATGCTGATGATCCTCTGTTTCAGCACGATTTGAACCAAAGTATTTTTGTTTGCTAAACGCACTCAACCTTTTCACAGCGGGGTCCCGATGGCAGCGCTGTCCCCCCCAAGGGAAGAAGCACTTGGGATGAACAGAATCCATATTTTTGTCCTGGTTTGGGTGCCGGGGACAAGCAGTGGCTCACGGGTGGCAACGTGGTTTTTGCCTTTGATCAGCTCAGAGAAGAGAGGGCTCCTGCAGCCGGGCTGGAAGCTGGAGATGTCTAAGCCACAGGCACCACAGAGAAGCGCGCTTTTATGTCAAAACGACTTATAATAAGATTTTTTTAAGTTTGTTCAGGGAGCTGGAATGAAATATTTAAACGCAGCATCATAGTAGCATTTTATTCTCAAGAAAACGCTGAAATGCCATTTGCAAATCAGAACTGTTTTAAAATTTTGCTTTGAAATAGCAGCGTCTTTATGCAACTGTTTTAGTTTTGGGTTTTTTTCCTTTCCAGGAAGAAACAAATAGGGGGGGAAAAAGGCCGAGACATTGGCCATTTCCTCACAAATGAGATGTCCGCTTTTCAGTCTGTTACGGTGAGTCTGTTCAGAGCCACCGTTCCCACTTGGATCCAGGAGAAGCAACCTCCAGAGCAGCCTACGTTGCGGCATCCAGCATTCAAACCGCATTATCTTTGTTTCTTACGCTGACGAGGAGACATTTAGGTTGGAGAACTCCACTGGGCATTAGAGCTGCTCTGAAGGGCTTGCAGGATTTGAAATAAATGTCATAAAAGAAACAGCAAGTTCTTGTATAAAAGCACAGCTGTCCTACTTTTTTTATTAGTAGTAGTATTATTATTGGTGGTTCAGTTCTCATTTTCTTTAGGTACAGTTTATTCATTTGCAGTTCTTAATTTCCCTACGTATATCTAATATCTGGTTAAACACAGGAAGGCAGCTTCCTTCAGTCCCATCCTCAAGACTCAGACAGTTTCTCATCCAACCCCTTGCTGTTCCCAGGCAGGAGGCCCAGAGCCACCAAGCTCTTTGGTGCCCAGGTCTGGGTGGTGTTTGGGTCTTACTGAGGTTCACTGACTGAATTTTGAGAAGTGAATTAAACTCTTGCCAAGGGGAAAAGCAGTTCTTTAGGCAGTTCTGGCCAAATTCGACATTCGAGGTTCAAATCGCTATTAAGAAAGGGTGACTCTATATAAAGTGACCAAAATATGCTTGAATTCAGTATCTTAGCAGGATCGAAAAGCCCCAAATCCCTTAAGATGACGTCTGACTTTAAAAAAAAAAATAAAATTCTGGTTTGTATACAGTTTGCTCATAGGGTTTTCTAATACAAAACTCAACTGCAAAGACAAAATGTTGGCAAGCAGCATAAAAACCTGCTTAAAAATAACATATGACAGAATCAGAAGAGAGGCGTATCATTTACCCAAAACAGTAAGGATCCGAAATGGCTGATACAGTTGAAAAGAGGAGTAGAGTAGGTGTAAGAAAAATCCTCCAGAACTGATGGCAGGTCTGAACAGAGTGTGGACAGAATCATGTCTTGGCTGGTTAAATGTACAGGGACAATGTCAGGAGAGCACAAGATTTTAAGGCCCAAAAGGCAGCTTCCTCAGCCGGAAGGAAATTAGAAGCTGGTAGGCAGCATCCTCAGCTGTCCTGAAAACTCCTTCAGGACAGACCTGGGAATTTTCTAGTCCCCAATCTGAGGGTGGCTGTAGAGGACCTGTTGGAGCACAAGTCTTGTGAGGAGAGGCTGAGGGAGCTGGGGGTGTTCAGCCTGGAGAAAAGGAGGCTGAGGGGAGACCTTCTCGCTCTCTCCAACTCCCTGGTGTAGCCAGGGGGGGTCGGTCTCTTCTCCCAAGGAACAGGCGATGGGACAAGAGGAAATGGCCTCAAGTTGCACCAGGGGAGGTTTAGGATGGATATTGTGGAAAATTTCTTCAGAGGAAGGGTTGTCAATCATTTGGAAGAGGCTGCCAAGGGCAGTGGTGGAGTCACCATCCCTGGAGGTATTTAAAAGCCGGACAGACGTGCTGCTGAGGGACATGGGTTAGTGGTGGACTTGGCAGTGATGGGTTGATGGTTGGACTCGATGATCTGAAAGGCCCCTTCCACCCTGGAAAATTCTATGATTCTGTGATTCCAGGGGAAGCTGTGGTGATTCTAGGGGTTTCTCTGGCTCAAGGTGTCCCGTACGTAACCAACATTTAGGAAGCCAGTAGATCTCCAGCCTGCAAACATCACTCTTCTAAATGCTCCCTGAGATTTGATCCCAATGAGCATATGTGAAGTCTCTCACAAGTTGTAGATGTGCTGTGAAGTAAGATAAAATCAGCCTGTTTCAGCAATGCAATAATCAGGAGCTCACGTCTGTCTCCAGCTGACGACGATTTCCCCATTAGTTCACCAGCTCGCTGATATTTCAGGCTCTGTTTTCTCGCTGATGACGCTCTCCCAGATGTTGCCAGCACCCAAGCCCACAACAGCCTCTTGTGCTGCTTCTGGAGAGGGTACAGCAAAGGGCTATAAAGACAATGAGGGGACTAGAACATCTCTCTTACAAGGAAAGGCTGAGGGACTTGGGTCTTTTGAGTCTGGAGAAGAGAAGGCTGAGGGTGGATCTGATCAACACCTATAAATACTTCAAGGGTGGGTGTCAAGAGGATGGGGCCGGTCTTTTTTCAGTGGTGCCCAGGGACAGGACATGAGGGAACAGGCACAAACTTGAACATAAGCAGTTCCATCTAAACATGAGGAGGAACCTCTTTGCTGTGAGGGTGGCAGAGCCCTGGCAGAGGCTGCCCAGAGAGGTGGTGGAGTCTCCTTCTCTGGAGACATTCAAACCCACCTGGACACGTTCCTGTGCAACCTGCTCTGGGTGGACCTGCTCTGGCAGGGGGTTGGACCGGATGATCTCCAGAGGTCCCTTCTGACCCCATAGCATTCTGTGATTCTCTCAGAGCCCACCAGCTCACACGTAACTCCCAGACAATCAAATCTGTCTGCGGTTTCTTCTGCCTCAAAAGCAGATCCCAATCAACGATGCTCCCACCAGATGGATGGAAGAGTGCTCAGAACAGAGCCGTGCTTGGAAGCCTGCGCACAACTTGGTAGCGCCATTGGCTGCCAGTTTTGGCCGCGTGTCCTCCCTCATTCACCTGCTTCTTGCTGCTACAAAGAGGGAGGCAAAACCTCCTGCCATCATCCCGCAGGTGATGATGAGAGGAAATTGCATCTCCGAAGCGCTCGGCGGCAGCAGCCCGGCTTCAGCTCTCGCCTCGCCTGCTGGTAAGCTGCCAGAGAGAGGGAAGCGCAGGCATAAAATGAATAGCAGAAGAGATTGCAGGTAATTATGTTTCTTAAGCTGTTAACAGGATTGGCCATTTGATAAATGAGAGGATTTGGGAATGTTTTGTCACTGACAAGCCATTGTAGGATCCGAGGGGAAACGGGAGCGTTTCTGTTCCGTAGCACGAACAAGAAGGAAATTCTCTTGGGATGCTTACGCACCGTGAAATTCACCTGAAGCCTGGATGCCAGCGCATGGAGGCAAAATGGGATATTTCAAAACAGATATAGGATTCCTTCTGCTGAAAAAAAAAGAACCATGTCTCTTGCATACGCTATTAATTTAGTTTTGGTGCCCCTCCAGTTCTTTTCTGGTGCTCCCCCACATTCCTGTGTGTGCTTTTTGATGCCACCAGGGCCCCTCAAATCCCTCCATCTGCTTTTCAGCACCCCAAATCCCTTTGTCTCTCTTCTGATTCCCCAGACCTCTAGGTTTGCTTTTGCCGTTCCCTAGCTAGCTGTAGAGGCAAGGAGGAAACCAACACTGCTCTGTTTGTCCTTCTGCTCCAACAATGCTCCTCAGGGTGGTTTTGGGTACTCCTGGACCCCCACTATTTCTTCTCCAGTGCCCTCAAGGCCTTGAGGTGCCTTTTGGGGTGCCCCAGAGCTTTCAATTTGCTTTTTGGCGCCCCTTGCCCCTGGAAATCCATGTGTTTTGGTGCCCTCAGGAGCCCTCAAGGACCATCAGTCCCACCATGCAGCAGTGAGGGAAGGGCAGGACCCACAGTCTCACAGCCACCAGCATGGGGAGGGGACACATTATCCCTGTAAGCCATTCGCCGAGGAGCTGGTCTGAAGGAGAAGGGCAGGGTGAGAGCTGGACCTGCTCCAGGGGAGGGGAACCAGGACTCACCCCAGGGACGGCGTGTGAGGCTGCTCTGGTGTGAAGGGTTTCGCTCTCCAGCGAGGGAAGGCGGTGTCAGAAAAGTGAATTGCAGTTTCAAAGATGTGTTAAAAATCATCTCAGATGTCAGCGCTGAGTGGCCAGTGGCTCCGGGCGTCTGCAGTGGACATGGCCTTCTCTGCCATGACCCCCCTGGAGCCTACATCCTGCCTGGTACGGATCTTAGAGAAAATGGTAAGGATAAAAACAAATAAAACTCCCTAAAACTGATCCCTTGCACTGCCTTCTGGGGCTGCCTCCCCCAGCCAGGGCAGGTTCCCCGCAGGATCGGAGCCCAAGGAAGCCCCGGGTTATGTGCAAGAGCAAAGGAGGAGGGGAAGTTCCCCTCCAAATCTCCATCACAGCTTTTCACTTCGTTCCTTTACCCGGTTTTTGGCAGCCAAAGCCAGGTTATTTGTATTGCTTTGGGTTCCCTGCGGTTGTTAGCAGGAAAGGGTTGCTGGGAAGAAGCTGGTGCTCCTCAAATCTCATTTTCCCAGCAGAGGAGACAAACTCCTTGCTTCAGTCCTGAGAGAAGTCTGGGTGCCCGAGGAAGAGAGGCGGGATGGGGGCAATGAAGCTGTGTTCTTTTCTTTGTAGCACATCTGACACTGGGCAAGCAATAGCAGAATCACAGAATCATAGAATTGTCACGGTTGGAAGGGACTCTTCAGATCATCGAGTCCAACCATCAGCCCAACGCTGACAAAACCACCACTAACCCAAGTCTCTCAGCACCACGTCTGCCTGGATTTTAAACACGTCCAGGGATGGTGACTCCACCACCACCCTGGGCAGCCTCCTCCAATGATTGATAACCCTTTCTCTGAAGAAATTGTTCCCAAAATCCATCCTAAACCTCCCCTGGTGCAACTTGAGGCCATTTCCTCTTGTCCCATCACCTGTTCCTTGGGAGAAGAGACCGACCCCCCCCTGGCTACACCCTCCTTTCAGGGAGTTGGAGAGAGCGAGAAGGTCTCCCCTCAGCCTCCTTTTCTCCAGGCTGAACAGCCCCAGCTCCCTCAGCCTCTCCTCACAAGACTTCTTCTCCAGACCCCTCACCAGCTCCGTTGCCTCCCTCTGGACACGTTCCAGTCCCTCAATGTCTTTCCTGGAGTGAGGGCCCCAAAACTGGACACAGCCCTCAAGGTGGGGCCTCACCAGTGCCCAGTACAGGGGGATGGTCACTGCCCCAGTCCTGCTGGCCACACTGTTCCTGACACAGGCCAGGATGCTGTTGGCCACCTGGGCACACTCCTGGATCATGTTCAGCCGACAGTCGACCAACACCCCCAGGGCAGCTCCAGCCACTCTGCCCCCAGCCTGGAGCCTCCATGGGGTTGGTGTGACCCAAGGGCAGGACCCGGCACTTGGCCTTGTTGAACCTCACACCATTGGCCTTGGCCCATCCATCCAGATCCCTCTGCAAAACCTGTCTACCCTCAAGCAGATCAACACTCACACCCAACTTGGTGTCATCTGTGAAATTACTGAGGGTGCACTCGATCCTCATCGATAAAGATGTTAAAAAGAACCAGCCCCAACACCGAGTCCTGGGGGACACCACTCGTGACCGGCCACCAACTGGATTTAACTCCATTCACCACCACTCTCTGGGCCTGGAGAAATCTGGAAATCCATCCAGACAGCCTGGACATACACGCAGCCCCATCTTCTCCCCACAGACAGGATAAGCAGCCCCCTCTCCAGTCCCCTCTACCTGGGGAAGGAGCTTCTGTGGTCCTGCCTGGCTGGCATTCCCAGCTGGCGCTGGTTGCCTGTCCCTGAGGAGGTAGGTCCCCGCAGCCACCTCTCTGGGGAGATTTAGGTACCAGGAGAAACAAGTAAGTTCCTGCAGTTTTATACTTGAGCTCTTCCCAAGAGCAAAGTGGCAATTCAGCCTGAATAGACTTATTGGGTAGAAGGAAAAGTCATGTTTTGAGCTCGGCTGCATTAGTTGGTAGCAACATCCTGGAGGGACACAGCCTTGGTGGCTCTTCCCTAGCACCAGCTCCCTGAGCGGAGCAATGTCTTGCTCATGAATCATGCTGCAATTAGCCTGTTTCTGTACCAATGGCAAACAAACCCCAAAATATTGCACAGGGATTCCATTTTGGGAAGTACTTTTGCCTGTTAACCCACTCTGCTCCAGCAGCCAGGGCTCTTAAGAGCAGTGATCACTGCTGAGACTGGGTTGTGCGGAGGCAGAAGCCCCCAGCGGTGTTTTTATCCTCACACAACTCATTTGGGCTGCAGAGTAAGGTCTCGCAGCCACCATCACCCTCTGCTTCAGCCCCTCTGAATGGGCCTTGCTCCACTCTGGCAACTTCTCCAATGGGCCTGCCCCCCACCCACCTCTGCACTCAGGAAATCTTTTTAGAGACTTCTCTTAGGGAGTAACAACGCGAGACTTAAGTGGGCAAGAGGTGGGCAAGGCTCCAACTGGAGTGGCCAATGCTGCCAGACTCTGCTCCCCAGACCTATGTGAATAGTCTGGGCACGAAAAGACCACTGTTCAACTTCCAACTAAGTTGGGATGCCCCTGTCTTTCTAGGTGCCCTACTCTCCTCCCCCTGAATAAATGCTTTCTGCCATAAATGGCAGTGTTTATGAAGCAAATGGGAACAAGGACTTAGCAGCTGGAGCTGCGTTTGCTGGGCCCTTGCTGAAATGGAGTCAAGAGCAAGCTGGCCTGAAGGGATCATCTGTGAAGGCAGAGAAACAGCCCCTTCTGGCACTTTCCCACTGCAAGGAAATAAGAGCAGCTCCAGCAAGACTGCCAGGGCTGTTGGCTGCCCCCTTGCAGCTCCGCCAGCACGGAGCTCTACAAGCTCTTTCTGATGCAGGAGCCATGGGACAAGCTGAGGATGAGGAGCAGGGCAAGGTCTGCTCCAGAGATCTGTTACCAGGGATTAAATAAACAAAGCACCGAATAAACCGAAAGTCACCTTGTCTCGGTTGTGGCTTGCTCCACTTTTTATTTCCAAGAGGAAAACTAACCCAGCGTGATGCCGGCACGCTTGATTCCTGCTCAGCACTTCCCGCAGCGCGGATCCCCAGCGAGGGCTGCAGGGAACCAGCACACGCAGGCCCTTTCCTTCTGTGGCAGCTCCTCAAAGAGTAAATGAAGGCAAAAATCCAGCTCCTGCTCCTTCAAACAGGGTCTCTGGAAAACAAGGTCACTTACTCTTTTGCAGCTCAAGCTGAAGTCTAAAACGGTGGCCCCAAGCAGTTGGTGGAAGGTGGGAAAGAGGTGAAATAGCACTTATTCTTAGCAACACGCACTTAGGAAAAGAAAACAGAGAAAACAGCAGGATTAGAAACTCCAGTCGCTTTTCCTCTACAAACATTTAGACTCCAACCCCTGTTTTGACCCAAACAGGGGCAGATGTGCACACTGGATTTGTGCCCCCTTGCTCCAGCAGCCCCCAGCCCCAGCCAAGCCCAGGGCTTCACTTCTCCACACACCGCAGGAGCTGCAGCTTCAGCCAGAGCTGGGCAAGGCAAAAGCTCTCCCAAAGCTCACCCAAAACCCACAGGACCACAACTGCCACCTGGAGCGGGTTGCAGGTCAAGCACAGAGGTGCTCGCTCTTGCCAGCACATTTCGGAGGGGAAGATGGTTTTCCAGCCCACTCCTGGGGTAGATGGATGAGAAAGGCTTCCCAAAGGGCTGACCCACAGCGGCTGCCTTTGCCATTTATACAACCCTTGCCAGCCATGGGAACCAGAATGATCAGAAAGAGCTTTTATCTACAGCAAAGAGCATCTGACAAGGGGAGGCCAAGGCAGCTGCTGCCTTTGGTCCCGGCCAGCCCTACGAGACATGCCCACAGGCGACCCCAGCACACCATGAAGATGATCTCAGTCCAGAAGCCAACGACCACCCACTCCAAACAGCCTCAACCCAGCCGCTGACCCCCTGGAGGGCAGCCCCCCTGCAGCCCTAGCACCCCTGTGTAGGGGGCACCTGGCCCACTGGGTGTTCCTCTCAAACAGTGACTGGGACATGAACTCTTCAGCTCAGATTTAACTGTCGTCCTGCTTGTTTGGGCCCCATCAGCCTTTCCCATGGGGAGAAAACGGTCCAGCTCCTGCTTCCACAGTGCAGCGCTCTCTGCTTTGCCTGAGGGCCCTGAAAACAGCCCCCCACCACCATCACCTGTCATGGGGGGCCTTGCAGAAGCACCTGGCATTACTACGCCTCTGGCTAGCACCTCCAGGTCCCCCTGCCCGGACCTTCTGGGCACAACCGACCCACCACAGGCCCCCAAATCCTCCTTGGGGTTTACCTTTGGTTACTCACCACTTCAGGATCGTTATCCGACATCTTCTTCTGTGCCCACATCCTCTCTTGCTCCCCATATCGTCAGGGCTGTGCTCCTCGCCAGGGACTTCTGATGCTTCATCGAGGCAAAACAGCTAAAAGAAAAGCTCCCTGTGAGTAAATGAGGGTACAAACAGACCGATACAAGTCTCCCCAACACCCCAGGTCCCAGCTCAGTCTCCTGCCCTGCAAACTCCTAACAAATGTTGTTTGGGAACAGGCTGGCTCCCAGGGAAGAGTCCCAGATCCTAACAGCTTCCCAAAATGCCCTGCCTGATAAGGAACAGCTGGCACCATATCCCATCTGATGGCAACTCTCTTGCAGCCACCATGCACCCTGCCCCACAGACCTGTGGGGGGTATGTGCAGGGACCCCAGATCATCCCCGCACCAGGAAAGGAACAGGCATGTGCTTTATCTCTCCTTTCCTTCCATAAGCCGTGCTTGGAGACGGCATTTCCTCTTGTCCCATCGCCTGTTCCTTGGGAGAAGAGACCGACCCCCCCCTGGCTACCCCCTCCTTTCAGGGAGTTGGAGAGAGCGAGAAGGTCTCCCCTCAGCCTCCTTTTCTCCAGGCTGAACACCCCCAGCTCCCGCAGCTGCTCCTCACAAGACTTGTGCTCCAGACCCCTCACCAGCTCCGTTGCCCTTCTCTGGACCCGCTCCATATCCCTGCAATTCAAAAATCCCCACAGACTCTAACAAGGGCAATCACACACAGAGGAATGAAACCCCATCTCCTGAGTTAAGTTGGCAGAGTAACACACCAACCATCTCTCCGCAGCCCCCCAAAACCCTGGAACTACAGCCCCCACGTACTGCACCCACACATCTGAGACATGCTGTATAGACGAGGCACCTGAAGATAAACCCTCCTGGGGGCCAAATATCAGATTGGGCAGAGAATGGCTGGAGAGCAGCCCTGAGGAGAAGGACTTATGGATGCTGGTGGCCGAGAAGCTCAACATGAGCCGGGAATGTGCACTGGCAGCACAGAAAGCCCCCCACTTCCTCAGCTACATCCCCAGCCCCGTGGCCAGCAGGGCGAGGGGGGGGATTCTGCCCCTCTGCTCCGCTCTGGGGAGACCCCCCCCAGTGCTGCCTCCAGCTCTGGGGCCACCAACAGCAGAAGAACATGGAGCTGTTGGAGCGGGGCCAGAGGAGGCCACCGAGATGCTGGGAGGGCTGGAGCCCCTCTGCTGGGAGGGGGGGCTGAGAGAGTTGGGGGGGTTCAGCCTGGAGAAGGGAAGACTCCGGGAAGACCTTAGAGCCCCTTCCAGTCCCTCAAGGGGCTCCAGGAGAGATGGGGAGGGACTCTGGATCAGGGAGGGGAGCCCTAGGATGAGGTGGAATGGTTTTAAACTGGAAGAGGGGAGATTGAGATGAGATGTGGGGAAGAACTTGTTTGGTGTGAGGGTGGTGAGAGCCTGGCCCAGGTTGCCCAGAGAAGCTGTGGCTGCCCCATCCCTGGAGGGGTTCAAGGGCAGGTTGGAGGGGGCTTGGAGCAACCTCCAATGGTGGGAGGACCATTGGATGGTCATTAAGGTCGCTTCTAACCTGAACCATTCTGTGATCCTCAGCCAGGGAGAGTGTGTCTGACACCACAGCACAGGACAAAAAAGCCCTTGTGGTTGCTCTCCATCCCAGCAGCCCTGGGGAAGAGCCTGTGCCAAGGCAGAGGGACGTCTGCCCCTGAGAACAGAGAAGCTGTTCAAGGGGAGATACTTAAAATTCTTGCAGATTCCAGAGACAGAAAGAAAAGGACCAGCAAGGCCACCTGATGTTGTGCCTGCTCCGGAGGGGCAGTGGAAAGTCAGGGTAGGCCATCGATCGATGTGAGAAAAGAGGCCTTGGAGGTGAGATGGTGCAATGTTATCTGCCTTTTTTTTTGCAGAAGAGGAAAAGGCAATACAATAAAACTTTCTTCTAACAACATATACAAAGAAATATGAGGACTTAAAAAGGTACAGGACAGACTTACAGACATCTGTGCTCTTCATTAGTCTGTGCTCTTTCCCTTCAAAAGGCTGTTCCCCAAAAAAGAAGGGAAAACACCCCTCACCTGTAGCTCCTCCACCAGCTCTGGAGGCACAGCGGCGCTCAGCAGCCCTGGCACAATCACAGCAACAAACTCGGCTCGAGGACACGGTTTCACCTCCAGCCCTGGGATGCTGTTCTTCACCTCCCCTCAACCACAGCGCCACTGGGTCCGTCCTGTGGGATAAATCACGGCATCATTTCCTACTCTTTTTTTGGTAAAACAGATGTAGCAAAAAAAAAAAGATAATCAATTAAAAAAAAAAAAACTCTTTTTCTCCTCTCCACATCTACCAGCACCTCAGCCAATCTAGTTTGGTGCTGGCAACCTGCAGTCTCTTTTAATTATCCTTGTGGTTCTGTTTAAATATGTGAGTTCCCTTGCTTGGGAAGTGGTTAATTCAAGATGTGTGGTGTGAGTGCCTTTCCGTAGAGAGACCTGTAAATAACCTTACTATTCAATTTATAATTTTTTTTAAGCTGCTGTCCAGGTTAAGCTCCACGTAGCTTTCAGAGCCAGGCACTAAGATTAAGGAAGGATTGTGTTTCTGGATGCTGACAAAGAGAAAAGGCAGTAATTTAAATATTTCGTAAATTTGAAGTGACTTCTGGTGCCCCTTGAAGCCTTCCGTGTGGCTTTCAGTGCTAACTAGAGCCCTGTGTTTGGCTTTCAGTGCCCCCCCAGAGGCCTCTGTGGGCATTATGGTTTTCAAAACGTGTGTATGAATTTTTTTTAAATTTTCTGCCCCATGGAAAATGCCGTATTGACGCACGGGGAGGCTCTGTAGGTACCCAGACCAATGTCTGGAGTGTTCCAGGTCCCCAGACCCCCTCACGGCAGCATCACCGAGAGATGCTCACGGGCACAGCACAAATCAGCCGAGTCAAAACGTACAACTCTTCCCTCTTGTGCTCCCTATTCTGGGTTTTGCATATTCTCACTCCTCCACCGTAATAATGCGTGCCTGGCTGCAAACAGTGTCATTAAGGCCCCATTGCTTGCTGACAACCACAGCTCCTGTATGACAGATGAACCAGAAAGCAATAAGGAGGTTTTACATGCCTGGAAAGAAGTAGCCCCAGCAAACAAGTGCTGGAAGCAGCAGCGAAGCCTCCCCGCTGGAGGAAGGCTCAGCAAAGGCAGCGTGGCTAGTGCCCCATCTCTCTTCCAAACACTAGCCCACACGGCAAGCGACAGGGTGGTCCGTGTCTTTGGTCCCCCAGCACTGAGCAGAATAACTTAAGACTTTCTACTTAATCGAGTGGAAAGAGGTTTGCAACAATTTGGAGGGAGCAACACGAATATGCAGCAAATACAGGCGAAACCTGCCGTCTATTGAAATGGCTCATTAATAGCGCACAGACAAAGCAAATGACTGATGCTTACTGCGGAGCTACCAGCGAACTCGGATCTGTGCTCGGATTATCGGAGCAGCGCGGGATATTTCACCCCATATGGTTTGCCTGAAGAGGCTGTTTCAGATAATGGTTCTCATGTCGTTTCCATGGAATTTCAATATTCCCCAGAAGACACTTGCTGGAGCACTCCAGAGCAACCCTGTGTCATTTGGTGCCGCGTGAACTGCCATGGTACTGACAATTAAAAGTGGGTTACAGAAAAATAATAATGAAGCTCAAATTTGAAAAAAAAAAAAAAAAAAGGAGCATGAAATGTTTTCAGAGGAATCAGGTTACTAAACCTAACTTTCAACATGATTTTCTTAATGGAAAGTGTCACTCTCAAAATAATTTTATGTACATGGATAAAATTAATCAAAATCACTGGAAGAAGAGCAGCACAAGATTAAGTATCCACAAAATACGCCTCGGCACCAGAGATCTCTTGGCAGGAAAGATGGAAGGGAAGAACTGGGACTCATGCTCCATCTGCTAATAATGAAAATGAAGAGGTAACAGTGGTGCGAGTACAAGGAAAAGGTTCACGAAGGAAAAGCCCTTCAGATTGAAAGTGCTGTAACTGTAGTTATGAGAAAAGAAAACCACTGGGCTTTAAACCACAAAGAACACAAAACCCATCCTGCTCCGACAAACGAAAGGGGCACGGACTCTCTTTGCTCACATCTCGCGACCTGTAGTGGCTGCTATGGGAAAAACCTCGCAGCACAGGATAAATATATAACCTTTTCCTGGATAATTTTCTGGATTGTGAGTTAATAGCCTGTGGTCAACAAAATTGACAGTCCAAAGCAAGCACAAGTGAGCAGAGGGAGAGGATACAGCGCTACAGCAGGGCTCTGTTAGTCCATGTAGGTGTAGCCGCATGCATGTACCTCTACATGCGTGTATTCTGTGTGTTTATCTGCCCATATGTGACATCCAGGGACCACACAGGGGTGAGAGGAGGCTGGCAAGAACGAGAGATGGCAGCTTTGATAAAGGAATGAGGATTTTTGATACATGGTGATGGGTCTGGGGTACAAGAGTCTGGGAAATATGAACAGATTTTGAAAGAGAGGGGAGATTTGCCACCTGAACTTCAGTGGTCATGCCACAGAGATTGAAGATAGAACAAGGGGCAACAGTTTTTAAATTGAAAGAGGGGAAATTTAGAATAGAATATTGGGAAGAACTTGTTTGGTGTGAGGGTGGTGAGAGCCTGGCCCAGGTTGCCCCGAGAAGCTGTGGCTGCCCCATCCCTGGAGGGGTTCAAGGCCAGGTTGGAGGGGGCTTGGAGCAACCTGGGCTGGTGGGAGGTGTCCCTGCCCAGGGCAGGGGGTGGCACTGGGTGGGCTTTAAGGTCCCTTCCAACCCAAACCATTCTGTGATTCTATGACTCTATGCCTGCAAGCTCTCTTTTACTGCTTGCCTTACCTTGAGCAAGCACTGATTTTTCCACCTCTCTCTAGTAGGCTTTCTGGCTTTCCCTAGCCCCACCTGTGCCTGGCCACCTATTTTTGCTTCTCTTCCTACCTTACATCTGCTTACCTTCCAAATCCTTGCTTCTGAGGTCTGTCTGAGCACGTAATGGCTCCTCTGCTGTGCACCGCGGGTACAATCCTGCTCATGCCTGAAGCCAGGAGCAGTGCTCCTTGTTGGACAAGGTCTCTGTGGAATACACAGCTGGACACCAGCCAGCCTCAGCCAAACGTACCTCAGACTAACATGGTGAGAGACTCGGGACACGTCAGATTTCAAAGAAAATCAAAGAAATAAAAGGCACATCTTTCACTGGGGTTATTCCTTTCCTAAATTTCAAGCCCTTAATTCAAATATTAAGACTCCAGCTTGTCAAAATAGACTATATGGCATTACTATTGGGGTTTTTATTTACATGTATATTCCAATATTAAACATATATTACAAAGACATGTGTATGTATTTAAAACACTGGGAAAATTATACTTTTTTCCTAATCCTTTTCGCCATTTTACCTGGGACCGAAAAACGTGAAAAAGATCAGACTGAGTCAGCCACTCAACACGGAACCTTAAAACAATCGACACGCGCAGTTAAAGTTTGGAAGTGATACCTGCAAAGAAAAACAAAGACAGAGATGTCAAACACTAGTAGGGCATATAACTGGTTGTAAATCAATAGCCAGGAAAAACTCCTGACCTACATGAACAGAAGCGCGAAACAAAGAAACCTCAGAATAAAAATCCGTGGCTGACAGAGCTTAGCACGAGAAAGTTGTGTTTGCCAAAGAAATCCTAGCAACAGTCCAGGGTCACTGCTCGGTGCAGGCAGGAGAATCGTGAAGGATTATGCAGAAAATGCAGAAGTGTTCAAACAGGCTCTTACTCGGCATTTGGAAAGAAGGATGATTTGCTTTCATTGCTGGAAGATGATGAAATACTTTCCAGTCTATTAGTAACTGAGAGAGATGTTAGAATCTATCAACAAGGAACATTTTTAAGTCAGCAGGCTGAGGAGCTCCAGTGTGGTTGGCAGCGAAGCTCTCGGGTCCACTAACGGCCAACGTTAATAGCAGCAGATCTGTAAATGCCCAACTTATAAAAATCCATTAAACGAGAAGGGAAGCAAAGGGAATCAATGAACCACCAGAGGAAAGAGCAATTCTAGGTCAAAGCGAGGGAAGGGGGGGGTTTCCATCCTATCTGTCGTCAGGACGGTCAAGGGTAACACGGAGTCCAGTTGCCCTAATGAACTGGGGCCACCATCGCTCCCAGGCTCATTGAACCCCATGGCTCTGAGGTACAGAGTTGTCACTCGGCAGCCACTCAGACCAAAGTTTTCCTCTTGGTAAGAAAACTTTGACTTCTTGAAACCTTCAGCTGGAGTTAGGAGAGTCAAATGCAAAAAGATGAAGAGACACGGGCTCAAGCCCTGCTCCCCATTATTGCCCATGTGCAAGGTCAGACAGTTTTCTAACCAGGATGTAGCTTTTAGTGAAGCTTTTTCCATAGGTGTCTCCTTCTCCCATGACTGTGAGTGAAGAGTGGCTGGCTTGCGGCCAGGAAATGTCCCAGATGGGCACACAGAAGCTCAGGGAGGAGCACCCAGGACGGCAGCGCTGCGATGGGGCTCTCTGAGACAGGAGCCCCTCTCCCAGACCTCACAGGAATCCTGCCTTTGCTGGCGTCAAGTGCCAGCAAGAGACGGATGTGAAACAAGCTTGAGTCCTTCTTCTTTGAGGGACTTTTTGAGCCAGCAACGTGCACTGTCAGCACAGAAAGCCCCCCACTTCCTCAGCTGCATCCTCAGCAGCGTGGCCAGCAGGGTGAGGGGGGGGGATTCTGCCCCTCTGCTCAGCTCTGGGGAGACCCCACCTGGAGCCCTGTGTCCAACTCTGGGGCCACCAATATCAGAAGGACATGAAGCTGTTGGAGCAGGGCCAGAGGAGGCCACGGAGATGCTGGGAGGGCTGGAGCCCCTCTGCTGGGAGGACAGGCTGAGAGAGTTGGGGGCTTCAGCCTGGAGAAGAGAAGGCTCCGGGGAGACCTTCGAGCCCCTTCCAGTCCCTCAAGGGGCTCCAGGAGAGATGGGGAGGGACTCTGGATCAGGGAGGGGAGCCCTAGGATGAGGTGGAATGGTTTTAAACTGGAAGAGGGAAGATGGAGCTGAGATGGGGGGAAGAACTTGTTTGGTGTGAGGGTGGTGAGAGCCTGGCCCAGGTTGGCCAGAGAAGCTGTGGCTGCCCCATCCCTGGAGGGGTTCAAGGCCAGGTTGGAGGGGGCTTGGAGCAGCCTGGTCTGGTGGGAGGTGTCCCTGCCCAGGGCAGGGGGTGGCACTGGGGGAGCTTTAAGGTCCCTTCAAACCCAAACCATCCTGTGATTCTGTGGTTCTTTGTAACAAGTTGCAGTTGGAAGTGAAGTGCACTAAATCAGTGTGTGCTTTGCACCACTATATCAACTAATTCAAACACCTGAGTGGGGTTAGAAAGCATTATCAGGTACCAGAAGCCACCACTGCTTCAGGATGGTACCAAAAATACATTATACACACCCAGCCGTGCACGAAACTTTGTCTTCAGAACTTACTGATGTTTTCAACCCCAAAAAAAGTATTTCACCTAACAAGTTAGTGCATAGTGGAAGTCGCAATGCTCTCTGTTTGATCTCCCATTTAATGTAATGAGGCTTCGCTGAAAAAAGAAGAGCAAAAAAAAAAAGATTAATCAAAATCCTATGTGAATTTATTTATGGATCACAAAAAATGTTTCTAGAATATCCAAGACATGGTCGAGGGATAAAGTTAGATGAAGTTAGGATTTATCTCGATTACCTAACCTGGCATTAAAATCCTTTCCACTGATCAGCAAACAGAGGGATAAAAAGATTTCAGACACATTATGTAGGTCTGGAATAATTCCCAGTACGAGTTCCTATAAGAAGAGGAATTGTGGGAGGAATACAAATATTAATCAGAAGAAAAGGTTCTAAATTGGGAAACTGCTCTGGCAATGAGACAAAAGTCTAAGTCATTAGTGTAACAACCTCTAATCCCTATCAGAGCAGCCAGTCTCATGACAGAGATGGACGTGAAATGGCTTTCTCCATAAATATTTCAGTTTTGATTAATTCTAACATTCTATGTCTGGACGTAACAAATATGTTGTGAAATATATCATGGAAAAACAGAGACGTTTGGCTGAAACAATCCAAAACCGTGTAGAAAACTCATTTTCTAGGAAACAGGGAAACAAATTTCGAAGCTGTTTTCTTCTTAACTCAAGGCACTAAATTCCCCAGTGTCCAACTTTTTGAAATGACTTCTCCCCAAAAAAGCAGCCTACCTAATTAAGTCCAGAACCACGCTACTGTTTTGACCCTGGTTTCCATTGCCAACTCCCTGACAGGCACCAAAATACCTTGTTAAACTTTTCCAGGGATAGCAGTTCTGCTTTATATATATATTTTTAAAAAAAAAAAAAAAAGAGTAAATATTTTCTAGGTCAGAGATGCCAGGAAGAGTCCTGCGGTCACAGAATTCAAAGGGAGCATCAGGCAGGCAGCTCAAAGTCCTGCCATGGTGACAAGTACTCATGTAAAGCAGATCATCCCTACCCGGAGACTGAAGAACATACATATGCATAGCAAAGCTCTGAGATTACTCACAGCACTCTCTTTTTCGCCTGTAATTACAAATCTTTTCCGTTCAGAGGCTGTGCCAGCCTAAGGAGCTCCTGTGACAGCCTCACGGTTGTGACAGTACGACTGTGTTGGGGCTACATATACATAAAGGGGACCAGGGTGGACCCCGGGTAAGATTAGCCCTGTTTCGGGAAAAGTATTTTTCAGGCAGCCCCATTCTCTGCCCAAGGTTCGTGGGGAGCCTCATCGTTGTCCTGGTTTGAGCGACACAGAACTAATTTATCTTTCAGTAATTTTACATCTTGGTAAGGTCCCTTCTAATGCTTGGGAAAACTGCACTGTTAGAAGATACTAGTATCTGAATTTGTGAAAATATTTACTTTACAGCAGCTCTGGTGTGGGGCTTTCAAGGTCTCGGTGTTTTCGATCTCTCCAGGTGCAGGGATGAGGAGGAGCGAGACCCAAGCACTCGACCCAAGCTGCCAACAGGATGATTTCATACCATGAATGCCACATTCAATAGAAATAAGAAATTTTGCTGAGGAACTCTCTCTCTCTCGATGTCTGGGATCCTGAGAACCCCTTGCCCCGGTGCCGGAGCCCTGAGCCCTTCCCTTCCTCCTGAAGCCCCAGCACTCGCAGGGTCCCACACTGGCTGTCCCTGCGGGGAGGGCATGGCTTCTGCTGGGGAATGGGCTGGAGACAGTCCTGGTGTGTTTTATATTGGTATCGGGATCAATACTGGTTCTTTAGTGTTATTAATGTTAATTATTCAGTCTTATGCTATTGATTCTGTTTATATTTCAACGCTCAGATTTCCTTGTTTTTTCCAACTCCTCTTCCCAGGTGCGGAGGGGTCCTCAGGTAAGAGACTAATTGTCTAAATGACAAAAATTGTCATGGGTTCCTCAAACCGTAACAACTGTGATCAAAAGGTACTGGAGACAGAAGGGGGTTTTTATACCAGGCTTGTGGCCATGAGGCCCTTGGGTTGTTCTGGGAGAGGATGCTGCTTCCTCAATCAGCAACAGCAACTCCCACCAGGACCTGCACGTTCTTACAGTAAGTTCCACTTTGAGCTAATGAATAGTTCCCGACTTTAAAAAAATAAAAAATGTCCCCAAAGTACTAATGGATTTTACCATGTTGCAGCTTGGCATGCTTTACAATAAAGGATATAAAAGTTGCCACCAAATTTACCCTCGCTTCTGATGTTATTATGGGCTTCTTATGCAGTACTGAAGGCAGTGCCTTCAAAGGCAGCTGCATTAGATTCTGAGTTTGCTTTTAAGTAGCGCTACCCATCTAATTAAATCATCATTCCCTGAGTTTGCACCCTGTGGATGAGCAATACTGCTTTCCAGAGTACTCCGAGTCCTTGGGAAGTCTGCGGAGCCAAATTCACGGTTGCTGGAGCCCATAGAAAATACCTGCAACCATTTAAGAGACAGGTGGAAATACCCCGGGGACAGCCAGCGGAGTAACTCAAAACAGAAACAGGCATTTTTCTGCAGCACAAAATGAACGACGAAAATACATCCACGCAAAATGGAAACTGAAGGCACGGGAAGAGGAAAGTTTGGGACCACTATACACAGCTTTATACTAAACTAAACTTATCTGCAGTGGTTGCCATGCTCATAATTGATTCTCCCCCATACTGGAGAGCAGCAGATGTTCTCCAGCCTTGCTCTCCACAGCCCCATATGTCTTGTTAGCTGTTCCTCCAGGATAATCCACCCAAACTGACCACGTTTGGGTCATTACTGAGTGCATCCGGGATCCTACTCTGTAACTTTGGTAATGACTGAAATACCGCTGGAGCTTGGACAGAGTGTGATAACCTGGGCTGAATGTGGTTGTCAGCAATTTAAGTCTTCAAAAGCCACTAGACCATTGCTGTAGTGACGACTAGATTCACGAGCTCCAAACACTGCTTCTTGTTTCCATCTTCTGGACATCACCTGTGCTAATGGTTATTGTTTTATGGCTGTCATCAGTCTCCCTCATTTTCTAAAACTTCTGCACAGGACCTCTCTCCCTCCCTTTCCCCCTTCTCTCCCCAAAGCCTACATTGGCGTAAACCACTATTTCTACTCCTGACATCCCAGTTGCGGTTCTCTCTTCATGGTGTCCTACAAGAACAGCCATTGGTGGGGCGCACACCAGTTTCTCACTCTGCTCTGGCCTAGAAATCGCCTTTACTGTCCTATTTAGCTGCCTCGGAGTCCTTCCCATGCACCTCCGCCTGGCTTTTGACAGCTGAATGAGCTTCCGTAATTCTGTTTGGCAGGACACTGACTTCCCATCAGCCTTCCAGAAGTTCTTAATTCATTTATACTTTTGACCTACACAACAGACTCCAGCAATAAGTTCTACAATTTAATTATATGTTCTATGAGAATGTATGACTTTCTGGTTTAGACCTGATGCCTAATAATTTCATGGGGTATCCTTAACTTCTCCTATTCTCAAAAAGAACAGCTGTCCCCTCCTCCTTTTTTTCCCAGGAGATCTGAAGATCCCTGTCCTATGCGTATTTTCTCTGTTCTGATATGAAAACCATTCTGTCCTCATCCAGTTGTTGTGGGTGGAATTCAGATTAAAGAGCTTCAGTTTAGTCTCAGAGTTTAGATACCTACCTCATAGATTGACACCCACAGGTAGAAACCTAAATTTAGGTGCCTAAATCTCTGAGCTAAATAACTCCCACCCATCCTTTTTAGTTCTATTTTATTCCTTACGAGACAGGATGAACAGAACTGCACATATTAATCAATACGTGGGTTTGCCAAACATTTATACCGTGACATAATCACATAATCATGTTTTTCTTTTCCTTTTTTCCTTTCCTAAAAATTTCTCTCATTCAGTTGGAATTTTTTATTGCTGTGGTCACTGCACTAATGTTTTTGTAGAGTTACCCTACAGGAACTCTGTTTCTGAGTGCTAACAATGCAATGTTCAATCCACAACTGAGTAAGTACAATATATAACTGAATATGTATATTCTCAGACAAACTACTTTGCATTTATTAGCATTGACTTTGACACGCCATTTCTGACAGTCACTCACTGCCACGAGAACCATCTGTCTCCCTTCTCAGGGTCAGATTTGACTATCTCAGCTAGTTCTGTGTCATCCACAAACCCTTTCACTGCAGAATTCGCCCCCCTTTCCAAATCATTTATAAAGATATTAAAAAGAACAGCTCCTAAATCGAACAGTCACATGACTAAGCTGCAGAGTTCCTTTCACCAGGAAAACTGATCTTTTCTCCCACTTTTTGTCCCATTTTGTCTCCATCTTATTTACTTACAAGAGGACATCTTATTATCTCAGCTTAACTACTTTAAGAGTCTTTGCAGAAAGACTTATTGACATTTGTTTGGAAGTCCGTGCACACTTTATCAACTGGATCAGCCTTACCTACAAGCTTGTTGACATCTTCAAAGAGTTCAAACAGATTTATGAGACACGGTCTCCTTCTGCAAGAACCGTAATGACTTTTTCCAAATAAATCACATTTATGAAATTGTCTCTTGGTTCTCTTCTTTATTATTGTAGTTTTTACCCACTTACTCAGTTTGGAAGGGAGATTTACTGATGTGTGGGTTTCCACATTTGTCCTGGAGTCCTTTTTCTCAAGGCTGAAGACACATTTGCCACTTTCCATCCTTCTTGCAGTGTGGTCAACTTAAATGACACTTTTCATGCTACATTTAGCTTTCTCTTAATCTAGTGTTAGAGGTCTTTCAGAACTCTTGATTGAGTATCATCTTATCTTGGTGCTTTCTTACTGTTCATTTTATTGATTTGTTCCAAAACGTCCTCTGCTGAAACTTCATTTAGGGACAATTCCTCATACTCTCCACAGCTTCACCACTAATGCACCCCTTTCCAGCCTTCCTCTATAATTTGTTCCCTATTATTACAGTTTCCTACCCTTCTGCCAAGTTTCTGAGGCATTTATTATGTCAATAACTTCCTCTAAAATCAGACATTCTAGTTCACCTCCTTTAGGCTTCAGAGTTGCAGCATTTGTATGGATATATTTCTACATTTTTTATTGATCTAGTTGCCCATTTTTCATGGGGCCTCCTTAGCTGGGACTTTAATTGCTGAGACCATTCTTTGCTATTTCCTTCCTCAATGTTATTGATTTCAGTGCCTTCCATTTTTCTAAATTACACGAATTTTCTTATTTCTTTTGAAGGGGAGTTGCGATCTTGAACCACGTGCTGTTGCTGATTTGGTGAGTTTCCACAACCGTCAACTATAAAAATACCTCATTGCTTTTGAATGCTAAAACCTAGTTTGCAATCTAGTTTCACATTGATTTATACAGCTTATCTCTCTTGTAAAAACTACCTCACCGACGGCTGAGAATCTGCTTGGCTGGTACCGTGACAATTTATAACGCTGTGATTCCACTTTCAAAATCTCTTTCCGACTCATTCCTCTGTCGTCGGCACCTCCATCACTCATGACACCAGTTCCCTCCGGCGCTAAGCGTGGACACAAACGTCCAGCAAAGGTCCCAGGAGCACTGCAGAAAATGAGACTTCCTCCCATGTTTTAATAATGCATTTCATTAACCCCCCCAGGATGAGACTTTGGTGATTGCTCACTCATGCTTAATTTTTCATTTTCTCTAATTCCCGTGTCTGTTCCTGGCATGCTTCAGGCAGTCAGTTGTACCTTTTCTTATATTTTGGTATTTGTTTCCTCTTTCATAAATGCGCCACATTTTGTGTTTCTTTTTATTTCATACTGCTGCTTTCTGGCTCAGTTTCTCAAGATCATTAGAAGTCTGATCCTGACCTTCAAAGCGCATGCTGGTTTACCCACAAATTTCATGAGTGAGTTCTTTGTTAAATCATATAGGTCATTAATTAAAACAAAACAAAAAAAAAAAAAAAACAAATGAAAAACTGAATAGAACTGGGCCCAGGACACACGCCAGCAGGTCTCCGGTCAAAATAAGCTCCCAGTCTGACAGTGCACTATTGCCACCCACGTTTCAGTAGTATCACAGACCTCCTAGATGATGAATGTCAAGCTCTGAACCGCACAGGGCCTGCCAGGATGAGGAACTTGGCTGAGGTCTCCCTGACTCCTTTCGGGATCCAGTCTGGAGCCCACTGGGAGGAGGGCTGCCCGTTGGACGGACTATTTTGAATAGACTTTGGGGCCACTTTTGCTGGGAGCCCAGTTAGTGCCTCTGATCATGGCAGTGTGTGAATGTGTCTGCACACACGCAATAAATCTCATTGCCCCAGGAAGCACTGGCTTTTCTGCCTGTGCATTAGAGAAAGGGCTGCAACATATGGTCCCTCCCTTACACAGAAACAAGGTAAGTGTCTCGCCCAGCCAGAAATACTGGGCACACTGATACAGACCATATTTCTTTAGTCTGCTTCTGAAAGAATCATGTGGAACAGTTTCAAAAGCTTTCCTAAAGCAAAATATGTCCCATCTGCTGCCTCCTCTTCATCTACTAGACATTATTTTCTCAAAAAAGGAAATTAGGGTAAGATGGCATGATTGATTCTGGGTAAATCTATGGTGGTTTTTTTTTACTTTTTACTTCTATTTGCTTTAAATTGATCACGTAATATTTTTCCAACCTTATTTCTCAGAAGAGGGGCCTCTCATTCCCTGATTTCTCTTTTTCAAAAAAGTAAACTGTGTTCCCCTTTCTGTAGTGCCCAGTGATCTCACCTGCCTTCCAAGAACTTCCAGGGTAGTCACTAATGGTTTGGTAATTGCTTCAGCGACTGCCTTCATTGCCCACATGGCTCTCACAGCACACACTCAGAGCGGTTTGAGGCCAGAGCTTCTCATCTGGAGGCACAAAGTATAGATATAAAACACAAGGCACAAAACCAGCATACAACGGTGTGAGGGATTAGGTCAAGCTCAGACCACTGGCTCCCCTCTCACAATGGATGGTTTAGCACAGCATAGCATGGCCAAGTATTAACATCACGGGACGCCGCCTCCCAGCCGAGGGAGGACAAGCTGACAACTCTGGGAAGGCGATATCTGAAAACACATCTTGAGTTGAGAACTTCAGGTCTCCTGTGCTGATGGGAATTTAAATACCAGGAGCACTCCGGCGTGTGATGACAGAGATCTGCTGAGTTGTAGGCAGAATGCAAAGGGGTCTTTCGTGAGACACTGAGGTGGATGGTAGGAAATGCTGGGGAGGAGCACGAGGTCCTACCGCATGTCACAGATTTTAAAGTGAAATGCAAGCGGAGGATCCTGGAAGGCAAAGTCAGCCTGCTGGCTGGAAGATTTAGCCCCAGGGTAGTGTTGACAGTTTCTCTGAAATCCTTCCAGTTATACACACAACGCCAATTAGGCAGAGGGGAAGAAGACGCTATCCGGAGGTGATGGTCTCCATCAAAAGTCAGAGCTGAAATCAGACTTTTCACAAGGAAAACATATATGATGTGTTTAATTAAGTGGGAGCTGGGGGAAATCTGTCATGAGCTAAGGCAAACAGATTGCTAAGGGTTGGTAAAACAAAAACACTCTGTGTATCCAGCCAGTTCAGAGAAAAAGCTTAATACAGGGATAGGAACAGTTCGTAGGTGAAATTGTATTATATCAAAACGACATCGGACTAAGAAGCTAAACAAAGGTGCCCCCCAAATTAAGAATTATAAATGCATGTATATAAAATTTTTTTTTTAATTAAAAAAAAACCCAAACTAGATGAAGTATTAAAACCAGATTTGACACAGCAGACAAAAGTGACAATACCAAGGGTATATCATAGTATGTGGCCATAAACTACAGAAGAGAGAGCATAACTATAGAAGTGAAATAATTTTTTTATGTCAAAGCAAATGTTTTCAGGAATCTAGTCAGACTGAAATTCTTACTGGAAAAGACTATACGCTGAAAGTGTCTGGCAGCACAGATGTAAATATATGAGCAGAGTTATGCCTTCAGTCACCAGAGAAAGAAGACTGAGTGCTTAATGTTGAGAGGTGAAACACTAACCATGGGGACCTCTATTATTCATAAATAAATTGATATAATGGCACAAAGGGAAAAGAAAAAAAAAAGTTAGAGAACCAATTTATAGAAACACAGTATGACTGCTTTTCAGAACTATTGGATCCTGAACACGCAAGAAGAGAGGCTGCTCTCTGCTTGATACTATGCGAGGTACGAGAGGAGGAAGCTGGAGAGGAGGCAGTCAATGAACCAGCAGAGAATGGGCTGCTCTCGGGGAACTGAAATCCCTGTCTCGGAGTGCAATGGTTATGACTTTGGAGGTGTTAATGGGCAAAGGAGCTCACCACTAACGCTCAGGTTACAAGCATGATAAAACGGGAGAAGTGATTAGAAATAAGGAATCCGTTCAACCTCTGGGTACAGCCTCGTGGAAACCACTAGTATATCTAATTCCGATGTTCACATTTAAAGCCGGTGAAAGATTAGATCGGGGGCAGAAAAGAGCCATAAAAAGTATATGAGGAGAGAAGAACATGTAACCGGGAAACTTAAACAGCTCAATTGTGGGGCCATTCGATAAATACTTTCACAAGGGGAAAATATCAACCAACACTTTTTAATCTAGCAGAGACAGAAGAAAGACTAAGGGCTGAAAAATGAAAGTGATTCAAACCAGAAATGAAACACACATTTTTTAACAGCAGTGATGATTAAATTTGGGAACAAACTACCACCTGAAGTGATGGATTTTGCAACTCTTGACATCTGGAACATATGTTCCTGTGAAAAGTTCAAGTTTTGATAAATAAGAAATTTTTTTCCCCTGAAAAACAATTTTGTCAGAAATTTCTTAGCCACTATTTGGGCTTCTTGTCTACTTTAAAAGGATATAAGATGAGCCAGAGAAACAGCTTTGTACATTGAAAGTTGGTCAAAATGATAATTAAAAGCAGAATAATGGAATTCCAAGATAAGGAGTATGACATGGTAGGAGCTAATTATCACAGTGCCTGTAATGGAAATTTTGCATCACTAATATTTCAGAATTATTTGAACATATCTTCATAATAATGATCAAAAGGGAGCTGCTTGACATAATCTACTTGAACATTTAAAAGCCTCCTGATGGTCTTTTTTTTTCAAGGCAGGGCCTATTCCAGAAGAAACCTGCAGGGCCAGAGATGGTGGGTGCTACAGGAAGCCAAGGCACAGACGACGCTCACAGCCAGAACATGCCTAATATCACAGACAGGTACTTCACGACAAGCTTTGGCTGTTACGTGGAGGTGCTGAGTGGCTTTACTCCAAGTATAATTTTTGTAATTGCAATCAAGGCACCGAGAACTCTTGCATAAGTGCTTTTACTACACTGCAGGAATGAAATATGACACATACGGCACTGACAACTTGTAGAGCATCATTAAACATACCACGATCATTAACAAATGTGCCAAGGAAGGCTCGTACATCTGTATGTAATTCAAGCGGAGGAGTTGGGCTCCTCCGTTATTTTTTTTTTTTTAATTGAGTAAGATGCTTTAGAAGACTCCAGCTTATCCTGAGTCAATAGAACGTGAAGCATCACTGAAAAAAAAACACCCTCTTGGGATTTCTCATTGGACTGAGAATTGTTGCACTTCTCAGTAAATGTCAGGCTTATCAGCATTGTGAGTAAGCATCAGTTACCTCTCAAACAAGCTGACTCTGTTCATTTTTCTCAGAACTGCATGTAATATTCTCCTGGCAAGGAACAGCTCTTTTAGTAGACTGCAGCACAAATTTGTAAGAGAAGCTCGCCTCAGCTCTGATCCAAAAAGCAAAAGATCTAGAATAGATTAGATGGCTGCAGAAAGATCTGCTTTTTGACTACAAACCCCGGATATTTTGGAGTTAAAGGGACACAAGAAATACAAATTTCTCCTTTTCAGATTGTAACAGGTGCACTAATTGTAAGAAAACTTTCTCCTTGTTTACCTACTTCAAATTACACCAGTAGCTTCAAGTGTATTTTTGACCTGTGAGTGGTTAATGACATCCATATTTGCAATACATTTTCATCCCTTTATAAAGACCCTTTCTTTATTCCACCGGGTAGCTTTTCTCTTTATATTGCTCGATGAGACCTAGCAGCATCGTGGTGAGATCTTCATTAGCATTCAAATAAAAATTCATTGTTTGCTTGTATAGTGGGGAGAGGAGTTCAGCGTTCAGCGCTGCCACCAGAAGTGTTTACATCCATATCTACCTTTCATTTTCTTTTTGACAGAACAGAACAAAGCACAAGAAAGGCTGCACTGGGTCAGATCGAAGGTTCCTCTAACGCAGCAACTGGTTTTCAATACGGATGCCCGGGGAAGGAGTTTAAGAACACACCGGGCGTGCAGAGGAGCTTTCTTGGAATATTACTCTGTTTTCCAACAATATGTGTCTTGGGACTTTTTGAGTCACAATCTTTGGTTTTACTGTTTAACAGGTTATGCTTTAACTTCCCTCCATTAACTCTTCCTGTTACCCCCAGAGCACAAGTAAATTTTGAGCAGCCATAACATCCTACGGCAAAGGATTTTACAGCTCAATTACAAGTTTTGTAAAGAACCGTCAACCAGATTAAACTGATTTCTAGTTGTTGTTGCTTTGGAGGAGACACTAAAGCAGCTTCTCAGTTTGGAGAGAAGGCGGTGAGGGGGATACGAATGAGATGATTGATAAAATCACAGTCACAGGAACAACAGGTGGACGGTGCAGAGAGATGGAACCACTGCTCTGACCCACCAGAGCATTTCTTATGTTATTATGACCAGGTCATCTTAGTTGCATCTTCAGGACCCTTTTGAGATCTCAAACAAATTTGTGACGTGGTTCCTCACTAGAAATACTTTCCCCAGTATGTTGGGTTTTATCCATTTAATCTCTTTTCCCTGATAATTTCTACTCACTTGCTCAGTACAGACCCCAGTGGGATGGTCTGCCATTCTCCACTTCGCTCCTGGGGACCTTCTCAGGGATTGTTGTCACATTTACCATCTTCCATCCCTCCTGCCAGGAGACTGATTTAAGTGACGGGTTACACACTATAGTAGCTCCATAATTGCATATTTGTTTTCCTCCAGAGCTCTTGAGTGATTACCATATGGTCTTGGCAATTTCTGACTCCTCATCTTATCAATTAGTCCTAAAATGCATTTTATTGTCATTTAATTTGAGAGACTTCCTCACACTTGTCCCCATAAGTTTGGATCTCATGGGAGAATAACCGACCTCAACTGTAGTGAGCACCAACACAAAGCTTTGATTTAATTTTCAACAGCAGTCTTCTTCTCTTACAGTAATCCTTACACAGACTGGTCATGTGTTGACCAAACATCTGGAAAAGTACCTGATTTTAGCAATTTTTAAAATATTCTTACTCGTATTTTAATTATTCCTTTAGTGAGTTTGCACCTTAAAATTTTTCCTTGCCTGCCCTACAGATTTAGCTTCACAGTTAATGCTTTTTTTTTCTTTTTTTTTTTTTTAATAGTTTCTTTATTTGCTCTGAAATCCCTGATTTTGAATAGTCTCTCCCACTCTGCTGTTAGAATATTGCCTTTTTGGTCCCTTGTAGAATTATTTCACTTAGTGATATATTGCTCTGAGCTTCAGATAGGGTGTTTTTATCTACTTTCTCATCTTCTGCATCCTTATAGCAGCTGCTTTTAATTTCCTTTTAAGAAGCTCTGGCACTTTTGAATAGGTCCCATTTTTAAGTTAGGTATTATTGTGAGGTAGCTGTGGGGGAAAATCAAATAATCCTAAAATACACTGTCACAAATCCCTCTGAAAAAAAAAAAAAAGATAGGTATTCACCGAGGTGTTTTCAAAGAAGGGAGGCTTTGGAGGAAATAGAATCATAGAATGGGTTAGGTTGGAAGGGACCTTAAAGATCATGAAGTTCCAACCTCCTACCCTGGGCAGGGACACTTCCCTCCAGACCAGGTTGCTCCAAGCCCCCTCCAACCTGGCCTTGAACCCCTCCAGGGATGGGGCAGCCACAGCTTCTCTGGGCAACCTGGGCCAGGCTCTCACCACCCTCCCAGGAAAGAGGACATCTAACACCTCCAGCTGGTAGGGGAAGGATGGAGAGGACTCCACCATGGCACTGCAGGGACCTGTCAGCAGAATGATGTGAACTCACTCGTTCAGAGAGGGGAGCCAGAAAGATCCTCCATTATTGCTGGCTCTCCATACGTACACCGGTGGAGTGCATGGAGCAGAGCTGTCATACATGGCTTTTCTTTAGCATGTCAGACCACTCTTCTGCTGGGCAGGCTCTGGGGAGGCCATGGGGTGAAAGCCCCCGTGCGTTTCCCTACACCACAGCTCCCACCTCTGCTGCAGCACTCAGTACCCTCATGGCTTCCAGGGATTAGTGATTCATGGGTGATGGAAAAGCCAGGTTGCTTTTCTGGGTGGCTGGCACCTGCCTTACCTGGGAGAAACACCAAAAAAGAAAGGGCCAGTCCCCATGGGATGCAGTCCTCTTGGCAAAGGCAAACACGCAAGGCCAGGTTGGAGGGGGCTTGGAGCAACCTGGTCTGGTGGGAGGTGTCCCTGCCCAGGGCAGGGGGTTGAAACTCAATGATCTTTAAGGTCCCTTCCCAATTCAACCCATTCTATGATTCTACGCAGGCAGGACAGCTCTCTGGTTGCTATGTCACCGGCTGGTGGCATCCCACACTTGGAGGTGACAGAGATTGGTCCATCTCAGGGACACCAGCCTGTCCAAGCAGCTTTCTGCTCCCAGATGTCGGTGTCTCAGCACGGCAGCACCCTGTCCGTGGGGACAGGCTCCCTCCCAGCGCTGACAAGGTTTACAAAACGCAACGTCAATGGAATAGAAAGCAGGCAGCTGGCAGAACGCAGGCGGGCCTGCAGGTCCACGGCGACTCACAGAGACAAATCTACCAGATGTTCCAGCCCCACAAGGGAGCCACACGCCTGTCCTACCGCAGGAATTGTGTTTTGCCTCCTGTTGTGTTGGCTTCCTGCAAGAACGCTGGAAAATGGCGGCAGTTTGAGGAGTTGCTTTCCCTTCCTAAAACTGGTGCTGCCATAGGTTTTGTGTAGTTAGTGAATATTAACAAGAAATAAATCAGAGCTCGGATAAATGCTGCTCTCCGCTCTTCCTCCAGCGTGGCTTGTTTACACTGCTGCGCTGCAATCTGAAAAATGCCATCTATAATGAATGCTAAATAGTGGGAGTCTTTTTCTCAGCAATGTGTTACCAAACCTGATTGCTGAGCAGTATAATACGCCGGGAGAGAGCAGGGGCTTGGCTGTGTTTCTCCGTTTCATGCAGTCATAGAAACTGTCAGGCTTAGGTGCCTCTCTGATCTCCAAGCAGCATGTCTCCCTACACCCTTTCCTAGCTACCCATTTATTTTTAAAATGTTCCATTGTTAGTGTAGCTCGGTTCTTTCAGCCAATCGTAACGTCATTATTATTTCTGTCTCTTTAAAATTTATCTACTTATGCAATTTTAATCTCTTTTTTCTTTTTTTTTCCAAACCAATTCATAGTAATATGTTAACAGCTGCCTTGTCGTGGAAGTCACTGAGAGTTAATGCTCAAATGTCCTCACCCTTGAGAAATGACTCACCTCTGTGTTATAAAATCTGTTTTGCACCCCTGTCCTCAGCACATTCACACGTGTCTCCCCTTCTCACCAAGAACATCTCCAACCTCACGGTGAGTACCTGCCTGTGGAGGGTACGTGCAAAATCAAAGGACAGCAGAAAGCAGGAACGCTTTTCCATACACCAATGACTTCTAGAGCACTTCTACAGCTCCTTCAGCTTAAAGGACCAGGAGTAGAAGGGTATCTATATTGAAGAAGACAGTGAAAAAAGGGATGAAAGAAGAAAGTCATAACAGAGCCCCTGCTCATATCTCAAAATTCCTGCAGCTAACACAGAATACATTTTTGAGCCCCTTACCACAGAAAAGACATTGAGGGGCTGGAGTGTGTCCAGAGAAGGGCAACGGAGCTGGTGAGGGGCCTGGAGCACAAGTCTTGTGAGGAGAGGCTGAGGGAGCTGGGGGTGTTCAGCCTGGAGAAAAGGAGGCTGAGGGGAGACCTTCTCGCTCTCTCCAACTCCCTGAAAGGAGGGTGTAGCCAGGGGGGGGTCGGTCTCTTCTCCCAGGGAACAGGCGATGGGACAAGAGGAAATGGCTTCAAGTTGCACCAGGGGAGGTTCAGATTGGAGATTAGGAACAATTTTTACACTGAGAGGGTTCTTAAGCCTTGGAATGGGCTGCCCAGGGAAGTGGTTGAGGCACAATCCCTGAAGGTATTTAAAAGCCGGGTTGACATGGTACTTAGTGACATGGTTTAGTGATTGGTTTTATCAGAGTTAGGTTGATGGTTGGACTCAATGATCTTAAAGGTCCCTTCCAACCTGGACAATTCTATGATCGTATGATTTGCCTCTATTTTGGGAGTCTGATGACACTTTCGATTTCCCTCCTTTGAGGGAAATGAGCGGTTCCATCCCCAAACAGTTCACAGCACGACCGTGATGATAATTCTACAGAACAAAATGCACAGTGGGAATGGTTCCGACCCAAAGGCTTTGTTAATGCACAGCACAGATAAGATTCTTTTGCCCTTTAGAATACTTAATTCAGGCAAAATCAAAGTTTCTGAAAAACAGCAAATCGCTCATACCAATGCAATTCATATTCTTTCTTCCTTGACTCATGCACTGGGGTGTTCATATAAATATACATACGCTTCCCATAGACACGGGATCAAACACTCCAGCAGAAGTGCTATGAGACGAAGCAGAACACCTTGTTTTGGTAAGATCAAACTCACCGTCACGTGGGCGCATCGAACAGGAGATACTAAAACCTATCACACACGCGCTTCTCGTTGAGCTATGCAAAGGTCACTCTGTTCTGTGAATAAGCCCATGTCAACAGTGAGCATATATTAGAGTTCAGAAAACACTTTACCAAGGAGATCCAGGCTTTCTGGGTTAAAAGGTTATGAAATTTAGTCTAATCTCTATTTCTGTTAGATGTTCACTACCAATCTATTATAGGGAAAGAAGTCAGTGCAGCCCAAAATTAAGGTTTCCCAACTTCTTTTACATGACCCTAACATTTCTACAAGACTGTTCAGAATTCTCTCAAGCTAGCCAGAAATTTCTTTTTTAAATTAAGCTGATTTGCATCATAATTTCTCAGACTGAAATAAAATGATTTCTTTTTTGTGAAAATGTTCCTTCCACCACTCTCTTGAGAGCCTTTTGTGTCTCTGTGCTTTATCGCAGGAATTTCACATTTGGCAGCGGGTTTCTCCTGGTGAGTGGTTTGTATCTGTTGCCTTCACAACTGTCCCCAAAGTTCTTACACTTTCAAACAACAGGAACCACTAGTGGTCTTCTTCTACAAGTCAAACAGAATAACTAAGATACCAAAAGATTTAATCTCCTGGAAAAGAAAAACACCAGAATAATAAGAATGATTTCTAAGCGCATAGAAACTAATAAGGAGATGAATATTTGTCAACATGAATTCCTCATGAACAAAACAAGCTGACACAATCTTATTTCCCTCTCCAATGGATAAGATGTTCTGGATAGGGAAGAAGCAGCAGATACCACATACCTCAATGTCACTGCGGCTCCTGACATTGTCCCACATGACATTTGTGAGTGCAGGAATGCCCTGGCTGAAGTCACGACAAAAATCTGGTTGGAACCCGCAGTCTTAGAGTAGTTTTCAAGGGTTCACTGTGAAATTTAAAGGACAAATTGAATGGTTACTCAGCTGTTCATAAGTTCCATTCAATATTTTATTGATAGCCTGGATGAAGGAATGGACTGTGTGTTTATTAAATCTGCCAAGATTAAATCTGTGAAGAGTAGCTCCAAATACATGGGGGATAGCAGTATTAAAAACTTTTGACAACTTGGACAAGTTGTCTATAAATATAGGAGTTGTATCAATTGTAAAAAGCGGAGCATTTTAACTTAGGCAGGAGCAAAATGCACAAATGGAGGATAGATATCAGCTGGGCAGAAAGCAGTTGAGAAAAAAAATAAAAAAAGATCTGAAGGTTCTGATAGATCACAAGCTAAACAGGAGTTATTGTCCTGAGCAAAGGGAAAACACTACACAGACGTACAAACAGAGGAATTACCTGCAAGACATCTCGCAGGTCCTTTTGCTGTACTCTGTATTAGTAGGGCCTCGGTGCAGAGGCACGTCCAGTCTTGGGTACTGCTCCTCAGGAACGGCCAATGGGCTAAGCAGCAAGAATAACAGAAATGGTTAGAGGTGTGGAAAACATGACCTGAATGAAGGCAGTGAGAGCAGGAGGTGCTCAAAAGAAAGAAGACCTGGGAGAGGCGTGATAACAGCCCGAACAGAGTGGGGATCAGTGCAGTAACAGTCCTGTGGCAGGTAAAAGTCTACTACAAAATGGAAGAGAAACAACAGTTCTGCATATTGCAGGAATGTCATAAGCAGATCTGATCATAAGCAGACTACAGAGTTGGGGGTCTTCAGCCTGGAGAAGAGGTCTCTGGGGAGAGCTTAGAGCCCCTTCCAGTACATAATGGAGCTCCAGAAAAGCCGGAGAGGGACTCTTGATTAGGGAGGAGAGCCATAGGAGGAGGGGGAAGGGTTTGACACTGAAAGAGGGGAGATTATGATGAGATCTGGGGAAGAAATTCTTTGCTGTGAGGGTGGGCCCAGGTTGCCCAGAGAAGCTGTAGCTGCCTCATCCCTGGAGGGGTCCAAGGCCAGGTTGGATGGGGCTTGGAGCAACCTGGTCTGGTGGGAGGTGTGGGAGTGGGTGGGGACTGGATGATCTTTAAGGTCCCTTCCAACTCTAACCATTCTATGATTCTGTGACTGGAAGGAGACAGACTAGATGATCAGCTGAGATTTCTTCCAGCTTCACTTCTCAACGATTCTGTACTCAGCTGATGCTGATTAGAGTTTGTCTGTACTCAATTTGTCCTGATGTACCCCAGTGACTTCATACAGTAATTGCTCAGGCACATTTACATCATTTCTGCATTAAGATCATCATTAAGGTTACAGTGTTTTACGTTCATCTTACCATCTTAAGACCATCTGTCTTACAAATACCTTATCAAAATGCTATTTGCCAAACCAGCTTGACTTGCAACTCATTAATCAAAAGCCATTTTAATAATTAGTCCTCAAATAGTAATTCAATAAAATCTTTGTATCTCGATTTTCCTTTCTAACCAGCGCAATGGGCAAAAGGGTTTGTAATTATTTGGCACCACATCTCAGACTCGAAGAGCCTAGATTAGAGCTGCTGGTGCCAGTCTCTTGCTCCACTGCTATAATTTTAGAAACTACTACAGTTTTAGAAAACAATTGTATACATTGTGGGCCTCTCAGTTCCAGATTCTTATAGAAGCCACCAAATCACTGCTGCCGCCATTAGCATCCAGTCCAGTCCCCACCACAAAAGCAGGACTACCAGCACTACCTATGTCCATTCTGAAATCAGAAGGGAGGTACTTAAAATCTTCCCAGATTACCCATTTCGGTGATTATACATCCTATATTAACAACGTGTTCCGGGCTGCTCAGCCTGTTATCTCCAGCCACCTCCCCAGCGGGCATGGAAACCAGTTTGAGACACGGTGGCCAGGCAGTGCCTGACACAACTGCTGCTTAGTCACAATTACTTACTCAGTGTGCCAAGGGAAAGCAGCGCTGCCTTATCAAACAATTCTAATCAATTCCCAATATCGATCGGAACCAGCTGTAGCTCAGCTTCCCACAGGATCCATCAAATTAAATGGTTGTGCTGTAGCGCTGCTGGAAGGAGAACAGAGACCCTTGTGAAGTTGTGCAGGTTCTGAGATTTATGAAAACACAGCTCGACTTCACTGGCATACAATCGGTTAAATCAACATCATATAAAAGCAGATACAAAAGCAGATAAAACAAAGCCACGGACCTCGTTAGCTCTGCATACCCTTACACCACTGCTGAACTGAGTTGATATGTCAGAGAGTGGCAACTCAAAAGATACCAGATTCATCATCTTAATTCTTTACATTTCTTCCCAAGAATTCACACTGCTGTCATTTTCTCTTCTGTTCTGATTACCTTCTTTGTAACATATTGGCTTTCTTACTTTTACTGAATAATTCCTGGTCTATTATATCTATAATTATACTAATAATTAAGCATGCCTTTTCATCAGCTAGCAGCTAATTACTTCTGTTCCTAGCCAGCTTGCTCGGAAAACAGTCAATTCATCTGTATCCCTATCACTCTCGCTGTTGCTAAGCAGTCGATGCCAGTCAGCAGTCACGCTGTAGCTGGCGGTGGTTGCTTCACCCTGGCTGGGAGTGTATTTTGCAGGAGCGGTGGTGCCTTTCAACCTCCAAGAGAAGGTTTTTCACCGCTAAGCCAGCTTTACTCACACCTTGAAGCGCGGCACCTGCTTGGCAAATGCTGCTTATCCCCACCAGCTTCGGAGCGCCTTCGGAGCTGTTAGTAAGCAGCGACTACCTACAGTCTGGAATTGGAGAGACCGGAAAAGAATCCGCCAGGAATCCAGCCTCTGCCATCTGCAGCCTCAGTCCTTTTGTGCTCAGATCTTATCCAAGATTTTGTTACATGCAAACTGAAGTCATAGAATCACAGAACCATAGAATTATCTGGGTGGGAAGGGATCTTTCAGATCACCAAGTCCAATCATCGACCCAACACTGACAAAACCATCATGAAACCATGTCCCCCAGCACCATGTCTGCCCGGCTTTTAAATACCTCCAGGGATGGTGACTCCACCACTGCCCTGGGCAACCTCTTCCAAGGCTTGATAACCCTTTCTCTGAAGAAATTTTTCCCAATATCCATCCTAAGCCTCCCCTGGTGAAACTTGAGGACATTTCCTCTTGCCCCATCACCTGTTCCTTGGGAGAAGAGACCGACCCCCCCTGGCTACACCCTCCTTTCAGGGAGTTGTAGGGAGCAAGAAGGTCTCCCCTCAGCCTCCTTTTCTCCAGGCTGAACAGCCCCAGCTCCCTCAGCCACTCCTCACCAGACTTGTGCTCCAGACCCCTCACCAGCTCCGTTGTCCTTCTCTGGACACACTTCAGCACCTCAATGTCTTTCCTGTCAGGAGGAGCCCAAAACTGGACACAGCCCTCAAGGTGGGGCCTCACCAGTGCTCAGTACAGGGGGATGGTCACTGCCCCAGTCCTGCTGGCCACACTGTTCCTGACACAGGCCAGGATGCTGTTGGCCTCCACGGCCACCTGGGCACACTGCTGGCTCCTGTTCAGCCACTGTTGACCAATACCCCAAGGTCCTTTTCCCCAGGCAGGTCCAGCCACTCTGCCCCAGCCTGGAGCCTCCATGGGGTTGGTGTGACCCAAGTGCAAGACCTGGCACTTGGCCTTGTTGAACCTCACACCATTGGCCTTGGAAAGCAGTCTGAGCTCTTGCTCTCTAGTATTATCACAGTGAGGAACTACTTCTATTCGCACACTATCCTTCCAGATGTCTTGGTACACTGGACCAGTCCTGTGTCCGCTACTGGAAGAACTGGACATTGTCAGCATCACTCTGGTTCCCACCAGCACAGCGTAGTAGGCTTCTGACCCAAAACCACTCACGCTAGTTAGCATCAAACTCCAGTGATGTGGTGACAAATCAGCCCAGATTGATCTTTTCCCCCCAATTACCTGTCATTTTATCTGTTGTAGGTTAGAGAGAGAAGCTGATATTCTGGGGCAGGAATTCCCACCACCTCCAGCCCTGGCAAGCTGCGTCCTCCCCTTTTTCTCAGTTGATGAAATTAGTGAAATCATCATTAGTGAAAAGTAACGGCTGGTATTTCCAGCCTTCCTAGAGACTGGGCTAGGCCAAAACCCTTAATCCATTTATCTAATTCATGACTGCATATTCTGAAATGAAGAAATGTTGGCAAATGCAGTGGTTGTGCTTGATTCCAGAGAAATGGCAATTCAAAAATGAGGAAATTTGTGTTAAAAAAAAATGCTCAGAGTGGCAGCCAGAAAGGTAAAATGTTTTCAGATGGCAGGTAGACTATTTTAGGATTCTATATTGGAAGCTCAAAGCAAATACATATAACCTGTCAAAAAAGACTTGAGAGAAAAACAAAAAGCTAGCATCATAAAACAGCAGGATCAGGGAGGCTGTTGGAAGTTAAAAGGTATCCTGCAAAAAGCTGAAGTTGTGTCTGAAAAAGGAAAACTAAAAAGAACATAAATTCTGGCAGAATAAATGTAAAAGCACAATAAGATAGACTGAAGAAAGAGTTTAGGAGCAGTTTGCTAAAGAAATTTTTAAAAAATGTAATAAATCCTTCTCGAACACATCAAGAGCAAGAAGCTGGTGAGAGCCAGTGAGCTATACAGATGCGAAAGAAGCACTCGGAGAAGATAACGCCATCACCAAAAATCCCAAATGCTTTTTTTTCCTCCAAAATCTGTGTTCTCCTGGAGAATCTCAGAGAAACCAGCATCTTGTTTATAAGGCATTCACGGAAGGCTTGTCTTAATTTGAGGTTGTTAAGAGTAGATTACAAACCAGACAAAACGAATAACAACATATCACTGGGTACAGATGATACTCATACAAGATTCCTACAGAATGTTAAAAATGAATCATCTGAGCTTAGCATGCAACCTTGTGCTGAAAATTGCTGCAGTTATCAAAGGAATGGAAGGTAACTAATACGAAATCATTTTTTTCAATAAAAATCCAGCAGCAATTCAAGAAACCACAGATCCAACGTCCATATTGGCTGAAGTTCTAGTAAAGAACAGAATTAGTGAATACATGAATAAAAAGTAACACATTAAGAAAAAGTAAACATGACTTTTTGTAAAAGGAATCTGAGCCTCCTAAATCTGCTGGAATTCTTTGAAGGAGTCAAAAGCATGTAAATAACAGAGATCCAGCTGAGAAATTTTCCCTGTGTTTCCAAGTCACCCCAATCTTCCAGAAACCTCAGAGATTTACAGTCCTCATCAAAAGCTCTTAAATAAACTAAACAACCGGGCACTACAGGTAAGGACCACCCAGAGTTAAGTAATAGTTTAATATTGGAAAAAGAAGACTAAAGGATGAGTTTTCACAGTGGAAGATGATCACCAGTGGAGTCCCATGGGGATGAAGGTGCTCAGAAGTGAGCTGGAAAGTAGGTGGAATAGTGAAGATTTTTGATAAAACCTGAATTAATTAGGACAATATTTACTACAAAAACTTAAAGATCTCATGACACTGAGCAGCCTTGAGATAAAGCAGACGATAAATTTCAGCCCCGACAACTATAATCTGTCTATCCACGAAAAGCAACACTAACTTTACACACAGAGCGACAGGCTCCGAACTAGTTTGCACAATTTAGGAAATGCATCTTGACATTATAATAGGTAGTTCCATGAATATATCACCTCATTGCTCAACAGCAGTCACCAAAAAAAAAGAAAATCAAAAGTTCACAATACTTAGGAGAGGAAAGTCTGACTTTGCCACTGTCTGAATTCATGGTGCATCTGCTTCTGGAATACCAAGTGCAGTTCTGGTAGCCTCACCTCAGGAAAAAAAAAGAAAAAATCAAACAAACAAACAAAAAAAGACACTGTAGCAGGTAAAACAGAAGATACGTGGCAGAATCACAAACATGGTAAGAAGTACAAAACTGCTTCCACCTGAAAAACAAAGTTAGGGTGCAGGAGTTGAATAGGAAGCGATCACTTGCCATTTGTCTCTCCCGATTGCACCGGGCAGGCGGGCTGCCAGAAAGGGGAGACGGACACCGTACAAGTGCTCTGTCACCTGCCTTTGTGTTCCGCTGCCAAAGCCTTCATATTCTGTCAGACAAGAATTTCAAGGGCTGTGGGAGAATTACGACAGCCAGGTTTCATACCCAATCCCGGCATGTTTTCAGCAAAAAAATATAAGGGGGAAAAGGAGGAACAAAAAGACTGCTGTACTTGCAGTACTTTCTGTGTCCATTACTTCTAAATCAGAATTCATTACAGTCTCCACTTCCCATCTGCCCTCCCCACACTACCATTTCAGAATTAAAATAAATAAGAAAGCACTTAGGCAGCATTTACTAACATCTGACTATGGTGATGCAGCCATGTTCCTCGCCAGCCCCTACAGTGGAGTATTTTAACACAGCTCCTCTCAGCTTTTCACATTTCTCTCATTTTTCAAAGCCCTCTGAGCATCGTGGGTTCGGGCCGTTAACTCGGCTCCTTCAAGGACAGCACTGCCTTTCATTCAGTTGGGCAGGGGGCAGGACCAACTGGTCCCATACCCAATAACAGCCTTATGCTACTGGCGAGCTATTAATAATACACAAGCAATCATTTTAATTGCAACTGGATACCTAGAATTTAGGAGCTGCACGAAGGGTTCCTTCTATCGAAAATATTTTTGTCCCATTGTGCATTTTGGAGTTTAGCTCTCATTAAAAGTAATAGAGGGAAATAGTCTGTGGCAAACTGAGCGTGTTTGTTTTCACAGTTCACCTCCTGCTCCTCTACACTAAAACACACTCTTGCTCAGTGACAAGACCACAGCTGTTGCCATCTTTTACTTACCTGCTGAGTGCAATATTTAGCTTGAGGGACACTGAAGTTTTCTGTTTGTTAGTTATCAGGTCAATAACTCTCACCTTATCACTTCAGTTTCCATTCTGTTGATAAAACCTGTCAGCCTTCCTTGAGTGGTTCCTGGCCCTCAGAAGAAATCACATTAAATTGGCACAACCAAGTAAATCTGTAAGGGATGTGCTCCTGACTTACCGAAGGGAAGGGGGGGAGGGCTTGAATTTCTCTTTCTTTCCCTCCTTGCTCCAATGTCCAAGGGCTTAGAGCTGTGCTGAAATCCTCCCTACGGATTCAGCAGTTCAAGTCAGCTCAGGTCTTCGAATATGGCCCAGAGGAGATGTCTGCGTAGCCGAAATTGATATGTTTAAGTGCAAGAGACAATAATCAGTTCTTCAAGTATAAGCTAAAAATACCCAGAAGAAAGTGGAATTCATAATGGAGATTTTAAAGATCTGTGACATACCAGGGTCCGCACGAGGCTTTTAATGAGAGAGAAGCCAATTTAATTGGTCAGAGCGAGCAGATGCTTTGCTGGGTGAGTGGGCTACAACGTCTCACGTTCCCGCTTAATGCCAGGAGCATCACTGCCGAGCCGGAGGTGGCTGCCACAGAGCCATGTCAGAGCCAGGAGGAACCTTGATAATCAACGTCCCTGCGTTGTCAGATCACAGAGCCCAGCCACGAGGAGACGGCACTGAAAAGAGGAGGCGAAAGCTGTCACAGGGACGTTCCTACAGGTAATTACATGGCTGACCATCTCCGCTCATCATTTGTTTAACTGTTAGACCAGGCAGGAAGCTGAAACAGCCCGTGAAGTTCTAAAGTCTGTTAGCGCCGCGCTAACGGGGCGTTGCTGAGGACGGGGGTTACAATCTGCAGGCCTCCCCTGCGACAGCTCTTCTGGAGTGTGTGTCACTGTTCATAGGAAACCCAGAAATAACTTCCACGGACCATTCAATTACAGGCAATCGCCGCCCAGCGCTGCCTCCACTCGTGGCACGGCTCATCAATCAGGTTCTCTGTCATCATGTCTCTTCTCATAGCACTCACCAGAAGGCTCCGAGCTCCCGCCGAATTCATGTGACATTTACTGTCAGAGGCTGTCAACACCACCAGATTCTCCCAGGGCCTCCCAGTTCATCACAAAGCAACGAGATATATCCCCAAAACGCGCTCCCGGTTCCAAGTCTGGATTACAATGACTGACTGAAGGGCTTTGCAGCGGTCAAGGAAGAGAGAAACACCAGCACAAGCTACAGCTTATGCCCAGATACCTTCCCTTTCTCATTTCTTGTTGGAAAAACACCACCACATTAAGAGAGGTTTTAGGCCATTGATTAATTAAGACTTCCTCAAAAATGCCCCCTTATAAATTTATGAGGAGAAAGATGAGATTGTTTACTTTGAAATTTAGCCTTCTCATCTCTAGCAGTGATCCTGCATTCAATGTCTGTTTAACAATACAGTGACCTAGTGGAAAAAATTTATAAAACTTAATAAATTGCAGCTGGCAGTATTGACAGAGTGTGTATATGCACATTTGTTTTCGCATGAACATATTATAAGAAATCTAATAAAGTAAACCAAACACATTTTCTTTGTCTCTGAGCTGTGAAACCAGATCATCTGTAATTACAGTGTTTCAAGTACACTTGGTCAAAGTCACATGGTGGGGTTTTTTTTAGCCGTAAATTTCTGGCTTTAGGAAAAAAAAAACCATAACCCTGTTGTGTATCAAAGCTTACATGTTCCACTAAGTTACTTTGCTCAAGATGTAGAAAAAAGGCAGATGGAAACCTAACTTACCAGAAGATGACTGTGAGACAAGAGGAAACGGCTCCAGCACCCAGGAAATAAAGTTCCAGTGGCCACTGTGCCTCAAAGAAATAATCAAGAACTTGGAGATACACTGATTTTGTCCAGACTTGAAGGGGGGACTGGCATTAATGAGTGTGTGAACCTGTGAATTAAAGAGTGCTTTCAACTACAAGGTTTTTAAAAGACTTCAGAATATATATAACCTCCTAAAACTTCAATGTTCATTTTTCACTTCCTTTCTACAATCAGTCTCTTTCCACCGAAAGAGATATATTTCTTAAGAAGCACAGTATTTATTTCCCTAAGGAGAAAAGTATTTATTTTCCTAAAATTATTGTATGATAACAAACAGAGTTTTCTCAGCCTCTTTCTGTACACTCTGTGTGCTGCAGCCCACTGATCACCATCACCTAAGCCCAACAATGCTGGCAATTTTCCATCTAATCCATAGTCCCTTTACCCAATCCATACCTCACCAGTTTGGTAAGACGACAGTATGGGAGACCATGTCAAAGGCCTTGCTAAAGTCAAGGTAAACAACACCCACAGCTCTCCCCGTGTTCTCTGAGCCAGTCCCGTCACAGAAGGCAATCAGGTTGGTCAGGCATCGTTGCCCGTCAGTTCCATACTGGCTGTTTACAATCACCTTCTCATCCTCCACAAAGTTTCTAGGAGAAGGTGTGCCACCACCTCCCAGAAACCCAGGCTAGAGTGGTCTACAGTTGCCCTTTTAGAGTTGCCCCTTCTTATTACCCTTCTTGAACGAGTGTATGATGTTTGCCCTTTTTCAGTCAGTCATCAGAATCCCGATCCCAATCACCATGAGCTTTCAAAGTGGCCCTGCAATGACATCGACCGCTTCCCTCAGCACGGAACAAAATCATAGAATGGTTCTGGTTGGAAGGGACCTTAAAGGGCAGGGACACCTCCCACCAGACCAGGTTGCTCCAAGCCCCCTCCAAGCAGACCAGGTTGCTGCCCTTGAACCCCTCCAGGGATGGGGCAGCCACAGCTTCTCTGGGCAACCTGGGCCAGGCTCTCACCACCCTCACACCAAAGAAGTTCTTCCCCACATCTCAGCTCAATCTCCCCTCTTTCAGGGTCAAACCCTTCCCCCTCCTCCTATTGCTCCCCTCCCTGATCAAGAGTCCCTCCCCAGCTTTCCTGGAGCCCCTTTAGGGACTGGAAGTAGCTTCCTCTTCCCCAGGCTGAACCCCCCCAGCTCTCACAGCGGAGAGGCTCCAGACCTCACAGCATCTCCGTAGCCCTACCACAAAATCTCAGCGCCAACAATCAGAAAAGCTGTAGCAAGACACCCTGCACCTGCAGCAATCCCTCATGGCTTGTCGCCTCTTCCTCCTCAACGTCCTTTCCACATGCTGACTGCAAGCTGCAAGGACGTGAACTAGCTGATCTGGAAAGACACAAGCAGCAGAACGTGCTGCCCTCCCGCCTGCATAGCTCCAGTCATTTCTCTCTGCCGCACTTACTTCTGCAGCCACGCTGCTCCACACCAGCCGACATCTCCCATCTTTGCTACCTCAGCTTTGTTCTTGCTCTGGACAGTCCCCTTCCTCGTCTCTCAGGATCTCCCTCCCGCCTTATCTTCATTTTCCTTCTCCAGAGGAAAAGACACAAGCGCACAGCAATGGCACAACAGAGATTTTTCAACTCCGCCAGCATCCTCGCGGTGTGAAGCAAAAGAGATCACCTCTGCTGGTGACTTGCCAGTTACACAGACAGGGAGTATCGCACACCAAATGGCTGAGGACTTGACAAAAAACTAATGACATTAAAAATAGAGTGATTACCCAAGGACATCCTGGGTGAACCAATACCAACAAATGCAGTTTAAGTTTTTGGAGCATTAATTACTGATATCAACTTGATGAGCTAGAAAATTAAGGCAAGATGATAGAGTGGAGATGCTGATCTTTCTATCTTGCATGTAATTTTCATCCCCAAACAAACCGTAGTAGCTGAGGAAATACCAGTCTACCAACATGAGACAATTACAGACACATTCACTAAAACAGACAACTAAATGACTTTGTAATTAAGGTATTAAGCCAAATCTGGGGTGAAAAGGATAAAGGATTTGTGTCCCATATGACACAACAGAAAATAAAAGCTATGGAAAACCAGAAGAAATTCGGTAATTTAAAGCAAGCACTTAAGCTGATGAAAGAGAGAGATTAGGTATCTCCTGGAAAGCCACTCTCGGAGCTGAACTCGCTGCCAGCCAAGCACAAAACAGGGATAATACTGAACAAGAACTACGAGCTCATAACAGGAATTACCAGCAAAGAGAAAACCATACTCTGGAAAAGGAGACAAACTGCCGGAATGACCAAAAATTTCTGTGCCTGTGGAACGAAGAAATAAACATGAAAGTACGCTGTTCAGCTGGAACGAGCGCGGGGCAGCAATACTCATACTTCTGAGGGAAACCACTAGGGTAAGGAGAATATAAAGCCCATCTTTTTCTCTCGCTGGCATGCCACGCTCTCGGCTGGGAACTCTGCCATCTCCTGTTGCAACAGGGTTGAAACAAACACACAGGCGTACGGCAGATACAAGGCAAGGAAGGGCTTCTGCGAGCACCATCCATCACAACAGCGCGCTGCTGCCGACAAGACGTGGATGCAGGTTCATACACAACCCACACCGTAGCCACAGCCTAACACATTTCTTACACATTTCCCTTCACCAATGTCTCACGTACCCACCCATTCCCCAAATATAATTAATCCCATCACCGGTTACAAGAAGGCTAAGCGACCGAGTTTCTGATCCCACCTGAAATTCTTTTTTTTTGCTGTAAGAAAAGTACTTTGCAGTACCATGCAAATCGTGGTGTGCTATTTTTTCCTGCCTGGCCCCTTGCAGGGCACTCAAATGACCCCCTGCCCCACTACTGCGGGCCATTCTGGCTCAGGGAAAGGCACAGTTTATTAGGTAATCCCAGGCTCGGGTAAATTGCAGCACTTCCCACTACTAATTTAGTCCCTACACTGTAAGTCGTCACCCCCAGGGCTCATCAATGGGCTCAGGGACCCTCACAGAGGCCCCACACCGGCGGCACAACCACCAGCTTGTGCCTTCCCGGGGGGGGATGAATCCCCCTCCCCCCCGAGCTGCAGGGGATCCCCAGGGACCCTCCCCGGGACACCCAAACCTACAAGGGACCTTCAGGGAAGCCTCTCAGCACCTTACGATGGACCCCGACCCACAAGGGGTCCCCCGAGACCTGCTCGGGCCCCTTCAGCCCCACAGCGCGGCCCTTCCCGCGCTCCGCCGGGCGCCGCTCTAGCTCCTCTCTATGGTCCGGCGCCGCTCTATCCCCACCCGCCTGAGGGCCTTGGGGCCGCCTGAAGCCGCCCCCTGGGCGCTTTGCCTCTGCCGGCTCCGCTCTCCCCCTTCCCCCGGGGTCGGTGCCGGTGCCGCCGCCGCCTCCCGCCCCGCGGGGAAGCCGGCGGGGGGGGGGGGGGGGGAGGGACCCGCGGATCCCTTCGGCCGCTCCCTCCTTCTCTATGACCCAGGCCGCCGTCGCCGGGCAACGCGCCCTCTCTGCGGTGCGGCGGGCGGCATGTGGCGGCTGCTGCTGGGCCGCGGCCTGGGCCGCTGCTGGCCGCCCCCTGCCCGCCCCGCCTGCGCCGCCGGCCCCGCCGCCCCGCCGAACGACGGCCGCGGGCCCAGCCCCGAGCGGTGAGTGCAGCAAGAGCCGGGGAGGATGGGGGGGAACCCCTGCCCGCTGAAGGGAGGGAGGCGGAGGGGACCCGCTGCCCTCAGGGCGCTGCGGGGGCGGGGGGGGGGGGGGGGGGGGGGGGGGGGGGACCCCCGCCCGCGGGGGGGGGGGGGGGGGGGGGGGCCCCCCCGCCCCGGGGGGGGGGGGGGGGGGGGGGGGGGGGGGGGGGAGCTCTCTGAGGGCTGGCCTCACGGTTGGTGGTGTTTTCTGCCCGTTTTAGAGCGCCCGGTTGTCAGGATGGACAAAGAGGAGGAAGGCAGAGGCATCTGCCCGGCCTGGTGTCCCGCTACTCCGTGCTGGATGCAGTCACCTGGGTGAGGAGCAGCCTGGTGGCCCTGATCCGGAGGGATGTCACCAGAAGACCTTGAGGGGGGGGCGGTGGTGAAAGGGGACGGGAGCTGTGGGCACTGTGAGGCCCCTGGTGGGAAAGCTCCCCAAAACGGGGCTGTGGACACGCTGCTGCATGGAAGCGGGACGGAAAGAGGGAGTGGGGCTGTTTTCCTTGACTTGTGCCTGTTTTTTTTTCTTCAGGGAGCACTCGGTGCGCTGCTTCTGCAGCTGGTCAGGCAGATCTCCTGGCTGAGATCGCTGCAGGACGCCAGGAGGGAGCACAGGTCCCTCTGGCTCTCCTCGCTGCCCTCTCAGCAGACAGGTTAGCAGCTCTGGCTTGGGAGAAGGAGTTGTGGGAGGGCCGGGCTGTGGGACAGGATTTCTGCCGCGTGGTGTGTTAGCTAAGACTGGAAGAGAGCTGTTGTGAGAAGCTGACAACCTAGCTTTCAAGCTCTCTGGGGAGAGTGAGGGCTGGTATCTGTCACGGGAATCTCCTTGTTTCTTAACAATTTGGTGCAGTCCCACTTTCCATCCCACGTGCCTTTACCTTTGTTTTCTGTTCTGGACTCTGCTCCCTGAACCTTCCTCTGGCTTGGCTTTGTGCCGGTCAGAGCAGAAGGGCACTGGGTAGACACACAGTATGGTGGTGTCTCCTAAAGCAGGCACTGCACGACTAATAGGAACTGTGTTGTGCTCTGTATTTCAGGGGTGACTGAAGCCTCGACCAGCTGTCCTAGTGCGCAGCTGGGGTCCCACTTCCTGCAGAGAGAAAAGCCAGAGGTCGTATCAGAGAACTCATCCTCAGGGATCCCCCTGGGGCAAGGAGAGAGCCAGCCCTGGGCAGAAGTGGGTACGTGCAGTGTGCTGCGGGGCAGGATACTTGTGGCAGGAGGACTCCTCAGTCTGAGTTTCCCCTTGGCAAAGCTCAGGGCCAAGAAGCCTATTTATTGACACTTGAGGGGATAGGTTAGAGTGGAAAGACAGAACTTCAGAGAGATGAATCAGGAGTCCTGAGATGGGAGAAAAAAGCTCCTGAAGGCAGGGAGGAGCCTGCGCTGTAACTGCGCGGGTGACATCGGTTTTACAAATGCTGGTCTGCCTTAGCGCTGCGATTACAACATCCAGTTTCTGTTCTTTTATTGTGGACAGATGTTTGCAGTCAGCGGGATTCAGGCAAATAGTGTAGCAGTGATCCGGGAGACTTGTGTACCTGGTGTGAAACTAAAGGAATTATTTTCTTCCTGGAAGGTGAGGATGTATTGCCAACCACTTATGCTGTAGATAAGGCAGTGGAAGGAGGTATCAAAGATGTTCTCATTAAAATGAAGTTTGTAAAAATAGGAGGATATACTTCAAAAAATACTGAAGTCGCTTCCAGGAAAGCATGTCTTAACATGTTAAATTTAAAGTCATATCAAGGAGGATCAGATGAGGCCTCCAATAGGGCTACTCACTAGATGTATAAACACTAATAATGGCTTTAGGAAAACTGTTAGAAGCAGGAAGCCTGATGGAGCAGGTACAAAAGGGGACAACTTATGATCGTGGTGTAGAAGCGGCACATAAAGAAGCCGACCCACAGGTGTTGACAAGATGATGTAAGGTGTTGCAGAAAAAGTCAGAGGGGTTCCCCATTCTTCGCTTTCTTCCAGATTTTTGGCTTTCTTCTGTGCTGATGTAAACTACTGCCCATCGCTGCTTATCAAACCCGTCTCCTGCCAGAGGTTGCCATTCCCATCAGTTGGCAAATGGAGCATTTTGTTTCCATGTCTCCTAATTAGCTCCAGGAAAACAGCCAGGTTAATTTACCTAAACTGCCAATTAGACTGTTTAACCCATCTGCTTTTGCCTGGAGTGTATTAAGAAGGAGTCAAACACACTGCCCGGCTGGCGGATCACTGGACAGGGACCTCTGGGAGAAGCGGTGGGGAGTAAGTGGAGACAGTGATGCCTTCGGTTGGCGGAGCTGAACATTCGGGAAGGAACGTGTGTCTGTGTCTGACAAACGGTTTCCTACTGCGAGTCAATAGGAACAGCTTTTAGGCAAACTGATAAATTGAACAGTGGCAAGTCACTAAGGCCACACGCTCTTTGTTCAGATGTTCTTCAGAAGCTCTGAAATTGCTGAGCCTCTAATGATGATATGTGATCCAGTGCTTAAATCTGCTGTATGGCCAGAAGAATGAACACTGACAGATTGGACGCTGGCTTTTAAAAAGGGGGGGGTTGTTAGAGGCGCAGAACTGCAAAAAAGGTAATTTTAAGTTGATAGAAACTGTGTTATGGAATAGAGATGTTAGATACCTGGATGAGTGTGCTATATCAAAGAATCAAAGGTCTTGGAAGGATTTAGGAAGCCATTTCTCAGGCCAGCTTGCTCCATTGCAGAGATTTAAGAGAGTTGTAAATCTATTAAGAGTTCTTTGGAGAAGTCAACAGGCTGGTGGAGCAAGATTATCCAGCTTTTAGCTTTCAGAAAATCTTTCAGCCAGAACCTAAAACAAAGCCGTCTGGAGAAATAAAGCTGATGGGAGGGAAGACGGAGGGGCTACTCTTGGGCTAGTAACTCCTTAAAGTACAAGAAATAGTTTTCACCCTGGAGAGCATTTACTGGTGGATTCCACTAAGTCCTTTGTTGAAGCCTGTTCTGTTCAGCACAGTCAGCAGTGATTTGGAAAAAAGAGGTGACGAGTCAGGTGACAGAAGAAGCAAATGGTACAAAATTATTGAGGACAGTCAAATGTGAAAGTCACAGCAAAAAATTGCACAAGAACTAAAACCAGGGTAATCCCAAGGCAGGTTAAATTAGTATACGCAGGGGAATGTAACTGTAAATACACATACAGAGTGAGGAGCATCAAATTAATAATTATATTGCAGAGGGAACATTTAAAGTCACCGTGGATTTATTTTTGATAAGGTTAAGTCAGTGCTGAGCAGCAGTGAGGCCAATTAAATGTTAATTATTGTAAAGGAAGGAACTGAGGACAAGACAGTATCATAGGCTTGTGTAAGTCTAGGGTGCAGCCTCATTTCGAACACTTAAGGAAAAGACACTCTGTCTTAAAAACAGTAATAAAAATGGCATAGAAAAAGATGACAAGGAGACAATTAGATACAAATAGAGACTGACTCCTCAGCTCTTAAAAAAGCTTAAAGAAGCGGCAGAGGGTGTGTTAGTGCTCTGTGAAACTCAGAAGTATTGAGGGAAGGTGAACAGGGACAATATTTTTCATTTTACCCGTATTAATAGGCAGCACAGAAGTGGTCAGGTGGCGAGTTTGCAAGAAGGCAAAAGGCAGTACGTGTTTGGCCAGTGCACAGGTAAATCATGGAACCCGTTGCTACAGGCCAGAAATATAAATGGGTTCCAAGAAGTGATTAGGTAAAATTTCGCGTTCAAATTAAACTTAATTGGTCCAGCCAGAACCTGCTCAGAAGATCACAGGACGGCTGATCGCTGGAAAGTTCTGCCAGGAAGAGCGTGACTTTATAATCCTCATTCCTTACACTTTCTGCCCAGGCATCTACAACTGTCAGTTGTCAAAGATAATACATGTCAGAAAGAATTTGATTTTGCTCAATACCTAAGTCCTCGGGTTACATTCTCACATGATGCTCTACATCCATTTTGTGGGAATTTGTTGAGAAAAGTCAGGGTGAAGAGATTCAGTACTTTTCACTGAAGAATCTGAAAAAATGCATAGTTTTGTGATGTGAGAAGTCCAGTAAATCTTCCTGTGGAAAAATTTTAAAGCGAAGCTTGGTGATATCCTTCTCGCAGAGTACGCTTTACTTTCTACAGGAAAAGCTCCCTAAGATTTAGGGTATTATTATATGTTTTTTTGTTCCTGGTGTTTAGCTACCGAAAGAGAGTGAGTCTGGCTAAATCAGAACGCAGTAGGAAGCTGGGGAGAGCAGAAGGAAGGGAAGGACAGACAGACGCCTGGCAGATGATGCAGGGGAATCTGGTAGCGAAGCCTTGCCATTAGAGAACAGATCTCCAGAACTCGGAGCAGAGCAGAATGTACCTTCCCTTCTCCAGTTTGCTGTTGCCAGCAGTGGCAAAGGACCTTATAGAGAGAATTCCACGTTCTCACCCTTTCTTTCAGCTTCAGTTAATTTCCAGATTTGCTTGTGCTGCTCTCGGTGTTCGGTGACAATCTGCTACTGCTGTCAGCTACTTCCTTACCTCGAGTTGCAGAGATCTTTGTGATGGATCCAAACATCCCAGCTTCGCAGATGAGCCGTTCCAGTTTTAACATAACACAATATGATAGAATCTATTACTTTTAGTGTGTATAAAAAAAAAAAAAAAACTCAGGAAATTAATTTAAAAGTTGCTATAAATAGCATTCTGGATATTACTATCAGCAAGTCCTCGGCTGCATGATCGCATCCAATTTTTTTCATGCAACTCGTGCCTCACTCGAAGCTTTTTTTGCTGAAAGTTAAAGGCACATATTGAACGAGCAGGTGATTACAGCCAGTCTCAGTGTTATAGCAGCTGAATGCTGCCCTGGGGAGTTGTATTTTACCCCTGGCAGAACTGTAAAATTCGTTATTTCAATTTTGAGATTACAGACGTTTCGAAAGCGTGTTTTCATTTCAAAGCACAATGAAACCAATTGGAAACACTAAAATTTTCCATGAGGCAGAAATCCTGGATTTTGTCCAGCTCTTGTTGTGAATTCATTCCTGTGAAGCGTTTGGATGTTTGGGGATGAGCAATCTAGACTGTCTACGAGAAGATTATTAATTCCTCATTTGGAGCTAGCTTTGAGCAACATTTGATTAGTACAGGATGAACAGTGGGGAAATACAAAATATTTATTAGCTGCTGAATATGTGAGTGTTGGGCATCCAGTACACCCAAAGCTGCATGATTGCATGGGAAAAAGGATGCATAGTCGCATTAGATCATGGCATATGTTTGAAGAAGTAGAAATAAAGTTGCACAGCAAATTCCAGCTGTGGTTTTCCCAGCTTTTGCGTGCTTGGAACATTCAACTTTCAGAATAATTTAACAGTGCTGTGTGTGCAATATAGCAGCGAATTTGTTGAAAGCCTTTGAAGTCCTGCTGAAGCTTGACCGTTCTTTGGGAAGTAGGAAACAAACAGTTGGGGTGAACGTGTATTCACTGACGTCAGGTTGAAGGTTAATCTGAGCTGGTGGCCTCATTCTGCTGGACTGGGATGGGATTCTTTGGGTGCTTTGATTTCCCCATTCACTGTTGAGGGAGCCCAGGCCATGTGTTTAGATTGTGTGCCCGCTTTTGAGGCAGCTGCTCTGAAACAGGAGAGTCTTAAAAGTCATGATATCCCTGAAGAGATTTGGTTGAGGCTTGCCCAACCTCGAAGAGAGAGGCTCATTAATTGGAGAGAATTCATTAATCTAGTCCTTCAGGAGACGGGGCTGGGTGTCAGGATCGGTGGATCCCCATGTTTTCTTGGCAAATGACCTCATGCTCTTCGGGAGTGGTACTTCTAATCCCGGGAGATTACTGGGATTTGGGTGAGGAAGGGTTTCCAGCGGGAGAGGGGCAGGCGACAGTTTCACAGGCTGATAACATTCAGAATTAATTTTGTTTATTTTCCATGGGTTAGTCATTTGTCCAAATTGCAGCATATTTTCTCTCTAAACGACGAATCTCTGATTTAGGAGTAGATGTCTATGCCAAATGTAAAGTTTCCTGAAAGCGTGAATGTACTAATGATGTGTAAACAAATAGTTGGGAGAATTTTTAATACAGACATTTTCTTCAGTGAGATTTGCTGTTGGAGGTAGGGCAAAAAAAATAAATTACATCATGAGGGAGATACCTGAGCAAGAGAGAGAGTCTTACGGTGAGAAAGATCAGATAATTTTATGCCTGATCTGAAAATAAATGTAAAGCACAACTAATAAATTCTCAGATTATATTACTATTGATGGAATGATGAATAGAAATTGTGTTTGCTGTGGCCATCTTGCTTGTTGGGTGAGTGGGGCTTGTTGAGATAAAATACATTTTAATACAGCCAGGAGGGAATTGTTTATCTGGGAATAATGAGGCTGCAGCAGGAACATGGGGCAGGGCTCCCTGTGTGTTGTGAGACGGTGCGGGCACTGCAGGAAGCGATTCTGCCTGTTGCACACTCCTTTCTGCCAGCGCAAGTGCTCGTGTAGCTGTATAGTGCCAGGAATCAGGGAACTGGGCACCCCAAAACCCCTGATTTTTCACTCGTATTAGCTCCCTGGTCTGCAGCTTGGGAGGGGGACAGGGAGAGACAGGGAGGGCGCAGCTATTTCTTGCACCAGCAGCACTGGTTTGAAGTGGTCCAGGCTCCGGCACCCGGTGTCCGGTGGGATCCAGCTGCTTACAGCGATTTGGGTTAAAAATAATTGGCCTCAGGCAGCCCTGGCCTGTTCGTCCTCTTTGCTGGAGGTCACTGTCCTCTCAAAGCAGCTGGTGCAAATGCCCATGTAATCACTTCCAGCACGATTCTGCTAAGAACAAGGTGGCTCAGCTTTTGCTGTAGATGTTCTCGTTAGATAATTCTGATTGAAACTGGTCGGAGAGTGGCCGAGCACGTGGCTTTGCCAGCGTGTCTAAGAGGGCAGCCCTGAGCGAGGGGGGCACAGCAGGGTGATAATTTAAGCCTGCATCCCGTGCAGCCAGAGTAGTGTGTCTGATCATCCCCTTGGAGAAGCAGGACTGTTCCCTGGAAAGAAATTACCTGGAAAAGGAGGGAGGGAGGCGAGCACCTAAGCGTGAGATCTCAGTGTGATGCCCTGGGCGATGGGAACAGGAGCCCAATCCTGACATGCGCAAACGAGGCGAATAAGGAGGCAATTTTACCCTTCCTGTGACACTGGGGAGAGGGTCCGTGCTTCAATAACCATGTTGAAAATTCAGGAGTAGCGGCAAAAAGTCATAAAATTAATCAGCTCGGGCAGAAAAGTACTTGAGTTGAAAGACGTGAGCGGCGCCGTCTGTTTAGAGTCACAGACAAGAATCAAGAGGGGTTGATTAGTCGAATCAGGACTTTCAAAAGGAGAATGGGCTTTTTAGTAGAGAGGAGAAAATAGGCCTAGAAGAGCCAGCGCCTGTGAGCAGAAACCAGATGTATTTTAATTTGAAATGAAGCAGAGAGGTTTAAAGGGACGATTATGAGTTGGGGAGACAAACTTTCAGAAGAAGGAGGACATTCTCTATCATTTGGTGTCTTCAAATCAGGGCTGGGGGCCCTTCTGGAGGAGGTGTGTTCTCCAGCTGCAGGTTACGGGACTGTATTCACGTGGCATTTTGTGGCTTTTACAAAGGTCAAATTGGTCACCGTCCCTTCTGTTTTTACTGTCCCTGGCTGGGCAGGTGATCAGTCCTCTGGGAAAGAGCTGTGGAGTGGAAAGGATGGGAACAGGAGGAAGAGGTGAAGATACAGCGTGGCTTAAACTTGATTTTTCTGTTCTTCTCTTCATGTAGGGCAGTCCCCTAACTCTGAGAGTTCCAGCGTGGGGACACTTCTCTGCTCTCCAAAGGTAAGCTTTCCTTTTTCGTGCCCTCTGCCTGCACCTTATGACCCTTCCCTACAGGAGGGACATCTCAATGCCATCCCAAGCCCAGCCTGAGCAATCCACTCACACCGAGACTGTTTTCTGCCCTGCGTAGCTGGAGGACAGGAGAAAGAGAGATGTGATGTGCTGCCTTATGCTTTAGCCAGAGCAAAGTTCCAGCAACTACAGATTGGCATCTCCATCCTTTCAGGTGTCTGTAACAGTGGTGCTAGTAGAGAACAACTGAAAGAAAACAGCAAAAAAAAAACCCAAACCAACTAAAAAAACCCCAAACCCTATCCAGTAGCACCAGTCTGTTCTTGTGTATTTGCATTTTGATGCAGTCTTTCACTAGGTGATGACATGCTGTTGCTATTTTGGTTTTGACCAGACAACCCATGACTGGAGAAGGGGGTGTCACTCCTCCTGAAGCTGCAAATCAGGGCTGGCTCTTGTCTGTTAGAGAGAGGAAGACACTTTGGGCTTGAAAAGGATGCATCAGCTTGAGAGTCACAAGGCTGTAAATTATATTATTGTTCTTGTTGTGATTAAAGCTGCTAATTCCTTGCAATTCACAGTCTTCGGTGCAGAGAATTCCCCTTTTTAAGAATCTGTCAGCTGAGCAATTGCTCAAGGGCAGTTTGAACAGGCTAAATTCGGTATTTAACAGAGTGGGATCCTCTCGTTGACATGGAAGTGACCTCCAGAAAGGCGTTGGCTTGATCTGCTGGGGGGGCAGAGCGTTGAGCTCCCCATCCTGGGAGGTGCCACGTTCTGCAGGGCCCTTAGGAAGGTCTCTGGCTCGTTCGTCGGTAGCGGAGCAGTTCTCAGGAGGTTCTCGGGGGAGGAGGGGAGTTGGTCTACATCTTGTCCTCTCAGGAGCAGCTCTGAGAGCTGGCTGAGCAGTAAAGATAGTTGGTGGCAAGGGGCGTTTCTGGCGGGTGGCTTCCCGGCGGCTGCTGTGCAGTGTGTTCTGCTGCCACTCGATGGCACTGCCTGTGTAGGCAAGCTGGGGAGCCAGAGCTGCAGGCCAGGCTAATCCACCTCCCAGAGCTGTGGGGAAGTGAAAAATACTGTTCATTACCGAGAAAGAAAAGACGTGGTCTGTGCTGGATTTTACTGGGGGTGTGCGGTGTTCGGTAAGCTCACGGTGTGGGCTTAGCTTGAACTGTGTCAAGTGTGTACAAATACGTCAGTGCACGTTTGGCAGAGGCTGTTTGTGCTGCTGACGCGGTGCAGGAGGGTGAACAAGGGCTGATGTTCCTTTTGAAGGGAGCAGTTGGGAGTGCTATCGGGTATTTGCTAAATTCTGGAAGGTCTGATGGTACCTGAGAGGCTACACCAAGCTCCCTGGCCTGGGTAGGAGGCGAGCAATGTCCCTACAGCTTCCCTAAGGAGATGGCTGTGTAGGACAGGGAGATTTTTTCGTGGCCTCACGACACCAGATTACATCACCTTCTGGATAACTCTCGCACAGTACAAATGCGTCTCATTGCTCAGTTTCCAAGAAGGAGTCTCCTATAGGGTTTGTATGTTTTTGCTGCCTTAACAGCTTTCTTCTTTAACTCCTCAGGGTGACCCAGCTCCGCGAGGACGTTTAGAGGAAGCTGCTTTCCAATTGCAGCAGATTTTCCGGATTGACATTTCCATTGCATTGAATATCCTCGGTAATGTGGGCTTGGATTTGTTTTGTCCTTAAACCACACGTTTCTCTTTTTGGAGGACCTCCAAATGGTTGCAGGTCTTGTGTGAAGGCAGAGATGGCGTCTGCCCAAGCTGAAGCCTCCTTTCAGCAATTTCAACTGTGCTTTGAGAGATTTATTGTCCTTTGTCCCATCCTGCCACCTGATTTATATCAGCATATTTAAATCCAGGCTTGGTTGAAGCCTGCACTGTTGTCCTGACATCTGTAGTTGGAAATTAAGCCATCTCTGTCTTTTTTGCAACGGGAGCTGTCATATCATTGTATCCTGTTTCATTGTCTGAGATCTCAGTCTTCCTGGCAAGCTGAAAAAGCAATTGCAGAATTGCAGCTCTTAGAAGAGCTGAAGGAAGATGCAATGATCTAAGAGAAAAAAAAAAAAAATCCCTGCCCTATATACACCACTAGTTGCAGCGCTAAAAAAGCGAGCCGCGTCTGCGCCAGCCATACGCTGTGTTAGCCCGTGATCCTTCTTTGCAATGAGACTAGAAAAATGCCTAAAATGCAGCGTTGCTAGTTTTCCTAAAGAAACTTTGCTCCTGCAGAGTGAGGGGTGGTTGAGCCAGCCAGAAGTGGACCGGAGCGCTCGGCACGGGCCAGGGAAGGGCCAGTAGCCCAAGGGGAGGTTGCTGCATTTGAGGCTGCGTTCTGCCCATTTTCTTTTCTCCTGTTTTGACGTTCTTGTGTTCTTCCCAGGGATTGAAAGCATGAGAGCGGGCCATTACAGGGTAGCCTATACCTGCTTCAAACTGGCAGCGGATCGAGGCTACAGCAAAGCCCAGTTCAATGTGGGTCTGTGTTACGAGCATGGCAGAGGCACAGAAAAAGACTTGGAAAAGGTATCCACGGCTTGTCAGGTTGTATATGTGCGGTACAGACCGGGAGAGGGGCCTTTGGTGGGTGCACAAGCGCTTTTATCCTTTTGCATGGGTGTGACAGCCTGAAATCTTGTTAGAAAATGCTGGAAATAATATAAACTGCAGTATCGGCTTCAGTGTCGTAGATCCCCTCAGAGATGTGCTCCTGAAATCCCCTTTCTCGTGGCTTCTGAGTTCTTCTCGTAGGTACACAGCCTGTGCCACCGGCACCCAGGAGAGTACTGAGGAGAAACCTGTCATGTTACTGTATTTAAAACACCGTTGCGCATCCGAGGGCTTCTTTACGTCTCAAGCCGTCCAGTTTGGGTTCCTTAACTAGAGCTGCCACCTAGTGCGTGCCGGCCGTAGTCAGCATCTTCTGGAGCTGCAAAGATCTGCAAAGGCGGCTTGTTTCGAGTCATTGTGCAGATCCCCCTTGGCCCAGTGCCACCCCCCTTCCACACGGGGAGCTTTGACTGGGGAAGACAGGGTGGTTAGAGGGCTCTCCTATCGTCACAGCCCACTGTCCTGCTTAAAGGATCTCGTGTTTTTCAGCGGAGAGGCGCAGGAGAGCCGCTGGGGTGAGCGTGCGTGGCTTATTTCTACATCTAAACAGAGAGGTTAAGCTTGTCCTGGCCAGCGGGGAGACATGGCATGTTTGAGGGCATGTATTACCTGAATCATGCAAGTGTGTTTCTTGTTTTCCAGGCAGCTTTTTATTACTACCAGGCGGCCAGCAACCGTCACCCCATGGCCCAGTACCGCTATGCTAGGTATCTCTTGTGCCACAGACCTGAAAATGAACAGGACAGGCAGCAGAAGGCAGTGACTTTCCTGGAGCAAGCAGCTACAGCTGGCGTTGCAGAGGTTCGTGTCCACAGCGTGGGGGAGGGAGCGGGCAGAGAACCCTGTCTGAAGGATTTGAACCACAGAATCACAGAATGATACGGGGTTGGAAGGGACCTCTGGAGATCATCCAGGCCAACCCCCTGCCAGAGCAGGGTCACCCAGAGCAGGTTGCACAGGAACGTGTCCAGGTGGGTTTGGAATGTCTCCAGAGACAGAGACTCCACCACCTCCCTGGGCAGCCTCTGCCAGGGCTCTGCCACCCTCACAGGAAAGAAGTTCCTCCACATGTTTAGATGGAACTTCTTATGTTCAAGTTTGTGCCCATTCCCTCTTGTCCTGTCACTGGGCACCACTGCAAAAAGACTGGCCCCATTGTCCTGACACCCACCCTTTAAGTATTTATAGGCGTTGATCAGATCCACCCTCAGTCTTCTCTTCTCCAGACTCAAAAGACCCAAGTCCCTCAGCCTTTCCTTGTAAGAGAGATGTTCTAGGCCACTCATCATCTTTGTAGCCCACAAGACATCCTCAAAAGCAGCATCTGTAGGCCTGCAGGCGAGATGGGAAGGGGCTCTGGATCAGGGAGGGGAGCCCTAGGAGGAGGGGGAAGGGTTTGACACTGAAAGAGGGGAGATGGAGCTGAGATGTGGGGAAGAACCTCTTTGCTGTGAGGGTGGTGAGAGCCTGGCCCAGGTTGCCCAGAGAAGCTGTGGCTGCCCCATCCCTGGAGGGCTTCAAGGCCAGGTTGGAGGGGGCTTGGAGCAACCTGGTCTGGTGGGAGGTGTCCCTGCCCAGGGCAGGGGGTTGGAACTGGATGGTCTTTAAGGTCCCTTCCAACCCAAACCATGTTATGATTCTATGACTGGAAGCCAAATCCTTCTTACATATTTGTGACAAATACGTAAGACGGTGTATATGTATATATACAAGTAAGTGACAAATATACACTGACAGTGTATGGGAGACAGCCCTGCCTGCACATGGGAGGCAACTAGGTACCTTCTGTGTCAGCAGTGTTGGCTCTCTGTTTCGCTGTTGGGCTTTTTAATGTGGTTCCTAGATTAGACCATAGGCTTGGGAAAACTGACCCACAGTTGAAAACGCAGCTCTGTGTTTCATCTCCTCTCAGTTCCGAGAGTACAGGTTGTTTTGGTGGAGGAACTTCCATGAGTTGCTTGAAGTAAGAACAGATCCCCGTTTTGTATCTGTGACTTTTCGGGATGATTCATCCGCGTGGATCTGTGTACCCTGCCCTCCTTTCCCACTCTTCAGGAGATGCATTTAGGCATGTGCCATCTTGTGTTGCGGATGGCAGTCGTTCTGGCAGTGACTGTACTTCATGTAGCACGCTGTTCCAGGAAGTGCATCTGCTCTGTCTTGGGGACAGTAGGAGCAGTTCCCTGGCTCTGACTTCCACAGTGCAGTCTGAAACCATATTCTGGGTCTGAAGGTGTTAGCATGGTGATGTTACTGCACGTATAGTGGCATTCTAGACATGAAAAGTGAGGTTTTTGTGTTTATACCATGTAAGACTGATTTTTTTCCTAGGACAGACCCTCCTCCTCTCAGCAGGCTCTGAGCGAGCAGGGTACTTAGCACACCCGTCTTCCTGCAGTAACCCCGGCGTTTGAGCAACTTGCTAAATAAGTAAAAGAACTAGAGTGATTAAAAAAATCATGGCTGATTTGTGTCATGTGGTTTTGTTGCAGGCACAGGCTTATCTCGGGGTGTTCTACATGAGGGGGCTGCAACCTGAGGAGAAGAGAGGGCTCAAGTACCTGCTGCTGGCAGCAAAGAACGGCGTAAGTACTGCCTTTGTAAGCCACGATTGTTCTCAGTTTGTTCAGGTTATTCTCGTTGCGGGTTACAGGTGGCAGATTTCAGGGCTTCTTGGAGAGGGGAGTGAGTGTCAGGATTTTATCGCTCTGACTGAAAGGACAGAGCAGAGCCTTGGCGTTTCTTGGAGAGGAAACAGGCCCTGGGGCACAGACCCCACAAAACGTCTATGTAGAAGCAGCCCTGTTGGGTTGGAGTAGTTCTTCTAGCACCAGTGCTAATGTTCATTGAGTGTAATTTTACAGGTTTACGTTACGGAGCACCTACACCCTCTTCAGTCAAACTCTTTCAGTACTGTATCATTTTGAGAACTTTATTGTGTCTTATTTTGAATCAGCTCTTCAAAATTGGCCCGCTATTTCTTGCCTCCTATAGAAAGGATGAGAAGTTGTTTCTGTTTCTTTGCAGGGGACCTTTAACGTACTTAAATACTGGCATCTCAGCCTTCCCCCGATGTTTGAGTCCATTCTTACACATCGTGCTCTCTAGATCACCAACAATTTTTCTTGCTTGCTGTTGAACTTTCTCCAGGTGACCCAGGCTTATTTCTTTGAAGGACAGTGCCACAATCTCGCCATAGAACTGCTCCTGAACCCTCGCCAGCACTTTGAGCAGCACAAGCGTGACATCCCATGTCTTGCAGCCAGGTTTCTGCATCCCACAGCTCTGTTTCTTTACAGCGCCGTGACATTGTTCTCTCGTTTTCGGCTCGCGCCGCCTTGTAATAGCTAGGTTTTTTTTCTGAAGAACTTGTTCATTTTAACTTCAGTCCCCACAGCTTTTGTGTAAAGGGAAATAATGAATAGCTATTCCCTCTTTTTCTGGCTAATAGTTCTGGTTCTGTCGCCCTTTAGCGTGTCCTCTCTGAGTCATTTCTTTTGCAGGCTGCAGAGCGCTACTCTAGTTTGTCTCTCCATGTAGTTAAGCTATTCCATTTTGCTTGTCAGTCTTCTCTGTGTTTTTTTGAATTCTTCTTTCACCATTTTAAGGTCACAGATTCACAGAATGATATGGGGTTGGAAGGGACCTCTGGAGATCATCCAGGCCAACCCCTGCCAAAGCAGGTCCACCCAGAGCAGGTTGCACAGGAACGTGTCCAGGTGGGTTTTGAATGTCTCCAGAGAAGGAGACTCCACCACCTCTCTGGGCAGCCTCTTCCAGGGCTCTGCCACCCTCACAGCAAAGAAGTTCCTCCACGTGTTTAGATGGAACTTCTTATGTTCAAGTTTGTGCCCATTCCCTCTTGTCCTGTCCCTGGGCACCACTGCAAAAAGACTGGCCCCATCCTCCTGACACCCACCCTTGAAGTATTTAGAGGTGTTGATCAGATCTCCCCTCAGCCTTCTCTTCTCCAGACTAAGAAGACCCAAGTCCCTCAGCCTTTCCTCATCAGAGAGATGCTCCAGGCCCCTCATCATCTTTGTAGCCCTCTGCTGTCCCCTCCCCAGCAGTTCCCTGTCCTTCTTGAACTGGGGAGCCCAGAACTGGTCCCAGTGCTCCAGATGGAGCCTCCCCAGGGCAGAGCAGAGGGGCAGGATGACCTCCCTCCACCTGCTGGTCACACTCTTCCTGATGCACCTCAGGATGCCATTGGCCTAAAAAGATGCTTGATCTAAAACTGGATTGAGGATGGAGGCGTGCCGGGGATCCAACACAACGAGATCCTCTGCTTTATTCTGTTTTCCCTTCCAATAATTCCTAATACTGTTTGCCCTTTTGCCTGCCTCTGAGCAGTGACTTGACGCTTTCAGGGACTCTCACAGTGACTCACAAATATTTCTTCCTGTGGGCACAACTTTACATTTGTCAACACTAAGTTTCCTCTGTGATTGTGTTGCCCACTCCTAGTCTTGTGAGATCTTCTCGAATTAATTTTTTACAGAAAGTTTGATCACTCCGAATGACATTGCATCACTTGCAAACTTTGCCACTCCAGTTTTCATGCACTTTTAAGACTGCAGACCCTGTCAGATCGGTGGCGGGACTGCACCTGACTACCTACAGCAGCTCAGACATTGTGACACAGTATTTAACTCCAAATCTGCTAAGGATCTCTCATAAGCTGCATCACTGACTCCTTTCTTCCAGCCTGATGTCAGATGCGTATGCTGCACAATATAACAATGAATTATCTCATTAAATAGATGATTGTCATTTACTGAACGCCTGTAAGCCCTTCACAATGGAAAATCTAGCAGGTAGCTGCATGTCCCAGGGGTACTCCCCAACAGATCAGTGTTTTGCATGTTTTAGCCATGACTGTTCTCAGAACCTGATCATCTTTCCCCATCTCTGCTTCTCGATGGATCATCCTTGGTGGCACATCCTTGTGCTGAGGCTCCCGGGGAGGTAACCCCACGTGTTCTCCTGGGAGAAGGGCTCCATGAGTATCTTCTTTTCCCGTTACCCTGGAGTATGAATCTGTGTTTAGTTGGTTAAAAGAATATTGAGTATGGGTGAAGCAAGGATGGCACCATTTAGTTATGACTCCAAAAAAGGGAAAACAGGCACGAAAAGTCATGGGTTCAGTGTTTCTCCCTCAGGTTGTCTCAGGGAACTCAGACAAGTGTTCTTCCAGATACAACAACGCTTCAGAGAGCTGTGTTTTACTTCGGTTGCCACTTTTTGTCCTCCCTCATTTTATACGTGCAACCATGGAATATAAAAGCCATATTAAAGAGTGTTGCTGGAGAGCTGAGCCTGACCTTCAGATTTTGGAGTCCATCGCAGTCACCTATGCTGTGCTAATTTGGGGATCTCTTCTCCTCATGATCTTGTCTTTGAGGTGTTCACCATACAAGAGATGGCTAGTGGAATGCTTCATACTTATTTAACCCTGTCCCTTGTCACATCTGAAGTGCCAATCCTGCAACATGTTTATCTCATCTCTAAAGAAGTTTATTGCTGTCATAAACTGCGACTTGCAACATTTTGCAAAGCACCCACTCATTGAGTTCTTCGCTTTCCTCTACCAGCTACATCCCAGACAGCAACGCTTGCAATATGTTCTTTTCACGTGGCTTTATTAAAACTTGCTACTTACTTCCTTTTTTTTCTTTTTTCTCTTTTCCTTTTTTTTTTTTTTTTTGCAAAGCCTTGTTTAGATGATGTTTCTGGCAGTCATACTCTTCAAGTTATGTCGCTGGCCTTTTTGCTGGCAAGGGTCTGGGTGACCACCAGCCCCTGCTGACTTTTTGATGTCTTCAGGACCATCGTCGTCTTGCTTTCTTGCTCACTGTGACACCTTTTGCCTTCTGTTGGATCTCAAAGATAAAGTGCACGGCCGACACGTAAACGTGTCACGGGTTTGGATTTGGCTTCACAGACTCATCTGCAGCGACATCTCTACTTCCTGGTTCATTCCCAGCAGTTACTTAGGTCTGAGTCGTTGGGGTGCTTTTTCTCTAGCACTTATTTGATTGACTTCATTTCTGCTGCTTGAGATCTCTTCTGGAATACAATTAGGTAGGGGTGGGCAAGATGGGGGTGCGCTGTTGTGCTGAAGGCCTGATGCTGCCAAGGGGAACCTTCAGACCTTTGGCAGCAAGTGCCTCTCTGGCATTTGTTATATTTTCACAAGAGTTGTGCGTAGTAGGGCGTGTTTAGGGTTTGGGTGTGATCAGGATGTGGGTGCAGTCACCGCTGCCCAAGTCCTCTTAGCTCTGACCCCTGAGACAGTCAGGATGCTCCGTGGAGACAGTGTGTTCCCATGACACCGAGCTGGATGTCAAAGGGAAATCAGTGAATTTAATTGGAAAGCGATAAGAAAGAGCGAAGTCAGAGAGAGCTGGTGAGAAATTCTGCTTCACTATGTGCTTGGAGAAAGGAATCAATTACTGAAGATACGTTCTGAGGGATAGAGGAGTAAACTTCAAAGAAGGTGACCAAAGATAGAGCAGTAAACTTTGAGAAGGTGTTAAAGACACTCTGTCCTCCTTTCATGTGCTGTCGTCACTTCTCCCTGGTGTGGGGCTGATTGCTGTGCTTTCTCCCGTGGCTAGGATGCCCAAAGCAGGTACCACGTGGGCGTTTGCTATGAGAAGGGCCTTGGAGTGCAGCAGAACCTGGCAGAAGCGATGAGACACTACCGACAGGCAGCTGCTGCGGGGAACGGGAAGGCCCGGGAGAGGCTGCGAGTGTTGGAAGAGGAGGGAGAAGGTACCGCGGCAGCGGGGGAGGAGGGTGTGCGGGGCTGTGTCGTGGAGTGACCCCGGGACAGCAGGAACCATATGGCCAGGGGAAAGGTAGCACAGGGCCACGGCAAAAAGGAGTCCTTTTTACTGAGGGGAGGGAGCACTTTTTAATTCTTTCCACTTCTTACCAGCTATTTCCAGCCAAGTTAAAGTAGGACTAGAGCAGTGACCACCCTTCTGTACTGGGCACTGGTGAGACCCCAGCTCGAGGGCTGTGTCCAGCTTTGGGCTCCTCACTCCAGGAAAGACATTGAGGGGCTGGAGCGGGTCCAGAGAAGGGCAACGGAGCTGGTGAGGGGGCTGGAGCACAAGTCCTGTGAGGAGCTGGGGGTGTTCAGCCTGGAGAAAAGGAGGCTGAGGGGAGACCTTCTCGCTCTCTCCAACTCCCTGAAAGGAGGGTGTAGCCAAGGGGGGACAGGCTCTTCTCCCAAGGAACAGGCGATGGGACAAGAGGAAACGGCCTCAAGTTGCTCCTGGGAGGTTTAGGATGGATATTGAGGAAAAAATTCTTCACGGAAAGGGTTTTCAAGCCTTGGAAGAGGCTGCCCAGGGCATTGGTGGAGTCCCCATCCCTGGAGGTATTTAAAAGCCAGGTAGACGTGGTGCTGAGGGACATGGGTCAGTGGTGGTTTTGTCAGTGTTGCGCTGATGGTTGGACTTGATGATCTGAAAGGTCCCTTCCAACCCAGACAATTCTATGATTCTATGAAGTGGAGAAGCCGTTCCCATAGCACGATGTGTCACTAATACCATGTTTTAATGTACTTTCAGATGTGCAAACAAAGCATCCCTTCCCTTCTGGAATAAGAGCCTCTTCCTCTAGCCCCTGTTTCTGGGCTATTGAGCGTGTGTCTGCGGGTCTCCGTGCCACCCAGCCAGGACAATCTGCCTTCACCCAGCCAAGGCAACCTGCCCTTGCCCTGCCCCACTCCTGGAGCGCCGATGGACTCCACATGATGATGCTCAGCAGCGCTGGATGGAGCCATTCCCTGGGAAACAGGGCAAAGCCGCTGGAACTGCAGTGCTTGGAGCCTTTTTAGAGCAGTCGGTAAGTGAAACATGCAGGCAGAAGGGAAGCAGCCCTCCTTAGTCTGCGTGAAGCTGGAGACAGGCTGGCAATGAGTGGAAAGAGAAAGCTTTCCATTAATGGAACGGCAGCCATTTTTAAATACTGGGGTTTTGAGAATAAACCGTGTGATATCTCCTATGCTACCACGTCGTCTGGCCTTCTGCCTTCCAATACAAGGATGTTTCTTATAGAATCATAGAGTGGTTCGGGATGGAAGGGACATTAAAGATCTATCCAGTTCCACTCCCCTGCCCTGGGCAGGGACACCTCCCACCACACCAGGTTGCTCCAAGCCCCCTCCAACCTGCCCTTGAACCCCTCCAGGGATGGGGCAGCCACAGCTTCTCTGGCCAACCTGGGCCAGGCTCTCACCACCCTCACACCAAACAAGTTCTTCCCTGATGTCTAATCTAAATCTTCCCTCTTTCAGTTTAAAACCATTCCCCTTATTCTGTCTCTCGCTTCCCTGATCCAGAGTCCCTCCCCATCTCTCCTGGAGCCCCCTGAGGGAGTGGAAGAGGCTCGAAGGTCTCCCCGGAGCCTTCTCCAGGCTGAACCCCTGCAACTCTCTCAGCCTGTCCTCGCAGCAGGGGGAGCTCCAGCCCTCCCAGCATCTCCGTGGCCTCCTCTGGACCATGTCCTTCCTGCGCTGAGGACTCCAGAGTTGGACACAGGGCTCCAGGTGGGGTCTCCCCAGAGCGGAGCAGAGGGGCAGATTTTCCCCCCTCGCCCTGCTGGTCACGCTGCTGGGGATGCAGCCCAGGGTGCAGGGGGCTTTCTGGGCTACCACCTCACGTTGAGCTTCTCATCCACCAACACCCCTAAGTCCTTCTCCTCAGGGCTGCTCTCCATCCATTCTCTGCCCAGCCTGTTTGTGCCTGGGATTGCTGTGGTTCAAGAGCAGGACCTTGCCCTTGGCCTGGTTGAACATCATGAGGTTCATGAGGGCACCTCTCAAGCCTGTAATGCTCCTCCATTTCTGCACAGAGCTACATGTAGACTCCCACCGTGCCACAGTGCTGTGACTTGGGGCTGTAATTCCAGTAGCCCTTGCACATCTTGCCCATGGTCTCCCAGTGAGGTTTACAAGCCACCATACGGTGATGTTGGCAGCTGACTCTGTGTTGGGCCTGGCCTGCACCCTCTGAGGCAACTTGGTCTCACTTCAAAGCTAGTGGTTCCCACAGGGGCTCTGTTACCAGCACAGTCTTGCCATTCTGACATTTTAATCTGCTTTCAAACCTGTGCAAGCAAGAGAATGAATTCTGGTGATTTCTGTGGGATACGGCTTACGGATCCACCCGTAATGGTGAGGCTGACAGCCGTCCTCAGCCATCCTGCACTGTTGTCTGTGTCCTTTGTCCCCCAGGTATTACTCCTTCAGCTCTGGCAGTGAGCTGTTCCTGTGGGTACAGCCCTGTGAGTCGCAGTGAGCAAGGTTTGCTTCAAAATTTATATCAAACATGTTTGCTAAGCACGCGAGCTCGTTCTAACATCCATGAAGTGGACGAGGGATGCTCCCAGCGGGCAGCAACCGCTCTCTGGCAGCTGGTACCATCATCTCTTCCAACGGGGCAGCTGAATCCGGAAAAAGACATTTGTCCACACCAGTTTATACTGGTTGAAGGGCATCTGTACAAACTCTCCAGCTTCCTGTAGCCACGGTGCTCATGTGCTTTGTGTAGATCAGGCTCTGAAAAACAAAGGCAATGGCCCCATCCTGAACTTGCTGCCGTCTCCATTCGGCAAGGGAGGGGCACAGCCAGAGCTCAACACCTCTGATTGTTCTTCTAGTCTGGTCTCTCTTTCTGCTGGGACCAGACTTTCTTAGACCATTTCCTTTATCAAGCAGGATACAATTAGCAGGAAATTCCTGGGGTGGATTTCCTATTCTGTGATAATCCACAGCGGGCTTACGCATTGGTCAGGACAGGATGGGGGTAAGGGTTGGGGGAGAATCAGGAAATTGAACCGAGAGAGGAATTTGTCTCCTTTTTAGTCTTTAAATACCTTATAATGTATTTTTGTGTAAAGGTTGTCCTTTGACAGGCACATCAAAGTAACTTTCCCGGGGAAGATGTGGGGTTGTGCCGCGTGTTTGTCCCTCTGTGTGTGTTCCTGAGACGCAGAGGAATCCCGGAGGGCTGCCTCTCCTCACGGGCACAGAGATGCCTCCCTCGTGGCTCGCACAGCTGCAGCTCAGTTAGAATTTGGCTCAGTCTCATTGTTTTGGTGCAAGAGCCGGTTTTGTTTGGGAAACAAAACAGCAGGACATCTCTTTGAGCAGCAGGGCAGTATAAGCAGGCTGGGGCAAACCCATCAGTGGAGTTTATTGCCAGCAACGGGGTCATCTGAAGCACTTCAGAAACTGCAGATACAACAGCGGATATTTAGAATATTAAAGACTCTTCCTGGGGAAATCTTACTCTGTTGCTTTTGCCGCTCAGTCCCAAGAGCAACAGGAAAGGGTAACTTTATAATTTACTCTGCTTTAAATTATCCGTATGATTGTCTGCTGCTGTGGTTTGTGTGTGCACGGTCTAGAAGCAGGGCCCTGGCACCTCCAGGTGCACAGGAAAGGAATGCAGGTGGGACGCCCTTGAGACGCGCTGCTGGGCCGTGCTGCCTGTCCCTTTTCAACTTAACAATAAAGGTGAAAGTCAAAAATACCACCCCAAGACACCTGAAGGGACAGCAAATCAGCTTTGGAGAAAGCTGTGTTGTGAACTGCGCTCTGTGGAGAAGGCAGTGTGGTATTTTTAAGCTAAAGATGGAGAAGGGATGAAAGCGGTGTGTATGAAGCGCTGCTGGCCTTGCGCTGGGACGGAGAGGAGGCTGGTAGTCACCTCTCAGCCACCTTTTCACAGAATCACAGAATCTTCTAGGTTGGAAGGGACCTTCAAGATCATCTTGTCCAACCATCAACCTAATTTTGACAAAAATAAACACCCACACAACAAACAAAAAGCAACACCATCACTAAACCATATCTCCCAACACTACATCAACCCGCCTTTTGAACACCTCCAGGGATGGTGCCTCAACCACCTTCCTGGGCAGCCCATTCCAATGGCTGATAACCCTTTTGGTGAAAAAATTATTCCTAATATCCAGCCTGAACCTCCCCTGGCGTAACTTGAGGCCATTTACTCTAGTCCTGTCGTAGTCACTCGGCAAGCAACTTGGTGATGGCTAACCCTCGCCCCACAGCGCGGCTCTCGCCTTTCCAGCCGCTTTGCCACCATGCCCCAGGTTTGTTCTGGTGGTTCATATCATAGTTGGAAGGTGCAAACGCTGGTACAGGAGAGAGTCCTGTGTGTACACTGGATCCAGAAGCGCTTACCTGCCATCCACACACCTCTGTGTAGGCTACAGCCACTCCAGATGGTCACACCACCATTGTCTTCCCATTCTCTGCGAGTACAAATCCCCGTGGTTAACACCACCCGTCTGCTTCTTCCTTTGCTACTAATAACTGTATCTTAGTTTTCCTACACATTCTATTATCCTAAAACTGTCTTATGGCTCATATACATACAGATCAACGTGAAAACCCGTGATGTGGTTGAAGTTTGTGACTGAATATTTCAAAACATTTTCAAAACGTGAAAATGTTTTCATGCTTCCCTTTGCCCAGGTTACCTTTGGCAGACTCCAGCCATCTGTTGTGTGCTTCTGGGCAAGGACCGCGCTCCAAACTCCAATGGCCTCCAAAGAGAGCATGGAGAAGGAAATCGTGGGCACCTCGTGCGGCCAGAGCAGAAGTGCTGATTTTGGGGTGTTTCACGAAATGCCATGTTCACAGGGGTAGAACCCCAAAAGCTGAAAGGATCGGTAGGGTTGGGGGTTGGACTAGATGATCTCCAGAGGTCCCTTCCAACCCCATACTGTATCATTCTGGGAGGCAACGGGCAGACCTCCTATTTCGAGTTACCATTTCAAGCTCTCTGCAGATACATCTTTATGCCACCTATAGTGCACCTTGTTCCAGAGATGGTAGCGTTAGAAAAAAAAAACAATTTTATTTAAATAAGAACTGAGATCCTGGAGCCCAACTCTGCAGCATGTTGCAAAGTCCATGACTGCAGTAATTTATCACCCGTGGTGCACGGTCCATACTCATGTGGATGTAGTTGACTGTGTTGTGCTTGTGGTTAATTTAACAACCTCCCACCCCCACCGAGTCGGCCTGTCCTGGGAGGAGAGGACCCCCCTGCTGTTGTGAGTGCGATGGTACGGTGAAAGATGAGGGTGGAAGAGGAGGAAAGCTGGGGAGGCCAGAACAGGCAGGTAGAAGGGAACTAAACAGGTGAAATCAGTCATGGAGAAATTCAATGGGGTGAAGGAAAGGAAGAAAAATGCCTGTGGTCATCAGTCTAGATGTGGATGGTAGAGTGACCCTGTTAAAGCACACGTGTGCACGCCAAATGCAGAAAGAAGCTCTGCCTGACTCTTCTCTCCTTCTCATAGCTGCCAAGCTGCCTACAGAACAGGAGCACCATCTTCCAGCCCCAGGCTCTTCCCACGCGCCGACAGCTGCCGCAGAAGCCCCGAGCCTGTTTCGTTGTGGACTTGGACCTTCTGGGACAAAATCATTTCAAAGAGGGTGCTCATTTCTGAAAGGAAGTTGCTGGCCAGTCTCGTCCCAGTGGCGTTTGAGTCAGACCCAGCACCTTTGCCAAAGGTTTCAAAGGTCCTTGGTGTCTCCTGCCTCACGGCTTCCTCATCCTGAGGTGAATGCGGGGAGTCGGGGGAGAAGACATTGTCCTTGTAGCTGCTGGTGAGGGGCAAGGAGAGCCGAGCCACCCACGTTGGGTCAACAGACGTCAGCCTCTTGAGGGCCAGCTCTGGAGGGAGCGAAAACAAGAACTGTTGGTGAGACGTGGAGTAGATGAGACCACAGGGGAGAAGAGAAAAAAGAAAAAAAAAGCAAGAGAGAAAGGAAAAAAATAAATTGAGAAATGAGGAGACTACAATCAGTTCCTCTCCGAGTTGATTTCAGGAAAACGGGTCTAGAGAGAAGCTGCCAGCAGCAGCGTTCAAACCAGCAGCTTGAAAAAACCAAACAAACTTGAACCTGTTTAAAACTATCGGGGGTTTTGTGTTGGGTTGTTTTTTGTTTTTTTTCTTTTTAACATCATAACCCTTACGATCACTTTACTTTCTCATTTGTTGCAGCCTCGAGTGGCACTTCACTAAATCATTAGCAAAGCCAAAGAAAGCAGGGGTTTAGGATTGACTAAAGGGGAGAAGACGACAGAAAGCTTTCAAGGGGAAGTATTGGGCAGAAAGCAGGTCACTGGTGGACTTCCCTTAAGGGTAACTCTCGGGTGGGAATTTGCAGGCATATTGAGCCCGAAAAGAAATGGGTTATTACAAAAGCAATAACAACAGAAAGCAGAATTAAATTCTGGATTATAAAACGCACAGCTGGATGGTTGAAGACTAGTAACAAAAAAATTGAGCTATAAAGTAGTTGTTCATCAATTGGAAACAGATGAGGAGCAGTGGGAGCCTGGTGTGGGTGGCGGCTGCGGGCTCGTTAATGCGCCAATAATGTGATTCTGCCCCAAACCGCGCAAATGAAATCAAACAACGTGTTGGTCGAGGTGTTCCCTGTTGGCACGAAGATGTATCCGTGGTGTTGTTACTCGGTCTGGAGAGACCCGATTAGGAGTATTACATCCAAATCTGATTATCCATCTGTAGGAAAGAGGCTCTGGAATGACAGAAGTGCAGAGGAAGCGACTGAGATGAGAAGAGGAGCGAGTCCAGGCTGACACCACGGACCCCCCGAGAGGCAGGGGGTGCTTAGCCTAAGGAAGCAAACCCTCGCTGGGGATCTGACTGCAACCTGTCGTTATTTTGATGAGATAAGCACCGACAAAGGAAATCTTTATGCTTAAAATAGCGTTGGCAAAAGAAAAAGTGATTAACTGGCCATGAATAGACACACTGGAAATTAAAGGAAGGCCCCCGTAGCAGGGTGAGCCTGGAATAGCTTCCTCATCAGACGGCAGGAAAGGAAACGGGGGGGTTCTGTGTCTTTTTTTAAGGTAGAGCTTTGCGGTTGGTAAACAAGACTCCGTGATGCGGTGCACGGAACCGCTGCCGTCCGGCCCCGTGTGGCTTCACTTCCACGGCGTCACCAAGAACCACCAGGAAAACACCAAAGACCACGATAGTCCCAACCAGATGGCAAGAGCTGGTGGCGGTATAATAATTGTGTGGCTCTGACTTACGAAGTGACCTCTCAAAGAGGCTCCCCGTACACCTGCATTTACGCAGAAGGTAATCTGCATTACTAATTCTGCATTCCTCCAGAAGAGTATCGATACCCTGCCACAGCCTGTGACATGTGGTCCTCACCCAGTGGCTAGTCCATCACTGAGACAAGTCTCCTTCCTCAGCCAGTTAATTAATTCATCCTTTTTCTCTGAAAAACAGCTCTGTTCTGGGGTGGGATGTTGCGGGGGGGGCTGGGATTCAAACCTGGTCTGGTGGGAGGTGTCCCTGCCCATGGCGGGAGGGTTGCATCTCAGTGATCTTTAAGGTCCCTTCCAACCCAAACCATTCTATGATTCTATGATGGCAGAGAAGGGCAGGTACATCCCTTGGATTTTGTTCCAGCTGAAGCCCCCCAATTCTTTTGTGTTGCTTGACTTCCAGGATTTCTTTCTGCAGTCTCAGTATTTTCTTTGAGTCGCAGTGACTGTTCCTTAAGAGCTCTCCCAAGCACGCTGAAGCCCCACATTTTTGCTCTAGAACATCCCCTGTTCTCTCCTCCTCGGTCTGCGAGAAGCACTCCCTGAATATTTTGCCGCTTGCGAAGCACAGCAGCGAGGAGAGCTGAGAAGCTGCAGAGGCTGATGGTCCTGTGACCATGAAACCTTATAATTAGGTATGTTTAATTTGAGCAATAACTCTTTGCTGCCTTATTTTCATGGTGTTTGGGATTTGGATTGTTGTTTTTTTTTTAATTTGGGATTTGGGTTGGGTTTTTTTATTAACGAATAAAGTTTTATATTTCGTCTGCTGCTGCGAACGCCGTGTTTGGCTGGAGGGGGATAAGTGTTAATAGTCGGTGCTGAGAGCGGCCCGTGGCTCAATGTTTGCGGCGTAAACGGCCCTGATTGTGGCTGGGACGGATTATCCTGCTGTTCCCCCCCCCGCTGCGAGCAGCACAAAAGCCCCACCGAGCCTCAGCCAGCTGTGACCACGCTCCAGAGCCCGAGCAGAGCTTCCTTCCTCCCTCCCTCTCTCCGGATGCAAGTCCCCTTCTCTGTTTGTGTTTGGGAGAGGAGGAGGAAGGAGCCCGGCAGCTCCGTCGTCTGGGCTCTGTTGCCTTTTCGGGAAGGTCTGGGCTCATGGTTAAGGTTGTTTTTCACCGCCGAGACCGGGCAGCCTCTTTTGTCCCTGGGCAGGAAGCCATGCCGGCATGGCCTCAGCGTGCACCGCTGGTGTTTGCTGTGAAATTCCAGCAATTTGGTAAAAGGGCTTGAGGTTCCTTTTCTATCAAATCCAAGAAGCACAGGAGGTGGCACTTCGTGGATATGCCTGGCCATAACACAGATTCTGTAGGATGCTGCCTGTCTGGATCTGGACACATCTGCTGAGCAGCTCCACCAGTCCCTTTACTGGGACCAGTGCACGTCACGGGATGGAGCTGGGCAGCCTCCTTGCTCCCTGCTCTTGGCTGCAGGACCTTTAATTCTGAGGAAGCTCACAGCTCTCCTTTCACCCAGCCTTTCCTTCGTTTGGTCTTTACCAGAATAAAAGGGCAGGAAGGCGAGCGGGGAGAAGCAGCGTGGATCTCCGTCAGAGCAAGAGCAGAAAGAACGCCCAGCTCTGGAATTAAAACCACCGCAGCAGCAAAGCTCAGCCCGTTCCTCTCGCTGCGGAGGAGCGCGGAGGCTCCACAATGAAATCTCTGCCACAGGACGTGAGTCAGCCCAACTCTTTCAAATTGAAATGCCAGTAGAAGAGATTTTTTAGAACAAATCAATAAAAGGAACATGTAGAAAATGTCAGGCCCAGATGGTATTCACCCTGGAGTGCCAGAGGAACTCAGATATGAAATTGCTTGGTTTATTAACTGCTGTTCGTTAACTACTGCTTCAAATGACTGCGGTATCAGAGGAAGGGAAGGTAGGAATTGTGACATGGGTTTTTAAGCGCATGAAGGTGAATCCTTCACCAGTGCAGGCAGATTCACAGAGACCATTACAAACTCGGCAGAGAGCCGAGTACCCGCCATTCGGACAAGAACTGACATTTACAAGGTGGGGAATTGCATTTTGCAAATTTGTTGGCGTCTTTGGAAGAGATGGGTGAAGAGTCCTGGTTGGCAGAGGACAACCCAGCTTGCAGAAGAGCACTGGCCAGGCTGGCAGGGGACATGAGCAGTCCCCAAATTAACGGCCAGCTTCTGTTAGGGACTAAAACATATCAAAAGCTGGGAAGTAAGGGTAGGAATAAATAATCTGCCCCACAGAGGGGGGTCATTAGTGGAGTCCCAGCAACAAATGACATGGAAAAGTGGATGGTGTTGATGTTGGCTCCACTAAAACACCCAACGATATAAAAGCAGAGGGAGGATTTTGAAGGACCTAATGTTTTGCTGTGAGCAAAAAGTGGCTGGTGGATTTCGGTGTCACCAACTGTTGGATAATTGTCACAGGGACCAATACATCATGTACTGATGACTCTCCCACCACGGAGAGGAGGGATTTGGGAGTCACCTTGGACAGTTTGGTGACAGAGCTCAGCATGGAGCTTGGGCAGGACAAGAACAAAGAATAGACCAGAAGACCTCCTTATGCCACCAGTGTAGATGTTTCCTAAACACTGTGCACAATTCTGGTCACCACATCTCAATTAAGATTAAAAACTAAAATTAGTAACAAGATGGTCACAGGAGATGAGACTGGTAGGAAGTAGGAACCTGATGGGGCTCAAAGAGTATGTAACATCTTGAAGGGCCTTGACAAGGACAACTCTTCACCTTTGTCTCTCTGCATGGACTGGGAGACCATGAAACAAGGGGCTTGGGTCATCATGGGACACAGTTCACATAGTGCATAGTTAAACTGGGCTTTACCCCTACCTAACAACAGAGGTCAACCTCCCACATCAGCTCAACAACAGAAGATATATCATGGGAGGAAAGATCTGCTAAGAGTGATCAAACACATGGAAAAACCCCTCCGTGAAGTTCATCGAGTCCCTTTGCTATAAACTGTCTGGTGGTACCAACAGCACAGGATGGTCCATACATGCTGTCCCAAGCATCTGCCACTGTCAGGGCCATCCAAGGAGACAAGATGTCCCCTGGCTTGCTGCAGGCCAGACAGTTTTACCTTCTGAATGGGTTTAGTGTGTTATCTGAGGAGATCCCAATGCTGAACCCCCCCCCCCAGCCCCAGTGTGCTCCTAGTAGCGAGGCCACCTCACCTGCCTGTGGCTCCAGGAGGGTCTCCAGCTCCTCTCCCACCAGCTGCTGCACGGAGAGCTCAAAGCCGCTCTCGGAATCGCGGTCCTCCGCCTCGCTCTCCCCGTGCCCGCTGTCCTTCGTGCTCAGGCAGTCCGTGTCCAGCCCCGCAGCCCTGCCAGGGGGACAGAACTCGGGTCACGCTTCTAGTCTCAGCCCCTTCTCAACCTTCAACCTTCTCAGCAGCTTTTACTCTCAACCCTGCCCCAGCGATTACTTTGAAGGTGGTTGTCTCTTTCCCAGAGGTGGGATGTGGGCATCCGCTCAGTTTTTATCCTTCTGCAAGGGAGATCCTGAGCAAACAGGGAGCTGCTGGCTCTTCCCCGATGAATTCAGAGGAGCTGCCCTCGTGCAGGACCAGGCAAGAAGGCCAGCCCTGCCCCAGCAGCCCCAGAGTGACCCTCCCACCCTTTCAGCAGATGGTGATGAGAAAGGTGGAGAAAGCTCTGTCTGCCCATGGCCTGGTCAGATGGGGACAGGGGGGACATGGCGAAGCAGTGATGAAGCCCTGGCATCCTCAGGAATGTTCACCCAGAGACCCCACATGGAGTATTGTGTCCAGCTCTGGAGGCCTCAGCACAGGAAGGACATGGAGCTGTTGGAGCGGGGCCAGAGGAGGCCACGGAGATGCTGGGAGGGCTGGAGCCCCTCTGCTGGGAGGGGGGGCTGAGAGAGTTGGGGGGGTTCAGCCTGGAGAAGAGAAGGCTTCAGGGAGACGTTGGAGCCCCTTCCAGTCCCTAAAAGGCCTCCAGAAAAGCTGGGGAAGGACTCTGGATCAGGGAGGGGAGTGGTAAGACCAGATGGAAGGGTTTGACACTGAAAGAGGGGAGATTGAGATGAGATGTGGGGAAGAACTTCTTTGGTGCGAGGGTGGTGAGAGCCTGGCCCAGGTTGCCCGGAGAAGCTGTGGCTGCCCCATCCCTGGAGGGGTTCAAGGCCAGGTTGGAGGGGGCTTGGAGCAACCTGGTGTGGTGGGAGGTGTCCCTGCCCAGGGCAGGGGGTGGCACTGGATGGGCTTTAAGGTCGCTTCTAACCTGAACCATTCTGTGATCTTCAGCCAGGAAGAGTGTCTGACACCACAGCACAGGACACAAAAGCCCTTGTGGCTTTAAGGTTCCTTCCAACCCAAACCATTCCGTGATTCCATGATTCTATGAACCTCAGGTCAGCAAAACCAGGGACGAGGTTTTGCCTTGTGTTTTTCTTCTGCCCTGGTGTCTCCTGCCCTTGGAGGCTCGTGGGGCTGAAGCAGAGGCAGCAGAGGGGCACGTGGCGTGGGGAAGGGAAGGGCTGGGGGCCAGCCTTACCTGCTGCCGTTCTTGGCCGTGTACTTGTTTCCCCTGTGGTTGGTTTTGGGCTGGAACTGGCCCTGGTGCAGCAGGGAGAGCAGCTGGGAGATTTGCTGTAAGGCAGGAAAAGCCTGTTGAGCCCCACCGGTGGCCACTCAAGCTGCTTCCTGCCAGGACGTCCCCTCCGAACCCACCCCCCGGCCTTTTTATAGCGTTTCCTCCTCCTGCAGATGGTTCAGCATCTCCACGCCTGGGGGGGGGGGGGGGAACAAGCGGCCGCGCAGCCCACCTGGCCCCAGCGCTTCCCCTGCGCCGGCTCTGCCCACCCTCCCCTGGGGAAGCCAGCATGGGGTTGTCCCCTCCTCCCCGTGACAGCCATCCTCCAGCCCCAGCTCCCAGGGTGTCCTGGTGGGTGTGGGGAGACCCTCGCCCGTGGTGGGGTGGCCGTTTGTCCTACCCAGCCCCTACTGCTGGGGCACCTCTGCCCAGGGCTGGGAGGAGAGACCAAGCAAAGACCATCAGGTTGCACCTTCCCACCACCCCAGGGGGTGCAAGGCAGGATTTGGGGTGGGGGGGAGGGTCCACACCTCCAGCAAGAGCATCTCCTACCTGCACCGGAGGTGACTCCATCGCGAACTCCCCGGTGGGACTTTGCTCCGCCAGTGCCACCAGCGAGAGCCGGACCAGGCTCCTGAGGATCTGCTGGTGGGGCTGGGGCTGCCCAGGTGCCCCAGCACCCACGGGCTGGTTGGGTGTCAACGGGGGCTCTCCCAAGGACCCCTGTGGTGGCTTCACCAAGCTCTTGGAGTGCGGTGGTGCATCCGGGGGGCCGGCGGCCTCTTTCGCCGGATTTTTTGGTCTGTGGGGCTGGCAGGGCCGGCGCTGCAGGATGGGCAGGGTGAGGGTCCCCTGCTGCTCATCCGAGTCCTTTTGGGTCCTCTGATTTCTCAGGGTCCTGTAGAGAGTGGGGGTGAGGTGGAGGGGAGGCTGCGGGGAGCCCCCCGGCGCGGGGGCGGCTGTGCTGGGCAGATCCTCCTGGAAGGTCCGGGGGATCTCAGGCTCCCGGGGCCGGCCCCGGAGCAGCGGGACGAGGTGGATGTCCGTCTTCTGGATCTGCCGGTGGGGCTTCTTGAGCTGCTGCTGCCTGCGGGCATCCTCTGCCTCCCGGCAGTTGTAGGCCATGCCGTCCTTCTTCTCCTTCTTACGCAGAGACAGGGTCAAAGCCAAAAGGAGAAGGCACCCGCCCAGGAGAGCGACCAGGCAGATAATGACCACCACGGAGGGGCTCAGCCACCCGGGATCCTGGGCAGAGATTTTGGAGAAGGCCCCGTGGTGCCGGAAAACTAAGCGGACCCTGGCCAGGGTGTGCAGGGGGGTGTCCCCCTCGTCGCTCACCCGCACCACCAGCTCCCGCTCGCTGCCGGCAAGGCTGCTGGCGTTGCTGGCATTGAGGAAGACCTGCCCCAAGAGAGGGTCCAGGGTGAAGAGCCCGGCGTCATCCCCACCCACCAGATCATACCGGAGAGCCCCGTTGGCGCCGGAGTCCATGTCCCTGGCCAGGATGGTGAAGAGGAAGGGAGAGCTGGCACACGACACGAGTGATGCGTTGGTCACCGCTGCGGTCCCTTGGGTGCTCCCGTTCCCGGGCACCACCCAGAAGCACCCGGTCTCCACGTTGACCAGGACGGAGAGCGTGGCTGCGCCTCCCACCAGCACAGGCGTGGTGATGACGGGTGCGTTGTCGTTCCGGTCCAGCACAGCCAGCCTGATGGAGACGTTGGACGCCAGCTTGGGGTGACCACCATCCTCCGCCGTCACCAGGAACTCCAGGCTCCTCACCTGCTCGTAATCAAAAGCTTGGAGGGCAAAAACATCCCCAGTGGTGGGGTCGACTGAGACCAGACCCGAAGCAGAGGAGTCCGAGATGCTGTAGGTGATTTCCCCGTTGAAGCCCAGGTCGGGGTCGGTGGCACGGACGGTGAGCAAGAAGATGGGTGCTTTGCTGTTCTCAGCCACAGTGGCCTCGTAGGTGGCCTTCTCGAAGGAGGGGGCGTTGTCGTTGACGTCGCTGATGCAGATGGTGAGGTGCTTCAGCACCGCCAAGGAGAGGTCGCCCTGGTCCCGCACCACCAACGTCAGGTTGTACTCGGCCCGCAGCTCCCTGTCCAGCGTGGCGTTGGTCATCAGCACGAAGCTGTGGCTGTTGGTCCTCTTCAGCCTGAAGTGCTCGTACCCTTGACTGAGGGAGCAATGCACTTGCCCGTTGCTCCCCGAATCGGGGTCGCTGGCCGTCACCAGGGCCACGAAGCTGTCTTTGGGGAGGGCTTCGGAGAGGACGGGCACCCGCGCGGCCCAGGTGACGTGGACGTCGGGAGCGTTGTCGTTGACATCCAGGACCTTGACCAGGACCTTGCAGTGAGCCGGGATGGGGTTGGCGCCCAGGTCCCGGGCTTGCACGTCCAGCTCGTAGGCCTGGGTCTCCTCGTAGTCCAGCGGGTGCTGCAGGACGATGCTGCCCGTGCGGGCGTCGATGCCGAAAGCGCTCAGCACCTCCGGGGGCGCGTGTTTGCTCAGGCTGTACTCGATCTCCCCGTTGGGACCCTGGTCGGGGTCGGTGGCCGTGACCGTCACGAGGAGGGTCCCGGGCAGGGCATCCTCCCGGACCTCGACCGTCAAGGAGCTCTCTGCAAAGACGGGGCTGTTATCGTTGGAGTCAAGGACGATGACTTTAATTAAAGCGGTACCTGATTTTGGTGGCTCCCCGTGATCAGTGGCAGTCAGCACGAGGTCGAAGGAGGAGTGCAGCTCCCGGTCCACTTCTTTCACCACGACGAGCTCCGCGTGGCTGGTCCCATCGGAGCCGGAGACGATCTCCAGAGCAAAGTGCTCGCTGGGGGAGAGGGCGTAGGAGCAGCGGGCGTTGGGGCCGGCGTCGGCATCCAGGGCTCGGTCCAGCGGGATCCGGGTCCGCAGGGACGCGCTCTCCGACATCTCCAGCTCCAGCTCGGGCGTGGGGAACCGCGGCGCGTTGTCATTGATGTCCAGCACTTGAACCTCCACGTGGACCAGGGCCAGGTGTCGGGCGGCCAGCACGTCGAACGAGACCCAGCAGGGATCGCTGTGCCGGCACAGCTGCTCCCTGTCCACCCGCCCGGCCGTGCTGAGCGCCCCGTCCCCGCTCCCCACGTGCAGCGGGAACCTCCCGGGGGTCTCCATCAGCTGGAAGGCATCCGCCGCGTCACCGCTCTCGCCCCCCTCGAAGTGCTCGGCCAGCGTCCCGATCACCGTTCCCGGCGGCGCTTCCTCCAACACCCGGTACTGCACCGTGAACGTGGCCACCTCCTGGGCATCGGCGGAGAGGAAGAGGTACCACCACAAGGCTGGGAGATGGAGAGCCGAGCGGCTCAGCAGCAGCATGCTGCTGGCCAAGCCCACCGCCCCGCCGGCCCGGCACGCTGCCCCGGGTTTGCCCGCCTGCCGCCGCATCCCCAAACGGTCCTTAGGGCGATGGCGAGTCCTCAGCATCCTCTCCCATCCCCGAGTCCCACGGGCGCCAGCCGCCGGTTGGAAAGATGGAGGAACGGTGAGGGAGTCGGGCTGTTGTCCCCCACCCCGCCATCGCCGGGGGACAGCGGGGAGGGAGAGCAGCTCCCCGGGCCGAACGGCTCAGCCCGGAGCGGAGGGGACGGTCACCACCGCAGCTCCTCCGGCCGGGAGCAGCGTCCGGCTGGCTCAGGGCCGGGAGGTGGACCAGCCGTGTTTCCTATGGAAACCCCACCTACAGGAAAAGGGAGGACCGGGCTGGTACAATGCCTGGGCGGGGTGGGGGGTCCTGGGGGTGCGGAGGGTCCCTGGGAGCATCACCGCTGCCTGCTGTCACCTGCAAAGGGTGTTTTGCAGGAGGCACTGCAGACAGTCCCCATCCCATCTTCCCCATCCCTCGGGAAGATGTCTGCAGGGACCAGCGATGACGGACCCGGGCCCTTGCGTTATCCCAAAGACCCGCTCCCCGCGCGGTTGGACTCCTCGCTCCCTTCCGTTTATCTTCCTTTTGTCTGGGTCCCTGCTCCTCGCTCTGCCTTTTTGCTGTCGGTTTTGGGGGGGCGATGGCCCCACGTCACCTTTTCCAACGTATGGCCCTTGCTGCTTCATTTTCACCCGGACACACCGGAGTGAGCGGATGAGTCACTGGGAGAGCTGCCACCTCCAACGCAGGGCACGAGGGAAGAAAGGAGCCTCTGGCAGATGCAAACCGTGTCCCATCCGGCCTCTCCCCATCCTCTACATCCGTCTGTCCTGGCCAGATCCCCCCGTCTTGCCACGTGCTCTGTCCCCAACTTGGCTCGGCTTTGATGCCCCCAGGGTCACTCCCCGCCCAGCACTGATTTTTCACCACCAAATATCCCTTCTTTGCCTTATTTCAGCCTCTTGCCCCGAGTCCCCACCTGCGAGCAGCCTGCGTGATGCCGCACAGCCCTTCCACCACCCCCGGCCAGCCGTGCACACGCGTGTGCGTGCACAGGTAGCCCAGCCTAAACTGGGAGCCCAGTTACCCCCAGCTGGGTTGTGCTTTGGGTCTCAGGGTGATTGAAGGCGGTCGGGACAGTCACTGCAGAGGTTCCCCTGGCTGTTACGGGGAGCAGAGCATCCTCGTGGTGGGGTTTGAGTCCCACCAGCCACACCATCTTTGTCTTGGTCCCCACCTCTGCCAGGCAGCCTCCGGCGGCTGCCACCGGTGTCCCATGCCCACCTTGCCCCTCTCCTCCTGCTTCTCCAGCCTTGATGGGCACCCCCGTGCCCTCATCCTGGTCCCATCCCTCCCCGCTCTGATTTTCCCAGCTGAGCCTCCCCATCGCCTGCGTTCCTGCTCTCATCTCTTTTCTTTATTACGGTAAATGTTAATGCCAGGACCAACAGCAAAAGCAGAACCGTCCCAGCGCCGACCGGCCCTTTTTCAGGTGGGTCAGTGCCACCACTCAGGGCACTCTCGGTGGGGGCAGGAGCCCCGGAGCTGTTCCTGGGCTCGGCCCCAGCTCCAGGTGACCTTTGCCAAGTCATTTCCCCGCTTTGTGCTCCGGCTTCCTCCCCAGCTGGGCGCAGGGCTCTCCCGGAGGGATGCTCTCCTGCCCCCCGCGCTGCGGATGGAGGAGCGGATGTCTCCCAGCCCGTGCCCTGCTCTGGGGTGGGTGGGAAGGCTATTTCCTTCTTGGGGGCCAGAGTTGGGGGGGAGTCTCATCCTGCCACCTCCCTTTTTTTATGCCTTTCCTTCTCAGGGATGGAGAGGAACAGACGAACCGCGCCGAAATATCATCAGGGAACGGAAATAAATACGATGCCGGAGAACTGCGGGGGTTCCCCGAAGAGCCCTGCAAGGCAGATCCTCCTCCCCATCGTCTCCCGAGGCATCTGCAGAACGAGCCCACCCCACCGAGGGTCCCACATTTAGCCCACCGCTGATGCACCAGGAGATATATTGCCCCCGACACCAGCACCCGCGTGTGCTGGGCCCTGTTGGGTGCAGCCCCCGTCCCACCAGCCGGAGAGATGATGCCCCATTAGGCAGCCGCAGCCCCAAACCCCTCCTTTTTCTCCCCAAAGGCAGGGAGGCAGGTGGGATTTTGAGCACCAGTTTGCTCAGCCACCACAGGGAAAGGCTGAGGTGACAGTCCCTGCCCTGGGAGAAGTCACAGTCACCGGGTGGAGGGCTGTGACCCCCTCCTGAGCACTGTCCCCACCATCACCTGGCTGTCCCCAGTCCAGCTCTGCAGATACTGGTGTCAGGTCTGGACTGTCCAGGAGAAAAGAAGCCGGAGGAGCCAAAGCATTATTTATTATGGTATTTCGGGAATAAATCCCTACGGACTGGAGCTGTGGCCCCAAGCCACCAGGACCCCAGCGGTTTGCAGGGGTCGGGGACGGCAGGAGGACGCCGCGAAACCGTTGCTGAGCTGCAAACCACTCCGGCCACGTCTCGGTGGAGGATGCAAAGCAACGCTCGCAAAGAAAGTGGAGAAGGAAGACGGGGTGGAGCCGAGACGTGCCAGAAGGACGGACAGGAAAATAAGACCCGGTGCTAGACACAAATGGCGTCTCATCCCCCTCCCTGTTCACACACGGGCAGGTGCTCCAGGACCTTCACAGGCAACGTTGTGCCTATGAACATATAATATTCCCCACCCAGGAGGTTGGCTGCACCTAAAACCTGTCATTTAAAGCCCAGAAAGCGCACCAGTTGTATTCAATTGCTGCGGTAGCGTTTCATCAGCTTCTGCACGACGCCATTAGTGCCCAAAGGAGATACAAGTGCTATTTTCCGGTGGGAAAATCAACTCCTCTGAGGCTCATCTGCTCTCCAGGCTCTGGAGCAAGACACGGGGGACACCCCAACCTCCCAGGGGTGCAGAGCTGCGCTCGAGGCACCACAAACCTGCCAAGAGCAGCCCCACCGCGTTATCGCAGTCTTCATGGTTGGAAGGGACCTTTGAGAACATCAAGCCCAACTATTTTTCAGGCTCTGCTGCACAGCCAGAGGTCTTCACATTTTGTTTGTCATTTTGGGTTGGTTTGGTGTTGGCTGGGAACTACACGCTGTGCTGCGCATCCCAGGCAGGGTGCACAAAAATGAGAAAGGAAGAGAAAATTTATTTTCAAATCTAATAATGAAAAACAACATCCAAAGGAGAAGAGTTCAAAATGAGCACGACTAAAGAGGTACCAAGATTTGGCCTCCTAAGGGTGCTCGGCGCTTGCCATAACCTGGGGACCAGGTTCTGGGCTCCCCAATTCCAGAAGGACAGGGAACTGCTGGAGAGGGGACAGCAGAGGCCACAAAGATGATGAGGGGCCTGGAGCATCTCTCTTACAAGGAAAGGCTGAGGGACTTGGGTCTTTTTAGTCTGGAGAAGAGAAGGCTGAGGGGGGATCTGATCAACACCTATAAATACTTCAAGGGTGGGTGTCAGGAGGATGGGGCCAGTCTTTTTTCAGTGGTGCCCAGGGACAGGACAAGAGGGAATGGGCACAAACTTGAACATAAGAAGTTCCATCTAAACACGTGGAGGAACTTCTTCACTTTGAGGGTGGCAGAGCCCTGGAAGAGGCTGCCCAGAGAGGTGGTGGAGTCTCCTCTGGAGACATTCAAACCCACCTGGACACGTTCCTGTGCGACCTGCTCTGGACCTGCTCTGGCAGGGGGTTGGCCAAGATGATCCCCAGAGGTCCCTTCCAACCCCATGTGATTCTGTGACCATTCAGGGAAGCAGGATTTGGTCTCACCTCTACTCTGGAGCGGCTCCATGGGGTGGGAGGTGATGTCTGAGGGGCAGGACATAGAGGCCACAGACAGCAGATGCACCCTAAGGTGGGACACCCTCTTCCAGGCTCAGGTCCATACCTCAGAGCACCATCCTCAGCAGGAGGATGGCTGCGAATGTTGATGGAGCAGTTAAAAGCATGTCCATTTCTCACCAGCTGGTACCATCACACCTGGGATTACGCTTTTTTTCCCCTTCAACCATCCCAATTTCCAGCCCTTCAAATACAGGCTTTGCTTCTCTAGAAGTGTCACTCCTTTTTTCCCTTTTCAGCAGAAAAAAAAATTACGTTTTCTTAGTCCGAATCTTTGCATTAGATGTTTTGGGAGCTGGGTGCAGATGCACAAGGTGACCCAGGACCTGCCCCGTCCTCAGCTGCCTGCAGGGGTTGGGGAGGCTCCTGGGGGACCTTTCTCAGGAGGAAGCAAACAATTCACCCTCTCACACCAAATCTGCAAGAGACGGATGGACCACCTCTCAGGGGGCTCTGAATCTCCCTGTGCTCATCTACTCTGTAAAATCAGAAGGTGACACTGTCTGAAAGTGACCTCCACGTGCCACCTGGTCCAGCACCCCACCCCAGTCAGGTCCCTTTTGGGCTGAGTTGCTCAGGTCCTCATCCTCCATCACAGTGAAGACCTAGAATCATGGAATTGTCTGGATTGGAAGAGACCATTCAGATCATCAAGTCCAACCATCAACCCAACGCTGACAAAACCACCACTGACCCATGTCCCTCAGCACCACATCTGCCCGGCTTTTAAACACTTCCAGGGATGGTGACTCCATCACTGCCCTGGGCAACCTCTTCCAAGGCTTGATAACCCTTTCTCTGAAGAAATTTTTCCCAATATCCATCCTAAACCTCCCCTGGTGCAACTTGAAGCCATTTCCTCTTGTCCCATCACCTGTTCCTTGGGAGCAGAGACCGACCCCCCCGGCTACCCCCTCCTTTCAGGGAGTTGGAGAGAGCAAGAAGGTCTCCCCTCAGCCTCCTTTTCTCCAGGCTGAACACCCCCAGCTCCCTCAGCCTCTCCTCACAAGACTTGTGCTCCAGACCCCTCACCAGCTCCATTGCCCTTCTCTGGACACGCTCCAGCACCTCAATGTCTTTCTTGCGGTGAGGGCCCCAAAACTGGGCACAGCCCTCAAGATGGGGCCTCACCAGTGCCGAGGACAGGGGGATCATCGCTGGCCCAGCCCTGCTGGCCGCACCGTTCCTGTACCCTCCTCCAGCAGTGCCTTCCTGGCACCGGGGAGCCCAAAACCAGGCACATCCCTCCAGACACCATCTCACCCCAGCTGGACCCTCACGGATGATGATGGGGAGAGGCAGGAGGAGGTCCCCACCCCGGCTCCCTGCCTGAACAGCGTGCAGGGCGCTGCCTCCACCACAAGAGCCCACTGCTGCTCCGTGCTGGCTCTGCCGCCGTCCCCGGCTCTCCCCGCTCCCAGGCAGGTGGCCAAGGGGCCACCAAGCCCTCAAGCCAAGCAGCAAACCTCCAGCCAGGGGGGTCTCTACCCACCCTCGCCCCGAGATCGAGGTTCCAGTGGGGCTCAGCTGGCTCCCAGCCCCACGGGGAGGCACCGGGGGGTGATGCCGCTGCCTCCCTCCACCCTCAGCTGATGCTCTGGATGGATCCCTCAATTTTGGGGCGTTTTTAGGTAACGCTGCAGCATCACAAAGCAAAAATTCCCCCCGCCCCCTTCTAAATTCTCCTGGGAGCTCTGTGCCCAGGCAGGGGGTGTATAGGTGTGTGAAGAAGTGAACACCCTAATTAGGAGGGAAATAAAAGGAGGCGCAGGCGATCCCTAATCAGGGCAGAGTTAATTGGGGATGCAGCAGCTTCTTAAAAAACAGCTTCCCAAGGCAGAAAGCTGGCTCTGGGAAAGGCGGCTGCCGGCAAAGCTCCCCGCCAGCTCCCGCTCGCCAGGAGCTCCCCCGTGCAGGGGGGGTGATAAGGAGCGGTATTGTTGCTCCCTGTTCATAAAAAAAAAAAAAAAAAAAACACAAAAAAAAAGATTATTGTTGAGGAGGGGAAGAAAGTTATAAGCGAAGTAAATTGGAACAGGCTCAGTGTTTGAATAGAGAATAATAATGTTGTGGTAATTTGCATGCGCTGCCTCTGCCGCAGGAGAGCCCTAATGTCTTTTATAAAGGCTGGTGCTACAAAGAGCAATCCTATAAGCGGAGAGCGGCGGAGTTGGCCGAGTTATAAAAGGGGAGAAGCTGTAAAAAATGCCATTTTATTGTGTAGGAGAAAGCGGTGAGAAGCAGAGCTGAGATATAACCCTTGCTGTCCTGGAGGAGAAAGCTGGCAAAAAGATTGCCGCTTGCCTATAGGATCTAGTTTTGCTATTATGAGTCTTAACAGTAATTTCCACCCCCACCCCCCCCCCCTTATTTCAAAAGGTTGTATCTAAATATCTGTTTGCAAATGAAATACGTGGGGAAAAAAACCCTGAAGGCCAGAACTTCAACGCTAGATCTTTCCAGGAAAGGTCTTACAGGAGAAGGGGCGGTTGACAGGGGCACGGGGTGGGGGGGACACACGCTGGAGCCCCACCAGCACCACCGTTTGCTGCCTGTTTTATTTGCTTCCAGCCTGAAACCCCTGAAGGACGATGGCAAAGCCTTTGGCAACGGTGGGGTTTCCCCGGCTCCTCCACTGTAGAAGCGATAGATGGAGGCCACAACACGCTGGGACATAAATCAGACCTCCATCAGTCCCCAGCGGCTGCAAACCAGTGATTTCTAGCAGTAATCACCCATTTTATCTTTCTCTTTGTTAATATTTAGGCGTTTTTAATCTTTTCTTTGCAAATACGCTGTTTTCCTGCCGGGGTTGACCTTCGGTGGACGTTGCCACAAAAGCTCCCGTTCCTCCTGTTTAAGACTCTGAATGGAAGCGAGAGCTGCTCCCTGGCCTGAAATGACACAACCCACCGCAGCCAGGTGACAACCCGGACGGGTGACACCACCTCAGCACACGGCCGGTGTCCCCGAGAAGATGTACAACCCACCAGGGTGCCGCGGTGAAGATCTCGTGATGGTTTCTTAAGCTCCTGGACTGAGCCTTCACTTTGGTGCGGGTGACACCCGGGTCATCACAATCTACAGCCCTCCTTTAAAGAGGTGCCCCTGGAAGGTGATTAGCTCTTCAGGTGGTGCTTGTTAATTAGGGACGTGTAAATGTGACAATAAGCCCTGCCTTGATGGGCGAAGGGAGGTGGGGCTCCTGCTGATTTTTGATGGAAATGACAGCCCTTATCTCCTCTAACACGGGCGTGGGAGCACTGATAACGCACTGTCACCTCTGGAAAACACAAAGGGGAAAAAATCGAAACAGAAAACTAAACCCCCTCCAAAAAACAGTAACATAAATTAATTTTATTGGAAAGACTAAAATTTTCCAGCAAGTCCAACCACTACTTAGCTTGAAAGTAAGTGAGAAAATCTCTCACTTAACTCTCTCTCACAAAACTGGAAATCAGTGTGAGGAAGGATGCTGGAGCTTCTGACGTGTCCAAAATATCTCCAGCACCCAGAGGAACAGGTAAAAGAGCCCATTTTTTGTCCAACAGTGCACAGGGCGGGGCGGTACCAGGGACGTGGCTTAGGATGGACACGGATCTGGCTTTTCTGCTCTGGGATGGGGAGGGGAGAGGCAGGAACCATATTTTGACTCTTGGGACAATTCAGGAGAATCAATCCTTGAGGGTGATCCCAGCGGCTGTGCACCCTCCCCAGGGATTGTCCTCCAGGCCCACGCGCTGAAGACAGGCTTTGATGTCCAGCTTCCACCACCTGAGGAGAAACCGAGGCCAAGCTCTTGTCCAAAGCAATGCCCAGCACCTTCAGCAGCAGAAAGACTCCCAGAGCTGAGCAGGTCACCATGGTCTGCAACCACCAGGAATTTCAGATGAAGTTTCACCCCTCCACCTGCTCCCTCTGTGCCACCTCAACAAGCTTCCACCCAGGGTGACCGGCAGGAACCACACCAACATCCATCCCCAACATCACTGGCTACACCAACCCCACCGTTGCTCCCTCCTCCTGCTGCTTCCAATGCTGAAACCATCTGTGTCCAGGTCTCCGAGCAGAGCACCCCGTGGCACAGGGGCAGCAGAGAGCGATGGGGACAATGAAGATGACCACAATGAAGATGACCTCAGGTCTCCCCATCCCTGTCACCATGCATGGAGATGCTGCGGGCTCTGCCCAGAGATGCAAGTGTTTCTCCACCAGTGCCAACAGCTCAAGATGTTCATCCAACAGCAAGGGGTGGCTGATGTGCCGTTATCACCTCTCCTGCCTCTGCTGTGCCACCTTTCTTCTCTCACACACCTCCATAGTGGGACCGGACACGTTGTCCTCTGCTGGTGGGTCCACCACTGAAACATCAAGGTTCAGGTGCTGCCTCTTCTCCTCTGGCTGTTTGCCCCCTTCCCAGAACTGGCAGGGGGAAGGACAGAGGGGCTTTTCTGCGCCCCATAAAGGGCATAACGAGGACACCGTGCGTGCGGAAACATCTTTAATCTGGAAAGCAATTCCAGATGATGCAACTTCCAGCTCCTGCCAAGGGGCCGAGCGTCCGCCCAGCGCTCCCCAGCTGGAGCGAGAACCGAGACAGCTCTCCTGGGCACTCCCAGGCAGCGTGGGACAGGTAAAACCAGGGCAAGAAAAACCAGAAGAGGAGCTAACGCTGTCCCACGTGGGCTGACCCAGCCCCACAGCCTGGGCTGGGGGCCCAGCTCTTGCCTGGGGACGGTGGCACCCCCCGAGGCTGGGCTTTTGGGGGCTGATGGTGGGTCACCGCAGTGACGCTCAACCTCCTGGCTGAGCCCACCTGGGGAGAGACACAATCCTGGGGAGATAAAAACCTCGGCGTGCAGGAACCGGTGAGTCTCAGGCTAAGCTAATGTCCCAGTCACTGCTTTTCCAGCGGGACACGGTCCCTTGAGTGCCACCCGGGTGTCCCACAGCCTTGTCACAGATAGGTGATCTCGATGACGTTGGGCTCAGCGCTCCCGAGGGGAAGGTGGTGTCTGCAGGAGCACTGGCAGCTCATGCTGGCCGCGTCCACGCCGCCCGGCTCCTGCTGGCAGGGCTGGGCAGGCGGCTTCTTCTGGGAGCCCAGCTTCTTCCAGTCCGTGAGGTGCACCCCGTTGTCCATGTCCTGCGGCATGGGCTCGTGGTAGAGGGTGATCTGGACGGTGCGGAGCTGGGGGCCGTAGTGCACCACCAGGATGATGAAGACGGCCAAGAGGACGAAGATGACGACGATCACCGAGATCACGGGCAGGGCGTCCGACTTCTTCGTCACGCTCCTGACGACGGAGACGGGAGTGAAGGCGGCGGCGTCCTGGGGCTCGGGCTGTCTCAGCTGGCTGCCGGGGGCAGAGGCGTTCATGGCTGAGCAGGATGACCTGGGACGGAGAAACACGGGGTGGAAAGGGGCGACCACTGAGCAGAGGCCATCTGATGCCCTCATCTCCTGCCCAACAGCCGGCAGCTCCTGCCTGCACCTCTCTCTGCCGGGCAACGGGATGGTCCTGTAAGTGCTCCCTCCCCGGGGCTCGCGGGGCGGGATAAATTTTGGTGGTTAGATAAGTTTTGGTGGGTTTCGGGGTTCTAGGATGGTGCCCTGGATATTTTCACCGGGGAAATTTTCACTTCGGTGCGGGGCCCTTCCCTCCCCACCGCCCCCTGCTCCCTGCTGGGGAGGCCCCCACCCTCCCCTCTCGGCCCCCAGCCCCACGGTGCTAATCCAAGCCCAAACCCCACGGGGGACCTCCCTGGGAGACCCAACCCCTTCCAAAACACACCCCGAGGCATCCCTCGCCGCAGAAATCCCACGGGAGCCAGCAGGGGTGGGAGGCAAAGCCCTCCCCAGCCCCCGGAGGGGTGGTGGTGGGGGTGGTGATGGGGGTACCTGGGCGTCCCTGCTGGGGGGGAACCATCCTCTCCACGGCGAGGCTGGGGAGCTGGTGGCGGGACCAGCAGGAGGACCTCCGTGATGGTTCTCCGTCGGGTGTAGGTGCAGCCCGACTCACCTCGCCGGCTGCCACGTCACGCCTGGGCCCCGCACCCCCCCGGGACTCCCCGGGGCCGAGGAGGAAGCGGCTGCTCATCCCGGGCGGGCAGGAGAGGTGCTCCCTTTACCTCGCCCGGTGCCACATCACCGCCACCGCCCGGGTGACACGCACCCTCCCCGGGAAGGAAAGAAAAAAAAAAACAAACCACCAACCACCCTCCTCCTCTCCTCCGGCTGTGAGACAAGCGCCCTTTTGTTCGGGGAGAAAGCACCTACCGCCCCTCCGGCCGCAGACACGCAACCCCAACGGCAGGAAACTTCCCTCCTTCCACACCCCCCACCCCCCGGCCCTAAAACTTAACGCCGTTAAGAAATGGGTGTAAAAAAACCAAAATCACCCCCCCGTCTGCACCTGAGCTCTTCGCGCAGCCCGGCGAAGGGCACCCAGGCTGGAAAGCCCCTGGCCCCATGAGATGATGCAGCCCGAGGGGGGTGCAAGGGGGGTCCCACTGCTGTGGGAGGGACCCTCCACCAGCGACACGATGGCCAGCAGCGCCGCGGGTTCACGCCGAGGATGATTTGAAGCTCTGGACCCTGGGATCCACTCGGGGGTCACAGCAGGAGCCGAATGTTGACGGGTTGACGTGGTCCTCAGGAATATGGTTTAGTGATTTTTATTTCTTATTTTTTTGTTGTCAGAGTTAGGTTGATGGTTGGACTAGATGATCTTTAAGATCCCTTCCAACCTAGACAATTCTATGATTCTACGAATGGGTGCTCACACATCTCTCCCCTCGCAGGGATGCCCTTCAGCCTGGCAGCGTCCTCCCCTGCACGTGGCAGGGGGTACCATCCCCCTGGTCCAGGGATGCCGTGCTGTCGGACCCTCTGCCACCCAGGGTGACCCCCAGCACACCTCAGAGCAGAAAAGATGGACCCTCCAGAGCCTTTTTCCTGCAAAGCCCTTAGGAAACACGTCTCCCCATCGTTCCATCCCAACCCAGCACTGCTCTTACCTGGAGGCTCTCAGCAGACAAGCCGGGGGGAGTATTCAGGCTCCGTCCTTCCTGCACATGGGGAGGACGGGGTGGGAAATGCCTCTTCCCCCCATCCAGAAGAGATCTGGCCGCACGTTAGAGCTTCTGGGAATTTGCGCTCGTTTCGGGATTCGGTAAAACCTTAATCTACAGCGTAATCTCTGAGCATCACATCTGTGCGCGGGAGAGGAGAAATGGGGCAGGGAGGTGGCTCTCGGAGGTTCTGTGACGCCGAAGGGGCTGCTGTTTGGTGCTGGCAGCTCTTGGCCTGACCGTTTCCTCGGGGTTTCCTCGGTCTTTGAAGAGACCCACCGAAATGTAAGGAGCTGGGCAGCGCCCGGGAGACCTCTCCCTCCGTTCCTGCCCATCTCCTGTGGAAAGCAAGGACCTTGCCGGGGGTGTAAGACACACTCCACGCAGGGAAGGAGCATCAGGACACAGGGAAGAGGCTGTGACGAGAAGCTGGGCTGGACCACAAGCTCTCTTTTGGGGTCCCAGTGAGCTCCTGCAGGTGGACATCACACCAGCACCATGTCCCTGGCTCCACGGATCAGGCCGGGCTGCCGGAGGGGGGGACAATGGCACAATCCCATGGATTTGCATCCTGAGCCCACTGAAACAGGCGGGCAGAGGAGCCTTTCCCACGTGGGGACGCTTAAAACCCTTCTTTCCCGCTCCCCCCCCCCCAGCCAAACAGCTGGTCACATCCAGCACAGGGCAACTTATTACTTCTGAAGTTCAAAGGATGCCAGCAGGGGACAGACGGGAGGTGCACAGACAAGTCCATCACAAAGTCAGGGCCAAGAAACCGGCCACCCCGAACCCCTCAGACTGGACTGGGGGCAGAACCCCCCCCCATTTTCCAGTTCCTCCCCTTGTCAAGGAGCTGGGGTTGGGTTGGGGTGAGTCAAAGCCTGCCGTGTGCTGCGTGTCCTGCGGGGACGGACGCTGCTGCCACCTGAAAACCAGCGTCCCCAAGGCCAGCACAGCCCAGTGCCCTCACTGGAGGTGCACAGGGCATGGGGCAGCACCAGCTGCTGAGCTACCCCGGCCCCAGGAGGCGCAAATATTTCCACATCCCTCCCAGAGATGTTAAGAAACCCCTTCTCAGGTGGGAAGGGAGGACGGGCTCCCCCAGCAGCTCTTTGCCCAGGGAGGACCAACTCAGCCTGAACCCCTCGGGGCTGATACCGAGGGGGTTGGACCCTGGGGTGCAGACCCTCATCACAAACGTAGCATCTCCCCCGAAAAAACCCCAGCGCCACGAAGAAGCCACCGAGGCCCAAAGCAGGGCAGGCCCATCGTGCCACCGCTCCCCCCAGCTCTGTGAGAGCCGAATCCCCCCACAAACTGATGGCGAGGTTTCCTTTGCCGTCGGTAAGCGATGTCTCACATCCTCCCCGACCATAATGGGCTAAAAAACACAGTTCCCCTGTGGATTCAGCCCGTTTCCTTCTATTCTTTGACAGGAAGCTCTGCGAGAGTCAGCCCAGGCAGGCAAATCGCTCCTCGCCCTCTGGTCCCTCCCGGGATGGCCAGAGCCGTAGCGGGGCTGCAGAGCCACAAGCCACCGAGAAGATGCTGGCCCCGTCCCTCCATCCGCTCCTCTGGCTCTTCGGCTGCGTGCTCTTCCGAGGTGAGATGCTCCCCCGGGGAGGGCGAAGCGGCGGCGGGCGGGGGGGATTTGGGGGTACCAAAGGGAACCCGCCAGAGGTTCAGACATCTAGAAGCTGCCACGGGAAAGCTCAGGCTTGAAATTCCCGGGGTGGCAGGAGGCAGGTGGCTGGGAAAAATGCGGCCGTACCAGGTTCACAGGGTTTATTTCATGGCACTGGAATAAAAGAAACCTGTTTCCTGGTTAACAAAAGGAGTGTTTCTGGCGATGGCTGTGATGCTGAGGTGGTACGTTGTAGTTAAGTGACTTTCATCAAGTAAGTGTAAAGGTAGAACATTGAAATGTACAGGACGGTATTTTCCTCAGAGGTGTTTTTGCCTTGGCTGATTTCATTTTTTCCTCTCGTCGATATAAACACAAAGACCATGCGCAGGACTCACGCAGGACACGCTGCAGCGGTGGACTTGGCAGGGTTAGGTTTACAAGCTGGATGTTAAAGGTCTTGTCCAACCTAAATGACTCTATGCTTTGTCCTTACTGTAATAATTCTGCTCCTCTGTGACGTCCCTGCTTTAACTCCTCTTCCCCACGTGAGTCACGGTGCGGGATGAAGGAACCGGTCTCCTGCTCTGAAGGGTGACAGGCTGGTTTTTTTCCTGCTTCGTCAGGTGCCTCTTGTGCTGCTGACAGCTGTAGGAGCTGGAGAGCGGTCAGTGACCACAACACCATCCCTACTTCTAAGAGAACAACCACCTAAAAATAATGTGTAACCAACCCAAAGTGTTTGTCATTAAACCACAGAAGTTGCCGATGGGTTATAGCCACTGTGCTGGTAATAATGGGATTTTTTTAAGAGACAGAGAATATAGGAACCTATTCAGGTAGAAGTAAGAGCATATGGAGTGGAAAAGTTCTCTCTCCGTTCGGGGCGATACTGCTGGCTTCAGCAGAGGGGTGAATCGTATCAGGCCCCTTGGCCATACTGCGATGCTCCAGAACGCTGGTTTTCCCCTTAAAACTACTCGGTGTGGTTTGCACGGGGCAGGAACACCACGGGGACTGTGTGGCACCTTCCCTGGCCGGGCTGCACACCCAGATCCAGCCCCCCGAGAGTCACCTCCCCGGGGAGGGGGTACCCGGCTGCTGCAGCCTCAGGTGGGAGAGGTGCCACCCTCCCTCCTTCGGTCCCCAGCGCCTCATCTTTGTCCCCTGCAGCTTGCTTAAAACCACGTTTTTATGGCAAATTCACTGAGGTGGTGTAGGTTCTTGAGGCGGGGGAAAGTTTCTGCCCAAGACAGAATTGCTCAGGGCTCTCCCCGCACCTGCGGAGGTGGAAATAACCTTGCAGGAGAGACAGAATCTGCTTTGGCTGCTCCCACACAGGTTTGGTTTGTTTGGTTTGTTTTGGTTTTTTTTTAACTTTGAGCAAGTTCATTAATTTATTAATGAATTTATTATTTCGTAATTTAAACTTCTAAGCTCTCACCATTGGTTTTTTTTTCTCAAGGGAGGTTCAAATACTGTTGTTTTGAAACCGCTGGAGCGGGAAGGTTTGGAACTTTTCCAACCTGTTTCTCCTCCCCCAGAAACACTTAACAGAAGATTTGTCCAAACAAACCTCTTCCTATGAACCCTTTCCATTACAATGGGCAGGCATTTTCCAGACAAAACATTTCCACTGAAAAAATTTCCTCCTCCAAGCTGATGAGAACCCAGCAGGATTTTCCCACTGTCTCTCCATCCGTGGCTCTCCTTATCTGCGCCGCAGCCAGTGGATGGATAATGCCACAGGAAACACTGAAAACACTCATAGAATCATAGAATGGTTAGAGTTGGAAGGGACCTTAAAGATCATCAAGGTCCAAGCCCCCTGCCCTGGGCAGGGACACCTCCCACCAGACCAGGTGGCTCCAAGCCCCCTCCCGCCTGGTCTTGAACCCCTCCAGGGTTGTTCATCCACAACTTCTCTGGGCAACCTGGGCCAGGCTCTCACCACCCTGAGATGGTGAGATAAATATGTCAATATATATTTTTGATATTATCACAAACATGGGGTGCAGCTAAAGGACAGACATTGAAGACCTTCCAGACATGGTACCTGCATCCTTAGACCAGGGCATCCAGTGCATCCTTGGCCAAAGAAGAGGCCAGTGCAACCCGGAGCTGGTGAAGAAGGAAGGGAAAGCAGGGGGTGGTGAGGAGAAATGTTTGTTCACAAAACAAACTGCTCCCTTCTAGTAACATGAAACCCCGCAGATGACTCTGCAAATCTCACCCAAGTGGCCAGAGACAGTTTCCAGGAATTATGTCCCGTTTACAATAGGTGAGTCAACAGCAGGTGTCCTTGGAGGTGGCGGTGCTGGTAAACCAACACCAGGAACATTCCTGCTGGGAAAGCCAAGGCGTGGGCTTATGCCCGAAAAGGCTGGAAAAGGGAGACCCGCATCTTGTGTAGCACCAGCAAAAGGCACCACTGCCAAGCCTTGGCTAGAAGGTCTCGTTACTCCACTGCCCAGAGGAGCCCACTCAGTGTGACCCAACCACCACAACAAGGAGGAACCTCCCATTTGGTCTTTTTTGTAGACTTATGTGCTGCGGGGGGAGCTGGTTTTACCTTTCAGCTGAATCATCCCAGCAGAGCAGAAAGGAACAAAGTCCTCTCTGGCTGCAGCAGCATCTGAAGATAAAAAAAATTTCAAGGAGACTTTGCCCCTAATGCCAGTAGCTGATGAAACTTCCTACAAACCTGGTGAAACACCAGGGATGCAGCTAAATGGCACTGCCTGACGAGCAGTTGGGTTTCACAGGTTAGGAAGAACCTTCTTACCCCTTTCTGGTGAGAAACCACTGGCTTGGGACCCAGTTCCCTCAGATTGAGGGGTCCAGGACGCAGGGATGGGACAGGGACATCTTAGTGCAGGAGTAAAGCTAAAGCTTGGACCTCCCACCCCACGCAAAGAGGAGGCAGAGAAAGCTCATGTGGAGCTGTTTGTTGCAGTAATGGGGAAAAGGGGTCCCACGGAGGTGTGGGGCATGTCTGTCCACCCACCAGGACAACCCAGGCAAACCCACCACCACCACTTCTGGTCAAGGGAGGGGACCTGAGGTGGGTCTCCCCCACCTTTTCCACCATCACCAGGCACAATTGCAGCCCCTGCGTGGTCCTAAGGGCAGCACAGCTCTGGGACAGCAGATTCAATTACCTCCTTTTGGACGTTTGCTAGAAGTGATGCTGAACTTGCAAAAAATCTTGGAATCATACTGCAATTAATGCAATGAGCAATGAGGGAGAAGCACATCACAGCTCATGACGGACCAAATGGGGACACAGGACCACCGGGCTTTGTGTCTGCCACTAATCACAGCCACGTAACGCTCCTGTGCCTCGTCGTTCACAGATATGAAATAAGGACAATGAAATTACCTCTTCCATGAAGTGCTTTGAAACTTGGGAATAAAACCTGGCTGATACCACCTAAAATCTGGACTCAGACGAAGCTTTTCGGGCCAAGATGCTTCACCTGGTCTTCAGCTGCCACATCTCCAAGACTCAGCCTCCCCAGCACCAGTGGGCTGAAATGACTGCATCCAGGCAGGGATCTCCTTCAGGTGCCCTCCTCCCGGGGTTCAAGGCAGGAGACTTAAGAAAAGAAAGTGGAAAGAACAGGAATTATGAGAAACCCCCGTTCCACCAGTCCCTTGCACACCTGGATCATGAGGTGGGAGCTGGACTGATTCCAGCAGGTCACCTTCCTGCATGGTGGTTCCCAAACACCGCATTGCCTGGCTGCTACCAGCAATGCCCAAACAAACCTGGGGAATCTTGAAATTACTGGAAAGAGTAATAAATCTGAGAATAAACTTGGAAAAGGTAGTGAGGAGCCTCCGTGAACTTAGGGGAACCAAGACATGCCTGGTACAAACCCACAGCTGACCCCCCACGTTGGCTGTGCTGCTGCAGGGCATGGTGTGCTGTCCCACCCTGGGCTCTGACCCCCAGAGGTGCAGCATTCAAGCAAATACAGGAACTGACCTCCTACAGCAGCTGGAGCACACAACGTTTGGAAGAAAATCATCCCCATTAACGAGGACCACCTGCGAGGGTGGCCTGTACTACAGCAGGACCTCGGCTGGAAGCCTCATCAAGGTGTGAGAGCAGCAGGACCAAACTTACCCTGCAACGCAGGATGCTTCCTCTGTGCCTCAGTTTCCCCACCTGCAGAAAACAAAGCAGAGCTAACACCACCCCTCTCCTCAGTAAAGCGCTTTGAGACCTGCTGATGAGTAATATTAGACACTGGAACAGGTTGCCCAAGGAAGCTGTGGATCCCTGGAAGGGTTCAAAGCCAGGTTGGACAGGGCTTTGAGCAACCTGGTGTGGTAGGAGGTGTCCCTGCCCAGGGCAGGGGGTGGGACTGGATGGTCTTTAAGGTCCCTTCCAACACAAACCAATCTGTGATTCTATGAATATTATTTTTAAAAACCCTGTAGGGTTTTTTGCCCTGTAGGCAAAAAGCACACACTGGGATCCTGCTCCCATCAAGCCTGGATAGCTGGTCCCCCCATCTGTCATTTGAACTGGAGCGATTTCCCCTTCCAAACCCCCAGACTCCGGGTCAAACCCTAGGAGCAGCCTAGCCAGGAGAAGGGCAAGACCCACATCACCAGCACGATGGAGACCGGGAGCTCTACAACAAGCAGGTCACCGAGGAGACTGGAACCAGTAAGCAGGTGGGAGGGTGAGAGTGCAGCAGCAGGACGGAGCGGGTGTTTGCTCCCCAGACACCACGGAACAGTGGTGGTGCAGGCGGGAGAAAAGCCATCCTGCTTTGCTTCTCCAGGAGAAACCACTTTTGGTGGAGAAACCAGCCCACAGCAGGCAGGGTGGTGTGGCAGAGCCCATTCCGTGCCGGTGGTTTCCCCACATTGTTTGTCTCCTGGCTTGTTTTCTTACATTCAAATGGTTTTTAATTGGTTTCCGCTCAGATCCCCTTCCAGCGCAGCTCACCGGAGAGGAGCACAGAGCCTGATGCTCGGAGAGGATGCCCAGAGCTGGGCGCAGCCCTTGAGGAGGGGCAGAGGAAGGCAAAGATTCTTTTTAATTGCTGATGAGATCCGGGCTTAATTCCTGGCTCTCTAAACTTTCCGTAGCGCTTTGGCCGAGTCATTACAATTCAGAACCACGTGGCAGCGAGCTGCCACCCCCCCACACGTCATTTGGGAATTGGATGCTTAAGTACCTCTGTGAGTCTGGGACCTGATTTAGGCTGTCAGTTACCCAGCCTGCATAACAACGCTTTTCCTCTCTCTCTCCACCACAATTCCCACCTCACCTCTTCTGCTGTGTGACCCTCAAGGCAGAGGTACCATTTTTAGGTGCTTAAAAAAATAGGACCTAGGCTTTTGCAGAGCTCTCTCTGCTCTCCAGGTTTCATAGAATCATAGAATGGTTTGGGTTGGAAGTGACATTAAAGCCCCCCCAGTGCCACCCCCTGTCCTGGGCAGGGACACCTCCCACCACACCAGGTTGCTCCAAGTCCCCTCCAACCTGCCCTTGAACCCCTCCAGGGATGGGGCAGCCACAGCTTCTCTGGCCAACCTGGGCCAGGCTCTCACCACCCTCACACCAAAGTAGTTCTTCCCCCCATCTCATCTCCATCTCCCCTCTTTCAGGGTCAAACCCTTCCCCCTCCTCCTAGGGCTCCCCTCCCTGATCCAGAGTCCCTCCCCATCTCTCCTGGAGCCCCTTGAGGGACTGGAAGGGGCTCCAAGGTCTCCTTGGAGCCTTCTCTTCTCCAGGCTGAACCCCCCCAACTCTCTCAGCCCCCCCTCCCAGCAGAGGGGCTCCAGCACTCTGAGCACCTTCATGCCCTCCTCTGGCCCCACTCCAACACGTCCATGTCATTGTGATGTTGGTGGCCCCAGAGCTGGAGGCAGCACTGCAGGGGGGTCTCCCCAGAGCAGAGCAGAGGGGCAGGATCCCCCCCTTGCCATGTCCCAGATCGAGGACCTTGCACTTGACCTGGGTGAACTTCATGAGGTTCACATGGGCCCACCTCTCAAGCCTGTCCAGGTCCCTCTGGACGCCATCCCTTCCCTCCAGCGTGTTGACCGTGCCACACAGCTCAGTGTCTTATTACAGCATTCTTTTTCCATGCGAAAGTCCTAAGAATTGGGCGTTGTTGCACTCCGTTGCTTCAGCAGCTGTTGGGCTTCACCCAGGAAACAGCTGCTCTTGCATTGAGCCATCAGCGTATTTTTGTCTTTTTAACGGAAGTGCCAATATATGAACTGAAAAGTCTAATTTTAGGTGGCCAGATCTCTTTTCTGAAAGCTTTCATTTACGCAGCTGGTTGGTACAGGGAGGCTGTACAATGCCACACGGGTGGGCTCTGCAGCTCCCTGCCACCTGGGGACAGGCAGGACTTCACCACATCTACCCCTCAGAACTGCCAGGGGAGGAGAAGTCCAGGGTTACATGTCATTGGAGATAAATGGTCCCTCCTCCACCACCAGTTCTGAGTATCCAGAACCAGTCCCAGGACCTCCCCTGTGACTCCATCCCTCTGGGAATACAGACTGGATGGCACGAGATCTTCTTGAGCCTCCCCTAAACCCTGCTGAGGTGTCTCCAAGCCCCGACCCAGGTCTCTGCTACAGCAGTGCTGCTCTGCCGAGGCGCCAATGTAAAGCTTGGGGTTTTTAAATGTCAGTGCCTCTCCTTGGTCAAGAGCTGCAGAAACCACACTTTAAATGTCTGTGTTTGACAAAAATAATACCAAAGCAGAAATACCTTAAAAATTAATCTTTTTTTTTTTTTTTGGCTTACGTCATTCTCTTTTTGTGCTGAGGGGCGAGCAGGGTGAGCTGCTGGCTCTGGGAACATCTCAGCTGCCGTGAGAGAAGGCTCTATGGAAAGACCCCTCCGGTCTCAGTCCCACACTCACATCTAACCCCACAGAACTACTGCAAATAACAGAAATCTGAAATTCCCTTGCTCATTCTCTGGAAAATTTAACGGAAAAGGAGCTAGCGCTGAGTCAGAGCTGAAATGCACCTGCAGCTCCGCCGTGCTCCTCCGCAGCCCCATGGCTCTGGTGGGTAATCAGGAGTTTCCCGTTACAGCAGGAGCAAAGGGCCAGATTTCCCATCATAAATCCCTCGGCGAGCTCCCCGCCTCCACCTAGAACCGCACAATCCAGCCACAAATCACTTGTCCCCAAACAGGCCGCAAAGATGGTGGCAGCGCTTACGCTCCACGGCGCGTCTTTTCAGTGGCTTTGATGTTTATTGCAATTACAGCTGCGCTGGCTGCCTCCTGATTGTTATCGTGGGCTGTTTATACAGCCAGGGCGCTCCACGGAGGGCAGTGGGGCCGCGCTGGCAGCGGCACTGGCAGGAAACGGTCTCCAGCACCGTTTGCACGAGAGTCCCCCCCAAAGGGATGTCCGCAGGGAGCTGGGGACGCGTGGCCCTTCTTTGTTCCTACCCGTCCTGCTGCCCAGCCCCACGGCGCGACTGGGGTCTCCTCCTGCTTTGCCTGCATCCGTCCCCCCCCTCCGAGGGGATTCAGCCGGGATGCTAAGCACCTCCACCAAGCGCAAACACCCAATGCAGCAGGGCTTTTGATTATTTGGGTTGGCAGGGAAGGCATAACAAGCAGCAGCGGCCAGAAATCAGAGCCAGACCCGCTCCGCTTTGAAATAACACCCGGCTGTGTTTGGAGAAGCCAAGGCCATTTATTCCTGAGCAAAGTGTGAAAAGGGGATCTCCATCCCTTTGGCCTCTTCACAGCAAGACCGGTCACTTCTCCACAGCAAAGCTCAAACGTGGCAGAGCAGGGCGAGCATCTACTTGGCCAGGTGAACCCCAGGCTCTGGAAAAAAACCTGCTTATTCATCTTATTTACAATAACCCCAAGGTTTAATTTTGCAAACAGAGATCTCCTCATGAGGCAGTGCTCTGGTGTGACCTTCAGCGAAGGGCTGAGCTGTGGTGGAAGGAAGCGTTGGGTGCGACCCTCCTCCTCTTGCCCTAGTGCCAGGGATGCTGGAGATAGCCCCCTGGGTGGTCCCTTCAGAGATGGCACTACAGGACAATGTCACCTCCCTTGTCCCCAGCTCCCTGCCGTCCCTAGAGGCTCTGTTCAAGCTCTGATTGCTCCTCAGCTGTGCCAAAAATGCTGGAATAAACAGCCAACTTGGCACCTTTATTCCCCTTTTCCTTTGACAAAGTGTAGACAATGGCCCTTTTTTCAGCGATTCTTGATGTTTTCACATGCCGTGTACACTAAAAAGCACCTGTGATACTTTAAAAAAGATAACGCGTTACAAGCAGCTACTTCTCCCCACGGAGGAACAAGACAATGGCTCCTGTAAGGGAATTTTAGAGAAAGAGGAGCTGTTTGAGTTTGGCAGCTGCTAAGGGGATATTGGCCCCCCTGCTGAGCTCAGCACGTTCTTTTTTGTGCTGAATGTATACAGAGTACCTTAAGGCACCCGCAAAGCAAGGTCCAGAAATTGTGTTGTAAAGCTGTTTAAGGAGAGGAAGCCCAGTGACAAAGAGAAAACTTGGCAAACTCTCAGGATCAATGGAAACAGCCCGAGTCACCCCACATTGTCCATGGAATCAGCTGGGCCCCCAGGGCAGGCAGTGCCCCACAGGGCTGCAAAGCAGGGCATCCCCCTTCCTCACAAGAAGCCTCTCCACCTCTTTAGGAAGGGTAACCGTGTGCCCAAAAGAACTTTTTTTTTCCCATTATATTAGTTGATTTAGTAAGCGATGTTCCATCTGTCCATAATCCTGTCTGTGTTACGAGACTCAAGCTCATTTAACCTGCTCTTCAAAACCTGCAGAGAAGGATATCCTGTAATTCTCCCACACAGTTGCTCCCAGCACTTCACTGTCCTCCTGTTAAGGCAGTTTCCTATTGCCCACCCTCCCTTTTCCTTGCTGCAGTTAAAAGCCCTTGTTTTCTGGTCCTGTTCCCAATAGATTTAGAAAACAAATTAGTCCCTTCCTCTCTGTGTAATTAAAGATCTGGTCATGTCTCCACTTTCGTGGACTATGCAAGACAGTTTTGCCAGCCCGCTGCCCAGTAAGCCAGAAGAGAAAAGCATGGGAAAGATCTCAAAAGTCAGGTCTGATTTTCAAAGCCAAATCCTATCTGGAAAGAGACCATGTTTTATTGTGTATTCACTGTGATTTACACACTGTTTTGGTTCCTGTTTGGCTGCGATCATTGTCATAAAGCCTCAGACAAAAGAACAATTATGGCTCCAACACCATTACATGAGACAAAATGAGATCAATCAGGAGCTCGCTACACCCAGATGGTCCCGAGGGGTGAGCTCTGGGCCAAGCCCTGGTAACACACACACACTGGACACTAAGGATCTCAATCCAGATGCATACCACTGTCAGGACATTCATCCAACCTCTATCGGACACCTACAGGGCGGGTATCTACCATGAAGTTCATCACCTACGTGGCTTCTATGGCTCCTGGTAAGAACTGGGATGTTGCAGGCTGTGGCTCCTCCAGCCACAGCGGGAGTAAGGTAGAAATCTGAAGTCTGAAATAAGGTAGAGATCTCAAACAGGTCAGAGCAAGAGGGTTTTACAGGTGCCAGGTCTTCTTCATCGGAACAAGATGACCTTTAAGGTCCCTTCCAACCCAAACCATGCTATGATTCTTTGGTAAGAAAGAGAGCCAGGAGCCGAGCTCTCTTGCAGAGAGATGTAGAGCAGCGGGTGAGATGAATCTCATGTACAGGGAGGACAGATTTGGGCTGGAAAGGGGTGCACAAGCCCCACTCTGCTACATCTGGCACTGCTTGGCTGGGTGTCCCCTCCTGCCACCCCACCAGGCGCTGCACCTCATGGTTGACCGCTGCTGTAATGGGGCTACAGGCAGAGCGAGGCGGAAGGATTCAGCCCTCACTGCTGTACCTTTTTGCCCAAAAACTTTAGCTCTCCTGGGACTCTGGCTAGATGGATCACCGGTGGGATCAGGTCCAGCTGGTCTCTGTAACTGTAATATAGTTTCTTTCATGAATCTTAACCACAGGCAGCACCAGGATCACCAGCAATAACCATTTAAAAATACCAATTAGGATGTGCCTTTCAAAAATAGCAAAGTCACCTTTTCAAAGTTAAACGAGTTGGGTTTGATCTGAGCATTTAAAGTGCACTTACATATTCCAGTTCTTGTCCCCAAGCATGGGAACTGGACATTTCTTTTTCCCAGCTTAAGTAGCAGTATTTTTAGTTGACATCTCATCTAATCACAGGACTCCAGGAGCTGGGGCTCTAAAACAACCACCAGGGATCCTGAGAATAGGCAACATGGGGGATTGGTGCAGGGATGCTTAGTCATAAATCCACAACAAAACCCCCCAAAACCACCTTTCAGTTGAGAAACGAGGGACTATGTGCAACACTTAACAATCGTGGAAGAGCAGAGCCTTGCACGGACCTACAGGATGACCCACCACCACCAGGGAAGGCAGCTCCGAGGCAGTCCCCAGGCTGCAGCCCCCTCACTGTGTCCCTACTTACACGGCCACAAACCCTTAGCCAGCTTCCCAGGATACAAATCCATGGGACAAAGGATCAGAGCTAGGAGAAAGAAAGGAAAACAGTTCCATTGGCTCCTGGAAGCCTTTACAAACCTCATCCATGCACTCACCGAGGGAACAAAGTGTTTAGAGGCATGTTTTAACTCTTTACACAGCTCCAGAGTACAGGTCAAACAGCCTTTCTCTGCCCAGACCGAGCGGGGGGCAAACAGCTCACAGGGAGGAAATGACCCCCCTGATTTTTGTGGCCTTTCATTTTCCCTGTAACAGGAAGATGGATCCCTGAAGGCTTCAGCTCCATCTGCGGAGGAGGGCATTTATCCTGGCTCAATAAACTCCAGTACTAATTTACCCAGAACCTGACAGTTTTGCAGTGTTTGCTGCTAGTTCTTTGCTAATGCTTTTGGGTAAAACACATATTTCGAAGCCATTCTTACAGAAGGTGAGGAAAATCCAAACCAGACAACCAGTGAGAACACCAATGTGTTGGTGACAGTCACAGATTAGCACCACTAATGCTCTTATTCCTTCATTTCAGGTACTACAGTCTCCACAGACTCCTCCGTCCAGGCTGTAACAGGTACCTCCTGGGTTGTGATCTGCTCTGGATGTCTGTTTGGATGTGGGTGCACGTGCCCACATGGGGATGCAAGTGGAGAGTCCACAAATGGGAACCAGATTCAACACTCCCCTCAGCTGAAGCATCTTTTCCCAGGACCCTGCGTTGCCCACCTCTGCCTGCCCCATCTATCATCTTTCACCCCCAGATCTCCAGGGGCCATGAAGGGCATTGCACCCCAACGGATGACCATGCCATGGCTCCCCTTTTTGCCTGGAAGAGAGCAATTCCAGGAATCCTAGTGAAAGAAGGAGGATCCTGTCTCCTCTTTGCTCCCAATCTCCCCCAGCTGTTTCCTAGCAGTTTGCATGCCCTCATCCATGGATCCTCAGAGCCAAGGCCCCACTGCCCACAGATCCAACCCCACAGCCACACCAGTCACAAATTCCCTCCTTAGCATCCCTTGCCCCCATCACCCTTTCAGCTCTTACTGGTTATACTGGTCTCTTTCCAGCCCATCCTTCAATCCTCCCTGTGGGGATCCCACCAACAAGGAGCATGTGGAGATGTCACCTCCATGTCTCTGCTTGTGTTACAGGTCAATCCCAATCGACAACACACAGCCCTGAAGTGAAGAACCACACCTCAGGTAATGCTCATAGAACAGCATCATGGAATCATAGTCACATCATCATTTCACATCATCAAGTCCAACCATCAACCTAACATTTGACAAAAAACATCACTGAACCATCATGTGGAGACCTAAGAGTGCAGCTCAGGGGCATTCTGGCTTGTACCTGGTCTGACCTTCAGTCCAGCTGGGCCATCCAGCAATAAATGGGGCTGTGCAGCAGTGGGTTAGATGAGAACAGTGGTGGGGAAGAAGGAAATTCTGTGGCGTACGGGCCTCTGAACCAGCCAGCTCACCCCCGAGGGACCAAGGCACGTGTGAGAGCAAGAACAGGGAAAAAAAAATCACTAAATTGAATAGGGCAAACCCCTTGGGTGCACAGAAGATGTGACTGCCCAGAGCCCAGGAAAGGAGCCGGGCTGGGTGGTGTCCACATTGCCACATCCTCCTACCTGGCATCACTAGCAGCTCCCCATGCTCAGGCCACCAGGATTGCGCAGTATGTCCACGCACGGTGCCTCACACACCTCGGCTCCGGGTGTCCTGCAGAAGGAACAGCAGTGGAGTCATTGCTCTAACAGCTTCCCCACGTTACAGTTCAATACTGCTCCCTCGACAAGCCTGACCCTCCTATTATTTTTTTTTTTAAATTAAAAACTCCCAGTGCTTTGCACACCCTCAGCACTTCCCATACAACGTGTTCCCCATTTCTCTGGGAGGAAAAGTGGAAACAAGAAGAGGCTTGTCTTAAATCTTACGTGTCAGCAGAGGGACGAACACTGCCTTAGCTCCAATTCAGTTATTCATGTTGGGGATTTCACTTTCTTATTTACCTTCATGGGAACAGCAGTCACTCACAAGGTCAGAAAAATATTTAAAAGTAGTAAGAACCTCTGAGGAGTTCTCTCTTTTTTTTCTGCTTCCCCCCTCTGCTGAAACCAGCTTCAGGACGTCACCAGGTGTAGGTGGTCCCACAGAAGCCCCAGAAGGGCTTGGGAGAAAGTTATATGTTTCAGTCTGAAAAATACAAATACAAAAATACAAAACCAAATACAAAAGAAGGGATCTCTCCAACTCCAGATCCACATCTGTTGGTCCACTTGGATCTCTGGAGACAAATTTCTTCCTGCTGTGTTTGGGGAAAAAGAGATCTCTCTAAGCACAGCTACTCCTCCAAAGGGACCCCAAAAATATAAAGGAAAAAGATCTCCAAAAGATCTCAGATTCTGCTTCCATGCCTTGCAGAAAAAGAAAACTTATTCCTAAATTCAAATATTTTGGTGAAGCATTTGGATAAAAGGGGGTGGGGTGGGAACAACACCTTAAAATAATTTTCACTCTTTTCTCATTTTTATTGGAAACCCAAGAGAAGTCTAGACAAGGAACTTGCCTATAAATTCCAAAGTGGTGATGCACTCTTCTTTGCAGACATCTTGTTGAAAGCTTTTTTCCCCACTTCTTTCTCTGGATCATGTTCTTGCCGTGCAGCTTTGAGTAGCGGGTGGAGGAAGGCGACAGAGCCTCCAGACAACTGCAAGAACTGAATTATTTGTGCTAAGAGACCCTCAGTGAAATGAAACATAAAAGTTAGCGTTTCAGATAACAAGCAAACAAACACTCGGGTGCCAGGCAGCTCAGGCCAGTGACAGTGTCCAGTGATAAAAATGTCTTCATTTTCAAAGCAGGAAAAAAGTGGTGGCAAAAAGCAGACGTTCTCCACGTGCCTCCTGAGCTCTGCAATGTCAGCACCCCCGTACACTAAGAAAACAAAACCCAGTGCTGAAGCGCAAGAGCTCCCTGACTCTGAGCAGCACGAAGGCGATTTCCTTCTCTACTCATGCAGATTATCCATAACTCCTTTCCCAAGGAGTGTGAGGACTCTCTGCAGTAGCCATGCCCCTCTCCATGCTGTTTCCGAGCAGAGCTCTTTGACGTAACGCTACCCTTCCTCTACAGAGCCTTCAGTAAAATCGATGACACCAGCTGACCTGAATCTCACCTCCGTGGGTCAGACGACGACAGCCAAATCCTCTTCGCTCGCTACAACGCTACTGGCGTTGATCATGCAAGGTAGGTATGGAAAACCATGGAAAACTCAAATTTTTGCTCAGGCAAGACCTGTTTATGCACCCCTCCTTAAGACTGGGCTAGCCCATGCCACGCTACTTATCTAGTAGAAGCCTTCTTTGAGGCTTTGCCAAAAGAGCAGCCCATTCCAGCTCCTCCAAGACACATGGCTGGCTGGACACAACCATGGCCTGGTTGTGGCAATCAGATCATGCTCCACCAAGTAATCTTTTGTGTAGGACCTACAGGCACGCAGCCCTCCCCAGCTGACATCTCCCAAGCTGACCTCTTGTGGACACCATGGAAACCCAACAGCTCTCCATAACACAATCAGTAGCAGCTTCAAGCGTTAATCCTCCTTTCCTATGTTTTTCTTTATCTAGATGAGAAATCTAGTGACAGCAGAAGCACAGCAGCTTCACCACCTCAAGGTACTTTGTCCTTTTACAAAGTAACAAAAAGTTTAGATAATTTCATGGCAATTACCTTACTTGGTTCACATGGTGCAGGTTGTCTAAGCACTAGTCTTTGTCCTGGAGTTGAGCCATGAGTCACACCCAAAATCATGTCTGGTATCCTTATAAGACCAAATTAATATCCTCTTCCTGGGAGGACCTTGAATGGTTGAAAGACTGATGGATGTATAGGAAAATGGAGCCCTTGAAAATCCTTTAAAAAAAAAAAAATATCATTTTGCTTTTGACAGTTTGCTAAGCCCATAGAATCATCGAATCACAGAATGGTTTGAGTTGGAAGGGACCTTAAAGACCATCCAGTTCCACCCAGGGACACCTCCCACCATACCATGTTGCTCTAAGCCCCGTCCAACCTGGCCTTGAACCCCTCCAGGGAAGGGGCAGACACAAGCCCAGCCTGTAAGACAAATTAGAGAATTCAGTAAGAGTTTTCTCAGAACAAGGGCAGAATCCAAGCGAGCGGGAAGACTGAAATCTGACAACCGTCTGGTTCCCTGTTAAAGATTCAGCCTCAAAAATCTGCAACAGTCAAGATGGAAACTCTGAGGCTCTGGCTCTCCCAATACCTCTCAGATCTTCTCTAAGGCAGGCAAGGTGAAACGCCTGTGGTCAGCTCTGCCTGCACAGATGTCCAACCAGCACGCCTGTGCCCAGCCAAGCCAAGAGCCCTCTGCATCGGAGCAGATTGCTATTAATTATCACCCTGCTTTATAGCTGAAAAAGCTCCATATATCTTCAGCTATAGAAATGTTGCGGAGGCTTCCAAAAGCGAAGTCTCCTGTTGTGTGAGACCCAACGTTGCCCAGGGATGGGGTATCCGTGCCAGGCCTCAGCCAACCACAGCCTCTGCCCGCCACCCATGGCTAGAAGGACAATTTCAGAATGAAACAAAAAGGTTTTGATGACTGCTGAAAAAAATCGCACAGCAGCAGTCCCCGCCTCTCAGGACTGTCCTGCTCCGTGTGGTGACCCGTTTCCGAACCAGACAGATTTCTTATTTCATACCATTTCCCCTTCTTCTTCTGACTTCTGGCAAAATTACATTCTGAAATGGTGATGTTTTCTGCAAGACAGGAACCCCAGTCTCAGCTGTGCACCCTGTGCTCCAACAGCCAGGACCTGTTTCCCACCTCTCCAGGCAACACACACTTTTGGCCAATGCTCCTATTGGGAAGGTGGGGATGGGAAAGGAGGAAAGAAGATCCTACTCGACCTACAGATGATCTTCTGAAGCTCTAAAGTATCATTTTTAGCCTCCTGGCAGGGTTTGTAGCTCTTCATTAAGGTCAAAGCAGATAATCTGGCCGTTCAACACACACCCAGGAGGCAACAAAGGGTTTTTTTTCCTCTGCACAAGTGAAACACACAGGCTAGCTTTAAATTTAAAGCTAAATTTGCTTGCCCAGGCATTGGAAGCAGCTGTCACAAACCAAACAGCTCCATTTAAGCCAGTCCATCCCACTGAGAACTGGAGCCCTTGCTCGAACAAGCCTCTAGGCTGCCACAGCCAGATCACATACGGTGTACAAGTCAGCCCAACTCAAACCAGCGCAGTTCCTTCTAGATGACCCAGGACAGCACATCCACTAATTCCAAGGACAAGCCAAACAGTCAGTCCACACCCAGAATCTGCAGAATTTCTTCCCCTAAGCAGATTTTTTTTTTTAAAGTCTCAACGTTTAACTGCAATAGCAAATCTATAACCCTCCTAGTTCACTTCTCCGGTATTCAATTGCCTTATCTGCCCAAAAACTGCATCCGGGACTGCAGAACCTAAAGACTTTATATAAGGATATTTGAATTTTGGTTCCCTCAGTTTCTATTTGGACATGGAAAATAGTATTAAAGTATGTTTGGCGGAAAGGTTTTAGCCTGAGTATGAATTCCATGTTTTCCCAGCTAACACCAGCATCACCATGACTCCATTCTCCTCTCCAGCATGCCCATTAATCCTTTTGGTTATCAGATGATACTCAAGGACAAGGCTCACATTCTGCTTTTCTCCGTGCAGGTCAAGAGCCCAAGACAAGCGAGAGTGCCACGACATCCACAACTCAAGGTGCTTCCTCCTTCCTCTCACAGAGAGGTAATTACCACTAGGTATTTCATAGCCCTTTTCACAGCCAACAGCAAGGCCATCACACTGCTGTCTTCAAGGCGGCATTGGGAAGGGCTAACAAGTACCCGTGGGATGCTGGCCACGCTACCTAGCCCTTGAAAAGCCTGTAAAGCCCCACAGAAGCAGCACTGGGAACGGTGGCTGCGAGTCACAGCGGGGAAGGTGCCACTGTGGCAGAAGGCTGTGGGAGACAGGACAAGCTCAACCCCCCTCCTCAAACACACTGCCAGATCAGTCCTTCACCTGCCACGCTCAGCTTCCTCACTGGGGCCCCCGCAGAAATCCCTGCGGATGTTCGATAAAAAGGGTCACACCACGGCAGTCTGAGTCCCCACACAGGTCTTGAACACTCTGCTGTTAACGTTGGTGGGGCTGGCAAGCGCATGTTTGGTCCTCTAGCATTGCTAGGAATCCTCTCCCCCACCTTGGAAGAAAGACTTTTATATAAAACTACCTCTTTTTTCCCTCTTGCAGGCACCTCAAAACCCGTCACACCAACACCGGAGTCCTCTGGCTACTTGCCTGAGCCCACTCCGACGGATGACAAGTCACCGCTGACGGTGGTAGCTTTTGGTAAGGTCTTGTGCAACCTGGGGAGAGGAAGGGGGGTCTGGTTCGGACACCCAGCTTCAAAGATGCTTCCCTGGAGATGGCTCCACAGTTTTCTCCTTCAGTGTGCCTGCTCCTGGAGTTTTCAGAGTGCAAGGGAAAACCCTAGAGAAAAAGACTTGCCACCAACAGGCAATAAAGCACCTAATAAATACTCCCAGCCGTGCCCAGTATACAAGGGACAGACAGTTTGGAAATCCACCACGGCTACACCTGAGCTTGGGATCTTGCTCCCAGCACCAGTGTTTGCCCCAGCTCCACATTAGGACCAGACCTGGGCACAAACGATCCCACACCATGCTTTTGTTTTCTGAATGGTGTCTAGAATAAACCTGGAAGATTAGACGGGGGTGTTTTTTTCCCTGTAAACCTGTTGGGACTTCATTCCCACCCTGCCCTTGAGCAGTTCACCTGCTTGGCAGCAAGCAGCCAAGTCCTCCGCATCCGTCAGACTGCAGGAGGATGGAGCAAGAGATGCCATACCTTAACCTGGCACTAGATTTGAAGATAGGCACGGGGCAGATTTGAGACACACTCTGCCTTGGGCTATACTGTCCCCCCAAATGAACAAAAAAAAAAAACCCAATTTGCTCATTTCTATCACTGTAGGAAAAAAAGTGTTATTTCAGAAGCATTTTTAAAAGTCAAGTGTTAACTTCATGAGAGCCATTTGCTTATATCCTCCGAGGGAAGGCACAAGAAGCCCTGAAGCAGTCCTAACGGGACAAGACTCCCATGCAACGAATAGTTTGATTTATTGAGGCCAGATGTCAGAACCAAATCTGTGCTTGGTCACTGGTTTATGCCACTGGTTTATGAGACAGACATCATCACTCACAGTCTTAAGCTTGTCTCTCCCCTTTATATTACCTATTTATCTGAGTTTATACACCTTTAGGATAAGATTTACCGCCTGTAGGAGGGACGTACTGACGGCAATCAATCCCCGGGGTAATCAGCTGATTTCTGCCCTCCTAGCACTGCCTTGCCAATTAAGTATTTATTCATCAGGTGGCCTTTGAGGCTAAAACACAACAGGATAAAGCCATTCACTCTGGTGTCTTCTTATTTCTCTGCCTATTACGTACCATGCTCATTTTAATGAAAATATTGATTTCCTCCCCAAGTTTTGGTGGCAGTCAAAGTCTCTCCGCCACCCCAGAAGCTGAGGACAGGTACAATGTTGTATCAATCACAGACAGTTCTTTCCTCCATCCCCAGGTGTCATCAGCTTCATAGTTATCCTGATAGTGGTTGTGATCATCCTAGTCAGCGTGGTCAGCCTGAGGTTCAAGTGTAACCGCTCAAAGGACTCAGAAGGTATTTTCCTGGGGCGATCTGTCTTTCCCCAACCACAAAAACCATCAGTTTCCATGTGGATTTAGCAATTCCTAAAAGATGCTTTTAAAGAGCTTACACGGTGGGGAGGTTTTGAAGTCAAATTGGAACTGCTGGAGGAAGCGTGACCACCTCTTTAGAGCCCCAGCCCAAACCCATCCACACAAGGAAACACTCTCGAGTGTGCCGCAGTTAACCGTACAGGTTTCCAGAGGTGGGCAGCACTTCCAGCAAAAGCCATGGAGTTTGACACTCCTCCAGGAATTCCATTTCCCACCAAGCAGTGCCCACTAGAGGGCAAGGCTGCTCTACAGCAAGCCGGGAGCTGCCAAAAGGCCGAAGGATGTTAGTGACTAAAGAGGCAGCCAAGCATTCAGTCCTGCCTCTCTGACACATTAATTGAAGGATTTTCTCTAATAATCTCTCGAGTATCCCCCGTGGTGTCTCTAATCTCATTTGGGTTTCATTTATAACTCTGTAAAACGTAATTCTGACTTATTTTATTGCTTGGCTGTGACGTTTTCTCACCTGTGCATCACCAATTGCCTTTCTCCCTCCAGACAAACAGAAACCAGGGACCTCCATGGTATCAGAGAGGTAAGGCTGCTCACGCCATTCACATCCGATTGAAAGGGCCTATTTTATACCAGAAGTAAATTTAGCAAGGAAAAGAGGCTGCCTTTGTTATTTCGGGTGGAAGGAAGCATTTCCAGACATCTTTGAGACAGGCAAAAACCCAAAATGAGCACTGATAGCACCTCATCCTCAGCCTGATGGAGACAAAGTTTGAAGTTCGATATTTAGGGGCCTCATTTCAAAGCTGCACTGATATCCGTGAAGACTCACCACCCTCCAAAAGCAGTCTGCTTGTTTTCCTTTGCCTAGATACAGACTTTAGGTCTAAATCTGGTTTCTGGATCTCAAAGCAGCCTCAGTGAGATGAGATCAGGTGCCTAAAAATATCTTCCATAATGCCTATTACTGTTACCTAGCAAAAGCGGGATAAGGGGGTCCCAGTCCAGAGGCCTTTGGAGGAGAAGCACCTTTGGTGGATGGTCCATCTGAACCCCACAGTCCATCACTGCTACCCAATAAGAGAGGCTGCAGGTGGGAAAGCAGCAGGAAATAAGAGCAGGAAGGGACCAAAACATGTTCCTCCTACTTTTCCATCTGATGGTTTTCTACCAAAGCAATAAAGTCTGCTTTGGAAAGAAGCAAGGGACCCAGGGAGCAAAGTCCCTAAGCATTTAGGTGCCAAAGTTGCACCAACAGGAATGGTTCACAAATACCCTTAACGATCATGCTCTGAGTGATCTGAGACACTGAGGCAGGACACAGCAGAGCAGAGGCCTGTGCCCCCCCGGGGAACCCTAATCCCCAAAGCCATCCAGTCTCCATTGGCACTAAACGAATATCCCAGCCCTCAGGGTAGGGAGAAAGGGGAATTCCACCTTCCTAACACTCCTAACTCTTGCTCGTTAGAGAGACAGTAGCAATCCTTGAGCAGGGAACCAGATCCAAACTGTTCCTCGATTCTGCCTACAATAGTGACACAGGTGACAACGGTGCTTTCCGTTGGGCATCCGAATTTGGATGCGCTGCTCGTTTCCCCAGAGACCTCTGAGCCTGTGTTCAGACAGGGGATGGGGACTTTGGCGCTGAGGATGGGCCTGAACCGGGCCAGCAGCTCAGCCCTGCTCCCGTGTCCCCACCGGCCGCAGCCCTGCCTGTTCGCCCCCAGTTGTGTGCAAAGAAACTCCCTCCTCCTCTCTTCCAGAGTACTTAATACAGCCTTCTCTTCCTGACAGCTGCTCGGCAGGCACAAGCCAGAAGGATAACAGCATCACTCTCATCTCCATGAAGAACATCAACATGAACAACAGCATGAGTTATCCACCATCAGAAAAGGTTTCCCTTTTAAGCCTCGCCGTTTAGAGAGTTAGCTGGGGATTACTTATCTTGCTGGATGCCTTCGAGTTATTTCTTTGCTCTCTCACTCCTTCAGAAAGATAATAAAAAACAGCTGCCATCAAAGTCCTAAAGGGCCAAACAGGTTCCAGGTGAAAAGTTTGGATGCCCATCTCAGGTTTATCCAAGCTGCCTGAGCTCCAGGCATCACGTATACCTCACATAAATAGGTGCCATCACCCAGGGCCAGCTATTGGACCTGGAGTGGTTTGTGGCTAAATGAAGAGGTAAATAAGCCAGCCTGCGTGAAGACACCCTCTAGTCCAAGCTTACCGCAGGTGGCACTGGAGCACTTTCCCATCAGTACTCTCAGATCCATCCACACGAGTAATTCACACCATTTTAAGCTGTTTTAAAGCTAAACTGGCATGGGACTGGGTTGGAGGAAACACCATCACTTAGCTTATTTTGCCAGCCCAAACAGGCTGCTGATGCACCGTGTTTTGTTCCTTTTACAGGTGCTATGAAGCCAAGGACCCAGAGCTTGAAGCTGACTCCTGACAACCAGCAGTGACTATCTAGGTTCTCTTTTTTTTTTTTTTTTTTTTTACCTTGGGGAAAGAGCAAGGATGGACTTTATATATAAATTATTATGTCCTTTCTGATCACTACACTTACAGTAGCATCCCACATAGCTTCCTCGCCTGGGGTTTAAGGGCTTTCTCCAGTTGCAGCCTGCCATGCTCAATGGTTGATATCTAACTCTATTTTTTATATGCCTTCGAAGCCTCAGATCATTCCAGCAGCAAGAAGCACCAAGGAACCATCTACTTTGCTAATAAACTGCTGCCTTGGATTAATGGCCTTTATAGTCCATGCGAGCCAGTAACAGGGTTGTTAATCAGTACAGCCCCACATTGAGTCAATCCCAAGCAGTAGAAAGGCACAACCTGAAACTGAAGGTCTAATGGGACATAAATGGCCAAGTCCTAGGTCAAACCCTTATCCTTGGTGCCCCCATTGTCCCCGCAGCGGTGGGGATGATCACATACACCTACCTCACAGGGTTGTTGTGAGGCTACGTTAATCAATGCCTGTAAAGCATTTGGAGAGCCATGAATTAAAGGTGCTGCTGAAATGCAAACTGCGGTCTTAAATAACTTATCATTAATAACTGAGCTTCAGGCAGGCAGCTCGCTATCTCCCCACGGGTCCAACAAGCTCAAAGACAACTCATCTTAAGTGTAAAGAACAAGGTCTCTGCACAGAGTTTTATCTGGGTGCAAAAAGGAGTGGCCCGAAGCAAAATGCTGAGCTACTTCAGCTCCTGAGGTTTGGTAGTCCGAGTTTGCTGGGAGAGCTTCCACCTTCTGTACCACCACTCTCCCAGAGCTTCCCCATAGACCAGAAAAGCAGACGCCCCTTCCAGTTCAGCCAGAGCACCAGGAGCCACCAGTGCACTCCATTAGACCCCACAGTGCAAGAGCTCACGTTTGGAGCCAGTTGGATCACAACCTGAGCCGGCTCAGACCCAGCTGCCAGTCACTTTCACCACCAACAGCAAAACAGAACCTTATACGCTGAGCGATGGAAGAAGGGAAGGCTCCGGGGAGACCTTAAAGCCCCTTCCAGTACCTAAAGAGGGTCTATAGGAGAGATGGGGAGGGACTCTTCGTGAGGGAGTGTAATGATAAGATGAGGGGAGTGGTTTCAAACTGGAAAGGAGGAGATTCAGATGAAATCTCGGGATGAAATTCTTTGGGGTGAGGGTGGTGAGAGCCTGGCCCAGGTTGGCCAGAGAAGCTGTGGCTGCCCCATCCCTGGAGGGGTTCAAGGGCAGGTTGGAGGGGGCTTGGAGCAACCTGGGCTGGTGGGAGGTGTCCCTGCCCAGGGCAGGGGGTGGCACTGGATGGGCTTTAAGGTCCCTTCCAACCCAAACCATTCTATGATGGAGATACAGTACTTACCATCGAGGCTGAGCAATATCTAAAGGGCAGATGGCAAGAGCATGGGGCCAGGCTCTTCTCAGTGATGCCCAGTGACAGGACAAGGGGCAATGGGCACAAGTTGGAACATGGGAAATTCCATCTCACCATGAGGAAAAATTTCTTTCCTGTGAGGGTGGCAGAGCCCTGGAACAGGCTGCCCAGAGAGAGTGTGGAGTCTCCTTCTCTGGAGACATTCAAACCCGCCTGGATGCATTCCTGTCCGACTTGCTCTGGGTGACCCTGCTTTCACAGAATCACAGAATCTTCTAGGTTGGAAGGGACCTTAAAGATCCAACCGTCAACCTAACTGACAAAAATAGACACCCGCACAACAAACAAGAAGCATCACCATCACTAAACCATACCTCCCAGCACTACATCAACCTGTCTTTTGAACACCTCCAGGGATGGTGCCTCCACCACCTCCCTGGGCAGAAGATGATCTTGACTAGAAGATGATTTCAACTAGATTTCGACAGAAGATGATTTCGACTAGATGATCTCCAGAGGTGCCTTCCAGCCCCTGCAATACCCAGCCTCCACGTGACTGTAAGAGAAACGATGCACTGTTGGGTATTTCTGGAGGTCTCAGCTCCCTTACTCAGCAGCGTAACATACTAAAGCACTAAATCTGCAACTAGCTTGACCTCTGCACATCTTCACCATGACTCCTGCTGGCAAGCTTCACCACAGACCTCCAGAGCACCTCGTCTACCCAGCAGCAGGATACCAAAACACCCCCTTCTCCTAACATGAGCATCCACATCCGTCAAACCTGAAGGCAAACTGCGAAGTTAAGGAAAAAAAGATCTAGCTGAACACTCAAAATAGGTGTCACCACACACGTTCCCCTGCACCGTCTGATGAAACATAATAATTTACCTTGATTTGATTTTATAGGATGGGTAAGAGATGTCTACTGGAACATGCAGTGCTAGAGGTAGCTGCGCTTTGCAGCTGGCAATTAAGTGTTCAGCAAAATAAATGCAACGCTTGCACAACTCCTGCTAAGATCCAACCCGCTTTCTGTCTTTCACGTACACACCAGGTCGTTTGATGAGGTATTTTTTAAAGAAATCAAGCCCTTCTGGTAAAATTGCTGAAAAGTAAAATGACATCACTCCACTCGCCCAGCCTCCAACCGACCAGTGAGTTTCCATAAGATCCCAGGCGATTCCTAGGTAGGTGGATCCAGACTGCTCCAGATCTCTGAGACTGTGACTCAGTGAACGGAGCCTCACAAGCAGGTTTTTAGCCCCAGGAAGACACGGCAAAGGCACAGGTAAGCACCTGCAGTATCAGACACTTCAGTAATTGCCAAGCTTTAACTAACCTCCCCTCCACAATGACCTTTGAAAGATAGCCCCATGCTTAATTTTCCTTCCTTTGGGCTCATTCTTCCCACGGACTCTTGAGGGTCTTGACAAATAACCCAGCCAGCTCCACTCTAAAACCGATCCGCATCCAAAAGCAAAATTCCAACTTTGACCTTGTTCAAAAGAAAGAATGAATAAAAAATGAAAAACAGAAGTGATGTAACCCTTAATTTCCAGTCGCTGCTGCTCACATGAAAGGAGAGGTCTTTTCCAAGCTGCTGTGCTCCTACAAAGCATGCTGGTGGAAGACACCAACTCCCTTACTCCATGCCCACAGCTCATTAGCGCAGCTTTAATTGTCACATGCGATGAGGGGAAGCAATGCGTGAAAGGAGCTGCAGGACAAGACCTTCAGGGTTTTCCAACCGAAGCCTGGTCAGAAGGTGTGGAGCTGGCATTTCTCCAGGTTCCTCCCAGTCTCAACACAATGACCCAAGACCATCTCCTGCCAGGTGGCAGGTGGCCCTGCAAACCCAGCAGCACTGCCAGGAAGGAGCCCAGAGTGTGATGTCATAGAATCACGGAACGGTGATTCCAGTTCCATGGAAACGGATCACCTAGTGCCACCCCCTGCCCTGGGCAGGGACACCTCCCAAGGTTGGACAGCCCCGTCCAACCTTGGCCTTGAACCCCTCCAGGGATGGGGCAGCCACAGCTTCTCTGGCCAACCTGGGCCAGGCTCTCACCACCCTCACACCAAACAAGTTCCTCCTAATATCTCACCTACATCTCCCGTCTTTCAGTTTAAAACCATTCCTTGATCCAGAGTCCCTCCCCATCTCTCCTGGAGCCCCTTGAGGGACTGGAAGGGGCTCGAAGGTCTCCCCAGAGCCTTCTCTTCTCCAGGCTGAACCCCCCCAACTCTCTCAGCCTGTCCTCGCAGCAGAGGGGCTCCAGCCCTCCCAGCATCTCCGTGGCCTCCTCTGGCCCCGCTCCAACAGCTCCATGTCCTTCTGATGCTGGTGGTCCCCTCAGACGGGCAGCTCCTTGAGGGGAGCGGGTGACGTCACCCCCCTTCACTATGGCGTCACGAGCGCGGTGCCCGCTGGGTACTGTAGTCCTCGCCCGGGGACTCCCGTACCCAGAAGCCCCCGCGCGGCGCGACATGGCGGGGCCGGCGATGCGGGGCGGCGGGCGGTGAGGGGGCGAGCGGGCTGCCCCGGGGGCCGCCGCCACCACCATGACCTACACGGCGGAGCAGCTGGACGGCGTGAGGCGGTCAGAGGGGTGACGGGGGGCTCCGGCGGGCCGGGGGAGTCAGCGGGGGCTGGGGAAGAGGGGGGCTGAGAGAGCAGCGGGGGGCCATTGAGCTCCTGAGGGAGCAGGAGGAGCTCCTGAGGGAGCAAGAAGGCCCCATGGAGCACCTGAGGGAGCAGCGAGGGCGGGTGACAGGCGACAAGGGGGACATTGAGTCTCCACGGGGGTGTCTGTGGGGGATAGGCCATTGAAGATAACCCTGTTTTGCCCTCCCAGAATAAAGAGGTGTCGGAACTACTATGAGATTCTGGGGGTGGAGAGGGACGCCGGCGAGGAGGAGCTGAAGAAAGCCTACCGCAAGCTGGCCCTGAAATTTCACCCTGACAAGAACCGTGCTCCTGGGGCGACGGAGGCGTTTAAAGGTGAGAGGAAAGGGGGCAGGCCCGCATTCCAGCAAGATTAAAACAGGGACAGACTGCCTCAGGCTTCCAGTTCTGCACCTTATATAAATAAAGGCATCATACAGGCATGTATAGCTTGTCGTTTCTATAAACAGGTGTGTGCCTGTCCACAAAATCCCGCGTACACTCGGCGAGATTTGCCTTTTAATCTCCAGAATACAGATTTCCATTAGAAAGAAAGGGGAGCATATCCCAGATCTCATTCCTAGGTACTGCTAAAGGTTCTGAACAATGCGTAGAAATGATACTGGCCATGCAGGAGAGTGTGGTGTTGTGTAACCAGTAACTGCTCTGTGTCATAAATAAAATTACCTATATATATATGCAAGCACATGATATTTGAGTCTGATATTCTGTGTCTGGACTTTTCAGTAATGCAATTACAATTTAAACCTGTATCAACAATGTTAACATCTGAACTCTTACATCTTCTTGCCTTTTCCATGCTGTGTTTGCAGCTGGCTGCAACAGCACTGTAAGGCAGCGCGAGGAAAGTAAGGTACTCATTCATAGTCTACTAGTATAAGGAGGTTTTGAAGGGCTTTGCTTTATTTATTTTTGTGTTAGGGTTGTATTTCTTTATGAACTTGTTTACAGCCATGATCTGGCAAAGATCAAAGAAGAAAATGAACCAAACAAACACTTCTGGGTGGTTTGACATAAAGTGTGAAATAGATATGCTGTACAGCTTCCAAAGCATCTCTGCCGACAGAAAAGCTTGGATTCTCATTCTGCATCTTAATCAGTCTCTGTAGTTATTAACTTCATATTAACTGTATACAGAGCTGTATTTCTATATCAGTGCTTAGTTTGATCTGATAAAATGTTGCAGTCTCACTCAATCTCTTGACTGAAGTTATTTCTCCCACCTCATTTTTACAAATATTTGGGCTCTCTGTATATACTTCAACACATTTGTCGTTCTCCTGGTGTCAGTGACAGCAGGAAATAGGTTCCATCACGGGTAATGCCAGTGTTGTAACACTTACTTTACAAAGGCAGTTCTTTCAAAAGTAACTCATTCTTTGGTCAAGCACAGATTTTTTTATGCCTATTTCAGGCTTTTTTTGCTTATCAAAGTGTGAGATCTGGAAATATTGCATGATGTGCCTGTGTAATGCTTCTTTTAATTCACTCTCCAGCAATAGGCAATGCTTTTGCAGTTCTCAGCAACCCTGAAAAACGATTGCGATACGATGAATTCGGAAGCGACCAAGAGCATGTCAGCACTGGCCAGGCCAGGCACTATAATTACTACACAGAATTTGAAGCGGACATTACACCAGAAGAAATATTCAATGTCTTTTTTGGCGGGCACTTTCCTACAGGTCAGTATCCCACCCTCTCTTGAAAATTTCTGACGGTACTTGTCAGGGGTGGGAACGTTTTAGTCTGGCAAGGGGTTAGGCTGTTTGATTCTTGGGTAGGCGATGTTTAATACCGACTGTAGCTGAAGACCCTTCTTTTTGGGTTTGCTTTTATTCTCTCTGTTGTCTGAAGCCAGCAATGGTATGGGAGGTAAAACAAGCTGTGAACAGGAAGGGATCAGGGGCATCTTTGCTGCTGATGGTGTACTATGTTCAGTTTTGGGCCCCTCACTACAGGAAAGACATTGAGGGGCTGGAGCAGGTCCAGAGAAGGGCAAAGGAGCTGGTAAGGGGTCTGGAGCACAAGTCTTGTGAGGAGAGGCTGAGGGAGCTGGGGGTGTTCAGCCTGGAGAAAAGGAGGCTGAGAGGAGACCATCTCGCTCTTTCCAACTCCCTGAAATGAGGGTGTAGCCAGGGGGGGTTGCTCACTTCTCCCAAGTCCCAGGCGATGGGACAAGAGGAAATGGCCTCAAGTTGGGCCAGCGGAGGTTCAGGTAGGATATCAGGAAAAATTTCTGGACTGAAAAGATTGTCAGTCATTGGAAGGGGCTGCCCAGGGCAGTGGTGGAGTCCTCATCCCTGGAGGTATTTAAAAGCTGGGCAGACGTGGTGCTGAGGGACATGGGTTAATGGTGGTTTTTGTCAGCATTGGGTTGATGGTTGGACTCAATGATCTGAGAGGTCTTTCCTGGACAATTCTATGATTCTATCTCCCTGCGTCCCAGTGCAGCATTGGTAGCAGCTCCTGGCGTTGTGGTCTCAGTGCCCCTATAACTAGGAACACATGGGAGTTCATGTGGCTCGCAGCAACTTGCATACTATACAGAAATTAAAACTTCTTAGCTTAGAAGGCGATGCCTGCCAGGAGAGGCTGGCTGTTACTGGATAGGCAGTATCCAGTAGCGACAGCAGATCCCTACCTGTGGCAACTCCGTGTGTGTCTCAGTCTAGCCTTGGCTTTTGTATTCTTGGTAAGATCCTGCAAGGTCAATGAAATACATGTTTGGATTAAAAGTAAATCTGAAAGATATGGTGAGCTCAAGGGTCTTCCTGGCAGTATCTAACCAGTTGTTTTAGTGCACTCATAAATTTTTTCACCTCCAAGGCATGGTATAAAGCAACATATGCACCAATTACTGCAGCAGAAACCACAGGTACAGGTAATTACTTACAGGCTCCACATAACCTTAGTCTGTGTGGTAGCATCTTGCAGCTCAGGGGATTTCAAATTGTTTTCAAAATTTGATCAGCAGATGTGCAAAGTGAGCCAAACTCAGCATGACCCACGGAGTTTGCGAGTTTTCCATTTCTGACTCTACAAGAAATTGCACCTGCGTGTGCCTTTTGCCTCAGCCACCGGTGAAACATTGCCCTTGTGGAACATGATTGCTGTGTAGCTGCGGGCGACAGGGGTGCTTGAGAATGTACCCTCTGCAAGTTTGCTGATGATGCCAAACTGGGAGGGGTGGCTGACAGAAGGCTGTGTTGCCATAGAGTGAGACGTGGACAGGTTGGAGAGTTGGGCAGAGAGGAACCTGATGAAATTCAACCAGAGCAAGTGTCAGGTGCTGCACCTGGGGAGGAATAACCCCCTGCACCAGGACAGGTTGGGGTGACCTGCTGGAGAACAACTCTAAGGAGAAAGACCTGGGAGTCCTGGTGGACAACAGGATGATCATGAGCCAGTAATGTGCCCTTGTGGCCAAGAAGGCCAATGGCATCCTGGGGGGCATCAAGAAGAGTGTGGCCAGCAGGTGGAGGGAGGTCATCCTGCCCCTCTGCTCTGCCCTGGGGAGGCCCCATCTGGAGCACTGGCTCCAGTTCCAAGCTCCCCAGTTCCAGAAGGACAGGGAACTGCTGGAGAGGGTACAGCAGAGGGCTACAAAGATGATGAGGGGCCTGGAGCATCTCTCTGATGAGGAAAGGCTGAGGGACTTGAGTCTGTTTAGTCTGGAGAAGAGAAGGCTGAGGGGGGATCTGATCAACACCTCTAAATACTTCAAGGGTGGGTGTCAGGAGGATGGGGCCAGTCTTTTTTCAGTGGTGCCCAGGGACAGGACAAGAGGTAACGGGCACAAACTTGAAGATACGAAGTTCCATCTCAACATGAGGAGGAACTTCTTTCCTGTGAGGTGGGAAGAGGCTGCCCAGGGAGGTGGTAGAGTCTCTGTCTTTGGAGACATTCAAAACCCACCTGGACACGTTCCTGTGCAACCTGCTCTGGGTGGACCTGCTCTGGCAGGGGGTTGGCCAAGATGATCTCCAGAGGTCCCTTCCAACCCGGTATCATTCTGTGATTATGTGAGTTGGGGACAAGAAATTGAGGAGCAGCGGGAGGAATTTGGGTGCTGGGGAGGGCAGGTTTAACAGGTAGAGGGGCATGAAGAAGTAAAGAGGAATTTTTATCACGTTGGCAAAGAATAAGAAAACAAAAAGATAGTTTCACAGTAATAGGTGATGGTGTTAAACAATAGTTTCTTGATCAAAAAACCAAAAAGTGTTTGGGTCTGAATTTATGTATATTTTCCTAATCTAAACATGGGTTTTAAATGATGGAAAATTGTCGGGTCAGCAGTTTTCCAAGTAGGCAAACATTTCTACTTAGCTTTCTGGAAATCTGAGTAAGATTAAACACATTTGGGTCAATTTAGGGTAAACTCATTTCTACAGCTTTTGCGGGCAGGTTTATGGCTTTTTTTTTTTTTTATTTGGTCATTTTTTCACTGTGGAAATTTAGTGGAAAAGTATAAAAATGTTAAATGTCATAAGTCAAAAAGGAGACTCTGCGCGTGTCATAGTGCTGCAGTTACAATGGATAGAGGCTACAAATTGAACTTCCTTCTCATAAAATAAATGCACAACGGAAGGAAAGAAGCTGCTGGCAGAAATTCTTTGAGAAATGTAGGATTTGGGAAAACTTTTCTTCTAGGCACCCTGCAAAAGCCATTCTTCTCTTCCCACACTTGCTTCTGTTTTTTCACAGCTTGTTAAGATATTGCCTGAGCAGTGTTGAATGATAGAAACAAACTTTCTTTTTCAAGAACCAAAGTTCCTTCTTTAAGCCAGCTCCCTGTTGGAGCTCTGACTGCAAACATGCCTCCACCCGTGGAAAAATCTCTGAACAAGCAGTGAAACAGATGTTTTGACACAAGGGCAAAGGTCACTTCCATCCAGGTTTCTTGCAGAACTCTTTGGGAAATTCAGAGAAAGGACAGCCTAAGGATGTTAAATAATGTGACATCGTTCCCAGGGCTTAAAAATAGATCTGCATTTCTGTTGTTAGGATAAGGCCACAAATTTCAATTCTCTAATACAAAGACATACTGAATTTCAAAAGAGGAGAGCACAGCTATTATTAAGATATTCATATGGTGATAAAATCGGAGCTGAAGCTTCAAATCGAAACAGCATATGCAATTCATTTTAGAATTTTTTTAAATAAATCAACTACATTCAGTGTGCAAGAAAGGAAATCCTGAATTGTACCCTTTTTAACACATTTTTAAAATCTTTTTACTTATGATAAAATCACTGAGGGAAACTATTAATAGCTTGAAGGAAGAGGAAGTAGAAATGAGCATGGAAAACCATATTCATTAATTATGGGAAGCCATAATTCACAGCTTGAGTCTGGTGAAGCAAATGAATTTTCCTGCATAGAGCTTGGGAATGCAACACAAGCGATGGCCTGGCATGGAATGTGGTGAGAACAACACTAAAATATGAATCACAGAATCACAGAATTGTCCAGGTTGGAAGGGACCTTTAAGAGCGTCTAGTCCAACCATCAACCTAAGAGATAGAAAACCATCACTAAACCATGTCACTAAGCCCTATATCAGCCCGGCTTTTGAACACCTCCAGGGATGGTGCCTCAACCACTTCCCTGGGCAGCCCATTCCAAGGCTTAAGAACCCTTTCAGTGGAAAAATTGTTCCTGATATCCAATCTGAACCTCCCCTGGTGCAACTTGAGGCCGTTTCCTCTTGACCCATTGCCTGTTCTTAGGAGAAGAGACCGACCCCCCCCTGGCTACACCCTCCTTTCAGGGAGTTGGAGAGAGCGAGAAGGTCTCCCCTCAGCCTCCTTTTCTCCAGGCTGAACACCCCCAGCTCCTTCAGCCTCTCCTCACAAGACTTGTGCTCCAGACCCCTCACCAGCTCCGTTACCCTTCTCTGGACCCACTCCAGCCCCTCAATGTCTTTTTTGTGGTGAGGGCCCCAAAACTGGACACAGCCCTCGAGGTGGGGCCTCACCAGTGCCCAGTGCAGGGGGACCATCACCTCCTGAGTCCTCCTCACCACTCTGTGATACCGGCCAGGATGCTGTTGGCCTTCTTGGCCACCTGGGCACACTGCTGGCTCCTGTGCAGCATGTATGAGATACAATAATAAAAATTATAGCATGTTTCTGTAGTTTGATTTAGGTTAAGATGGACTTGGGGCAAACTTCACAATTTCTCTGGTACACTTTTTGGAACGACGTGTTACTCTGACATTTAAATCTGAGGCCAAAGATTGCACTTTGTAATCTGAGGTCTCCCAAGTGTAATCCAGGCTGTGGAACGTAAGCCTGAATAATCAGCTAGAAACTCTGAGAAATGCAGGTGAACACCAGCAACAGGTTGAAAATCATGCCTCTCTCTGGGTTTCTTTTAACAGGAAATATCCATATGTTCTCAAATGTAGCCAGAGATGCACATTATTATCCCCGGAGGCACCGACATGAGAGACAATGGACGCAGGAGCCAGAGGAGGAAGAAAACAGGCCACAGGTAGCCAGGAGGAGGGATCTCTTGGGCTTAAATATTTCACCAGGCTGAGGGGGGGACACTTACACAGCTGAAGCTGGGACAGACTTTCCCATCCTTCAATGCTCAGTGTTTAGCCTCAGGTGCTGCAGCCAAAATGGATGTTTTAAAAAGTAACTAGATCGTCTTTTATTCATTGCTACTTTAAAAATACATTGTATTGATAGGATCAGGGTCTCTGGAGCTTCTGGAGTGTTTTGCTGGTGCTTGCTTTTTGCAGGCTCTGATGGTTTGGTAATCCAACAACAATTACTCCAAATATGGACCGATAACAGATACGGAAATACTGGCTTGTCCTCACTGTGTATTTAATCCTTCTTTAAATTAGCACACACTTTCTGCCCAGGTGCTGCACAGGCTTTTTCCAGCCTGGGGCAGGATGGATCTGGGATACTTTTTACCATCTGAAACCTCCGGATGAGACACAAGGTGTCATTTATTGGTAGCGCACTTAAACACACGCCACCTGCCTTGGAAAAATCTTCCTCCAGAGGCAGTCTGTTAACCTAGCAAGATCCTTCTTCAAGGAAGATTGATTTTTTCGTTGTGAATCTCTTACAGTCAGGCTTTAAAAAACCAGGTACAGCCTATAGACAGCTAAGCCAGGGCAAATGAATCCCACCTGCTACTGCGTCAGGTGTTCTTGCTGCTATCCCAGGGCAGAGAGCAAAATCTAAATAGCTGTGTATTATATTTTGCTCTGGATTAGGGAAGGCATTTTGGAAGGGTGGTTTAAAAATCAGGTGAAGAGCAGAAGTAAAGATCTGTGCTTTTGTGTGGCTGTCTGGTTTTTTTTCTCCCTCTTTTGTTCTACTAAATTCATTCAAACGAAAACACCAAGTGCTTGCATCCTGTCCCAAGTCACACTGCATACGGTGTCATAACCCTTTCCTTCTCAGCCATTTCATCCAGTGTTTGAAAAGAGATGGAGATTTTTCAGAAGGTGAGCAGAAAGCTGTAGGCACGAGTGGGAATTGCAACGTGTTCCTTCGGTCTGGGTTGTCAGCTGGTTGGGTACTGCGCTGTGGGCATCTATCACCTTCTGAAGGAAGCTGCAGATGAAAGACAAGTCATCAAAATATAATGGAAAGAAAATGGCTCTAAAGACTTTTCTGAAACTTAATAATATTTTGAAGTTAAGATGTCATCCCTCTCAAAATTTGAAAGAACTTCTTCTTTTTTTTTTTCCAATTTAGATTTAATACATTGTTGAGCTGTGATAGATAGCCTGCTTCCTGTGAATAGATGCATCCTTTGTTATCTGTGTCTTTTCTTGACTGCTAATTCTTCTTGTTCTTTTCAGAATTCGTATTCTGCATTTATTCAGCTGATGCCAGTTTTCATAATAATAATTGTGTCAGTTATAACCCAACTGATGGCCACCAACCCACCCTACAGCCTATTCTACAAATCGTAAGTCGTTTAAAACCACATTTTTCGGGTCTTAGGTGTTTGCGGTAGAGAGGTAGACAGAAGTTGGATTTGGTGTAATGCATGTTAGTGTTGTGTTCTGCTCTTTCTAGACAGTGTTATCAATTTGCAAATAAGGAAGTGCCAACAGTCTCTATTGATGAGTTCTCCCGAGTGTTATCGCTGTGAAGTTGGCTGTGGGGAGCTGTGCTGGGCTGTGTGCTGAGCAAACAGAGGCACGGCGCCAGAGCGCTTTCTCAACTGGTGTGAGATGTTTTTGCCCAGCGATGCAGCGGCAGGAATGTGGGAGTAGCTCAGCCGTGCTGCTGATCCTCCTCTCGCTCTGCCCAGCCCCCAGGGAGCTCTGGGCCACCGCGGAGGTTCCTACCCAAAGCAGTTAAGAAGTGAAGCCTGCTGTTTCACAGTATAAATCCAAATCTGCTCTGAATTCCACTGGCAGAGCTCTCAAGCTCCACAAATCATTAAAGCCTTGGAGTGCCCTGGTTTAACATCTGTAAAGAAGCAAGACCCCGGGGTTGCAGAGGGCAAACCAAACTGCTTAGCTCTGGAAGCAGAACCTGCTGGAATCTGAGTTACAGGGCAGAGGAAAACCCACTTGCTCCTCTCAGCATCCAGCCTTGGGAGGAGGGAAGCTCTCATGGGACAGAGCTGACCAGTCTAGTTGCCTTCACTGGCTCTTACTGGGATAGGAGTGGGAGTCAGCAGGTTTTGGAGAACCTTTTTGGAGAACCAGAGGGCTCCAGACACTCCCCTTGCTCTCTTCTAGCAGCAAAACTGCTTAGATTTAGGCTCATACACGTTCATAGTAGCCCAACACCCTTTATTATTTTTTACCACAAGATGTCAGTGTGTAGACCTCGCGTAAGAACAAGAGGGTGGTTGTTTTGGGGTTTGGGTTTGGTGTGTTTGTTTTTTTCCCAGAGAGTGTTTTTGCTATCTACCAGTCCCATGTGAAACCTCCCACACTGCCCCCAGAGCAGCTAATCTCTCCTACTTCTCTTCCTACCTCCCCTTCTTCTGTTGATTTGAGATAGTCAGGCCTGAGCCTGGTACACAGTTACGCTCTTTCTCTAAATCATATCCTTAAAAAAAATCCAAACAGCCTGAAAATTAAAAGAAATGGTTTCTATAAACCTCTGAGACATAGCAAGAAAGGAAAGAGGAGTCCAGGAAACCAAAGGGGCAAACTGGATTCCATTGAGTGTAACGTTTGTGTTTTGGCTGCCTGCAGTGGCAGTGCAGTGATTTGAAAAAAAAACACCTGCGTATCTTTGCTCAAATAAGGAAATTCAATATAAAAGTATAGTTTAATCCAGGCTCATTCTACCTACAGCATATTCTGTGGGGTATTCTGTGCCCCACTTCGCTTACTGACGATTATAAAAACCCAAAGGAAAGTGTAACTAGAGTCTTTATTTAGTTTTTATTTCTATTGAAGGATCCAGAAATCGGGAAGATCCACATCTAATTGCATTATGCCCCAAGCAATGCGAGGGCTGTATGCCTTTCTGAACAATCTCTACGTTTTTCATCAATTCCCATGGCTTTCTGGCCCTTGCTGGCCAGGAGTTACCAGCAAACAGAAGAAAGCGTGTGGAGCTTCTGTTCACAGATAAACTTTGCTCTTATGTTTTAGAAGTGTCTTGACTGAGCTGTTGAGAACAAACACAGTATTGGGAGAGAACGGTGTCAGCTCTGACTCAGTTCTTTGTAGAACTCTCCAAATATTACTTTCCTGTGGTTTTTTAGCAGGGGGCGGCGAGGGGGGAGTGAATTCTGTTTGCAGACTTGTAATTTCCTTACTGGATGGCTGAGGGAGCTATAGTCCTGCAGAAAGTAACTGTAAATAAGTTGTTGTTGTAAATATTGTCCTCTGGAAATGCTAATATGGAGAAACATCTCTTGATTTCTTTATATTTGAACTGCTAAAAAAAAAAAAATCTGTTTTCTTTGTGGTGTTTTCACAGGTCCATAGGCCACGTTATTAGCAGAGAAACAGAGAACTTGCAGGTGCCTTACTATGTTGATAAAAACTTTGAAAAGAATTATCAAGGAGCAGAACTTCAAGAGCTAGAGAAAACTGTGGAAAAAGATTACATAGACTACATTCAGACCAGCTGCTGGAAGGAGAAACAGCAAAGTAAGTTATTTTTGTTGCAGCTGTGTGCCTACGACCTGGCAGTAGTTGGGTGGTTTAGTTTTAGCCTCATTTTCTGATGCTTGTAACATCTCAGACCTTGCACTGGTATTTCTCACATCTGCTCTTAGCACTGTGTTTGCTATTCTTGAGAGTCTGCAAAAATTAATTTTAGGTGATTCTGAGCGACAAGTGGAAAGTAGATTTCACCATTTGAGACGGTTTTTTTTTCCACTCAGTTTTTTATGCTTGACTAACTCTTAGCCATGATGTTTTAAACGTATCATCCACCGCGTTTATCTGGCTCGTTGGGGCTAGAAAAGATCTTGAGACATCACATACTCCACATTTCCTTTGCTGGAGCGGAATGATTTTTGCTTCGACTGGGTCCGTGAGGGGGTTATTTTAACTTTTTCTTCAAAACTTCATGAGAAGGGGAGCCCATAGCCTGTTCAGGTGCTTTTGGTAATCTTGCTACTGGTATCAGTTGTCAAAGAGGGTGCTTCTGTACTTGTTTTGTGCGCTTATTTGCATTTTCTATCTTTAGATGAGTTTGAGATCATGTTTTTCACCATAGTCAAGATTGTCTTTTAAAAACAAGAATTGAATGCAGAAAGGGAGAACACAAAAATGTGAGCATTCAAAAATCATTATTCTCATGTCAGTCCTAAGTCAATCAGTGGCACGTACAATGCACAAAGGCATGTATTTTAACCTCATGTTGTATTATTTGTTAATTATTACTCTTCCAGTTCATTTAAAATAGAGCTAATCTCTGCTTCTTTTCTAACTGCACAAAATAACAGAAATCAAATTACAAGGACTAACTGAAGCTGGGCTGTTGTGACTGATGTATTTTCTTTTTTTCAGCTAAAGAACTCATCGCCTTAAAACGAGTAAACACAAACTACTGCTGGGCGTAAAGGGAAGTGGGAGATGTTGTTTCTGTGTAAATGTTTAACGGTATCAGGCAAGCAGCTTTCACACACTAGTAGGGCTTTCTGAATTGCTACGTTCCTCGGCACGCTACTAAAAACTGACTTTGCACTTGTTTACAGTTTCTTTCCCAGTTGTATTTTTCTGGAAGCATACGCTCTGTCTAAGCAAGACTTGTTTAATCCCGTGCTAGAGGTAATAGTTGTGTTGCTGACTCCAAACTATTTACAGGTTTTTGATGGGAAGGCTTATTTTATTTTATTTTATTTTATTTTATGTAAAAGTTACCAGTCTTGCTTTTGAAGAGAACTATACAGATGTAGGCTCTGAAGTTAGAAAAGAATTCATAATATGAGACCATGAAAATCCCCAGAAGTCTCTTAGTTTTCAGTGTGCTTAACTTGTGATGTTTGAGCATCCATGGCAGCCTCTAGGTATAATGTGGCCGTTAATAGTCATAAATGTAGGCTTCATGTGTGGGCTTGCTGTGGGGATAGAATTTCTCACATAAAAAGCCTTTTAATTGACCTTGTGCAATTGAAAGTCACCGTATTGTCTGTCTCATGTAGACCTTGAGCTCAGGAGTGCCGTGCCCCGGAACGGGCAAGAGACTGGTGGTGGGAGAGGGGGAGATGAGCCAGCATCCAATGCCAAGTAATACCTGCGAAACGATGCTCCTCTGCAGCTTTTTACACTTAGAGACTTCATTAGTCACACATCTGCAAATATATTTACAAGGTCCGCAATTAGCAGTAGCCTGAGGAGGCCACCGTAATTAAAAAAAAACATTTTCAGAGTGATTACCATCTAGGCCGGCAAGCAGGTAATGAGCACAGCTGAGACTGCGCTAACTTTAGCACAGCCAGCTTTGTAAAAATAAACTGTGACTACAAGGTGGGGTGCTGGGGAAGAGTTCTCCGGAGATGTCGAGACAGTTCCTGATCAGCTGTTGCTTCATAACTTCAGTCCATTAATTCGTTTAAGTGTTTAACTTTGTATAATCAATTTTATTACTTATTTTTGTCAGTTGGATGTCTGTTAATAGTGCATTTCTTTTGTTTACTGAGGGTGCATTTCCCTTTAGCACCAGCACGGTGCTAAACAACGGACATGCAATAGTTACATGGGATTTTTAAAGCCCTTTATTTTATGACTTGAAAAGTCTTAGCTGTGCCCAACTACCTTAATCAAAACTTTAAGTGATTTATCAGTATCTATCAGTTCAGCCACTCATTTTTATGCAGCAGAACAGCATGTAAAAGTTGCATATGCTGTGGGTTTTGGTCTTCTGAAGTCGTCTTTAAGTGCAAAAAGCATGTCGCGGGTTTTTTACAGGAGATGGTTGAGCTGTGATAACACAATTGCAAAGTGAGACTGCAAAGGGCTACGAGTTGTAGAAAATTACAGAGAGGCAACTGAAAAGAGAGAGAATAAGGATGTGGAGTTGGAATTTGGTGGTTTGGGACTTCCATTAAGAGAAAAAGCTCAAAGGAACAACTCTATGTAAAAAATTGACAAACACGTGTGACAGAATGAATGCTGTCAAAAGCACAAGGATTTGCGGTGAATTATTTTTGCCCGATGGGATAAGGGTAAACGACGATTCTTCTCTGGGGAACTCCAGGGACTCTGGACTGGGAGACAATTACCCGAGTCTAATTTTGCCGAAGCTGTGTGCCCGGTGCTGCTTGAGTGGCATTTTAGTTACAAAACCTAAAAATTGATTCCTGATCAAAAGAAAATGTTCGTGCCTGTCAGTTCGTGAAGCTTTTCAATAAATAGGTGGGGGGTCAAATGGCTTTACATTTCAGTGGGACAGGGACAGAGGACATGAGGCATGAAAGCACCTATTGAAGTTCTTTCCTCTCTGAATGATTTTGTTAAATGAGGGACTTGCAAGGTGTATAAAAGCTCTTTGAAAAACTGTCATCAGGTAGCCTGTGCTTAGGGAAATTGTGACCTTTTCAGAAACAAATTACTGCTATTCTCTAGGTGCATCTAATCCTGGGTCTGAATTATTCTCCAGGGAGAAAGCTATATTAAGACTTCCTTAGCTAATCAGAAAAGAAACTTCTCTGAATTACTGGGGGCAAATAATTCAAACAATGGGATTATTTCACTTTTATGTTGCTTTTGAGAAGAAGGGGGAAAAAATATGCAAAGTACATTTGAGATTGTATTGTTAATGAAAGGGCACAGAGGCCTTTCAGACAAGTCCCTCGGCGAGCTGTTCACCTTCCTGTAATCAATAGCAAAGAATAAAATAAAATTAAAAGAATTTATAATGCCTTCTGGGCAAGCCTCTTGCCAGTTTGAATTCTGAGAGGCACAGCATCAAAAAAACTCAGTTACTTAGAAGTTAAAGTAGATTATTTGGAGGGGTGCTCTGGGGCCACGTGGGGTGGATGCGCCAAAAGGATTGAGTTTCTGGGCTACGTGGGCCGGGATGTGCGTCTCGTAATTCCTGCTGGGCTTCCGAGGCTGCAGGCAGCTGGCACAGCCCCGAGGCAGCCAGAGGGAAAGGAGTCACGAGGATTGTCACCGAAATGCCACCGGGAGGTGTGAAGTGACCCCCACACACACCAGTCTGCTCCTGGCGGTCCACCAGTAAGGATGGGTGGGGAAGGGGTGAGATGTGGTTCAGATGTGAAGGGCGGTGTCGCCTAAGACAGGCCAACCAGGTGTATCCTACTAAGCCCCTTCTTATGCACAGGTAGTTTATGTACATCTTAAAGCAATAATCTATTATTTAGATCGTTACCATAATTTTAAATCTTACGTGACTTCTAAGCTCCACTTCTATAGTTTGTGTTTTCTTTGCAGACAGTAATAATCAGTCTTACTTTTCATTTTGGTTATGGTCTTACTAGTGCGCTAATGGAAAGGGTTATTAAAACTGTTAGAGTTTGCAAGCAATTATGAAAATACTGTTTTCTTAAGTAGCTACCTTGGTTAAACGCAACGGCCTCTCTTTAAAGAAAGCTATTAACGTGCCCAGTTTCACTGAAACAAGGTGAAATAAAAAAAAAAAAAAAGCATGCCACTGGGATAACCAAGCACTGGCAAAACAGGTATTTAAAGCAGGCTCATGGCTTCATCCTAATATATATATATATTTTTTTTTTTTATTTTCATCTTTCAGAGTCTGATTTGTCAAATTTGGCCAAGCTGTACAGAGACGAGCGGTTAAAACAGAAAGCGGAGTCGCTGAAACTTGAGCACTGTGAGAAGCTCTCCAGTCTGATCGGGATGCACAAAGGGCGCTGAGCGGGACGCACACCTTCTCTGGTTTTATTTATTGCCGTTTTAACTTATGTTTTAATTTTCCTTTGTATAAAAAGGGAAGGAGTCTATTGTAAAGAGTCTGAACATTCGAATCCTCCTGCCTCTAGCGCAGAGAGGGGCCGACGCTCTGTAGAGCCAGTGTTGCTGTAATATACACTGTACACTAGATGTGGTTCCAAGGACCAGTGGCACTTTGTAAATTAATTCCCCGTTAGTTTGGAACCTGTCTTCGTCGGTAGTTTGTCTGCCATCCACATCCAAAAGGTATATGATTCCCGGGAGAGCAGACAAATGTCTTCGCTGTCTGTGTTTTACAAGGACCTGCCATTCTCTCCATCGTAGGAGCGGCGTAGGTCTCGGTGTGAAGCACACTTGCCTTCTCACACCGATTCCCAGCGGCTGTCCCTGCTGCTGCAGTGGTTTGTAATGGGAATTTAGGCAGAAGGCGGCGCGTTTTTCCTCTCGGAGCGTTAACACGGCGATGCTTAATTCGAGAGAGCTGAGCGCCTGCCTCCGGCGAGCGCTTGAGGCGGCTGCCGGCTCTCTGTGGCGTCACAGGGACCTCACCCCATGCTGTTACCTCGGGGATGTTCCTTGGTTACCTCGGGGATCTTCCTTGGGATGCCATCAGCAGCGTCGGATGAGAAGACGGGAGTCTGTGAGCGGCACCAGGTCTGCCAAACTGTAGAGAAAGGACAACTCTTATTTATTTCCTCATAGGTTTTCAGTGGCGTATTTTTAAGCTGGCTGTTCAAGTCTGAGTTTTATCTGCAAACTCTTCTCCAGCTGTTACAGGGGTCCTGCTTTTTCTGGTACCGTTTCGATGTAGCATATTTTTACTCTGTTGAGTAGTTATGAATGTTCCACTGTAGAGATTATTATTGCAAAGAAAAAGATCCACCTGGCAGCGTCCTGGTTTTTTCTTCATCCTCCTTCACAAAACCAGGTGTTTAAAGGCAGGTTGAGGACAGGTTACGGTGATTGGCAGCAGAGGACAGAATGTTGGTGCTCCAGCTGAGCTTCTTTCTTGAACCTCTTGAGCTAGTTTCTCTGGTGGGATGCCGTGGGTGTGATCCACGCATGGAATAAACTGTTCTCACATCTCCAAGGAGTGCAGGCTCTGGAGGTGCGGGCTTCTGCCCTCCATCCCTGATGTGGAGACTTGGCATAGCCTTCCTGCCATGAAAGTTAAAATTGAACATCCCTAAAACTCATAATGAGTAGCCACAGGTGGCCTTGGCTTACACCTCAAAAGTTTGGGAAATTCCAGAATTAAAATTGCCTTTAAAGCTTTGGGGTTCATTGCACTGAGGGTGTCCTGTCACAGCTGGTGCTGAGAGTGGGCAACTGGGACCACGAGGCACAGACAGTGTCCCCTTGGTGTCCCTGTCACCTCCATTATAGCAGTGGGAGGCACCCAAAGCTGGGAGCTGCAGGGAGAGGAGATGATTCTACCCCTCTGCTCTGCTCTGGTGAGACCCCACCTGAAGCACTGTGTCCAGCTCTGGGGTCCTCAGCGCAGGAAGGACGTGGACCTGTTGGAGAAGGTCCAGAGGAGAGCCACGGAGATGCTGGGAGGGCTGGAGCCCCTCTGCTGGGAGGGGGGGCTGAGAGAGTTGGGGCGGTTCAGCCTGGAGAAGAGAAGGCTCCGGGGAAACGTTGGAGCCCCTTCCAGTCCCTAAAAGGCCTCCAGAAAAGCTGGGGAAGGACTGGATCAGGGAGGGGAGTGGTAAGACCAGATGGAAGGGTTTGACACTGAAAGAGGGGAGATTGAGATGAGATGTGGGGAAGAACTTCTTTGGTGCGAGGGTGGTGAGAGCCTGGCCCAGGTTGCCCAGAGAAGCTGTGGCTGCCCCATCCCTGGAGGGGTTGGAGGGGGCTTGGAGCAACCTGGTCTGGTGGGAGGTGTCCCTGCCCAGGGCAGGGGGTGGCACTGGGGGTGGCTTTAAGATCCCTCCCAACCCAAACCATTCTGTGAGAAGCTTCTCTGGGGGTCTGCACCAGAGGGTGGGTGTTTGTTGTGGAGTTCGAGGCTTGATGCTTCTGCAGGGTGAGATGTGGGCATCCCCTATATGATCACACACTTGCCACTACAGCAATGGTGCTGCTGCGAAATGCTTAAAAATATTAAAAGCAATATAGTGACTCCTTGAAGTAGCATTTTCACGTTAACATTTGTTCCCGTTGGCCAACTTGGTAGGAGCACCCAGAGAAGCCGAGCAGAGCGTGTCAGCCACGCGAGGCAGGAAGAGCCCCCATGAAAGAGGCGTTTGAAAGGGTTTGGTTGTGAAACACGTTTAGTGTGAGTCTGTTTGGCCAAAAATGTTCAATTTGGTTATTCTAGCCTGGCAATGTGGCTGGCAGTAGGACAGGTGGCCTTAGTTCTGGTGTTTCCCAATTTTGAGTGCATAATATGAGCGTGTATAAAAGGCAAAATTCTTTTAGCGTTGCTTTTATGTGTTAAATAGTTTGTAGACATGTTAATGTCTACATATGTAGACATATTAAAGTGGTCGGGCTTCATTCCAGGGTTGATGTCTTCCCCGTGGTTCCTGTTGGACTATGAGGTGGTGTCAGTGGGGACACCAAGCGTGGTGACCCTGTCAGACCTGTGTCCCCTATGGAGCTGGAGCTCACACCTAGTATTTTGCACTTAAAACAGATGGCACCTTTCATCCCACGATCTCAAAGTGCTTTCTGGAGGTGGGAGCCCACCTCCGTAATTTTAAGTCTTCTCTTTCAGTAGGAAAGAGGCAGAGATGAAGCAGAAGGTGAGGCTGGAAGGTGAAAACATTTCAAAAAAGCAATAAGAAGTTCTTGGTTGATAATCACAGTCAAGGGTGTTGATGACCATCTGTGTGACGGTGCTGTGAGGACGGGCGTTGAACCCAGAAATGTCTTCAGTGATAAACACGAGTTACTGGTTTTATACAGCACTGGCATCTTAGTTTAAAAAAAAAATGAGGAAAATGGTTCTCGTGCCAGTGGCTGTCAAAGTGCATTGCTGCCATTAGCCAAAAGTTGGCTGGCAAAACATGATTGACTTATAATTGTTTCATGAGCCCCTTAATTGATAAAGGCTGGTCAGGGTACAGCTCGAGTCGCAGTGGAGCTGCCGGTGCCGCTTCTGGGGGAATACCAGGGGCTTGCACACGGAGTTATTTATATGGAGTTATTATGATTATTTTTAAAATGAAAGACTTGACATTTCTGTCAAAATTCTCTTTCAAAAGCCTGCCTTTGAAGCAGGCGGCGTTACAGGCCGCGGCCCCTTTAAGCCGGCCGTTGCTAGGAGACGGGGCGGCCCGGCGGCCGCCGCCATTTTCCGCGGGGCTTCGGGAGATGGCGGCGGGCGCTGGGCACTGGGGCGGCCCGGGCCGGGGGGCTCTGGCGGCGGGGCCGGGTTCTGCGCCTCCTGCCCCCAAAATAACAACCGGCACGGTGGGCTGCATCCCTCCCACTCCTGTGAGGGCCCAGCTCGGCCCTGTGCTGCTTGAATCCGCCATCTCAGCAGACCGGGGTGTGAAGGTCGCACCTCCTTCTAGGCCGCAGGGTCGGTGCTGTGGAGAGGGTGGCGGTGGCAGCCCTTGCAGAGGCTCGGAGGTGGATCGCCTCACAGGGTTGGCTCGGCTTAGCCACCTCTACGTGCCCTGAGCTCGCATATCGCACCCCAGAGTGCTTCAGACTTCAGAGCTGCCAGCGTGTGTTGGATGCCCAGGTCCCTTCAGAGCCCCAGAGGCAGCTTTGAAAGCCTTTGCTGAGCTGGGCCGGTGTTTCCTGCTCCTCAGGAGTTGCGAAAAGCAGCTCCAGCGTGGGAGAGGTGCTGCTTTTGGCAGCCACCAGCAGCCGTCGTCTTCCTGCTTGCTGCCTCCCTCTCAGCCTTGCCAGCGTTGAGGTGAGCACACACAGGGCTGGCACAAAAACGCAAGTTAATAAGCAAATGCAATGCTAAGTCTACAGGCGGTATCGTGCTGGCTTAAACATAAATCAGTATTTAATTAGCAAGTCTGGCTCAGCCTCAGTCCGCCCATTGTTTTGTAACGTGCTTGTGCCTAACAGTCTGCTCCCCCCACACCCTGATCTGTGCTCCGGGTGCTGGGAGACAGGTTTACAGCCTTTTAACCTAAAATCACGGAATGGTATGGGGTTGGAAGGGACCTCTGGAGATGATCCAGTCCAACCACTGCTAGAGCAGGGTCACTCAGAGCAGTTGGACAGGAACATGTCCAGGCAGGTTTTAATCTCTGTCCAGAGAAGGAGACTCCACACTCTCTCTGGGCAGCCTCTTCCAGAGCTCTGCCACCCTCACAGGAAAGAAGTTTTTCCTCATGTTGAGGTGGAATTTCCCATGTCCCAGTTTGTGCCCGTTGTCCCTTGTCCTGTCCCCAGGCACTACTGAGAAGAGTCTGGCCCCATCCTCTTGCCACCTGCCCTTTAGCTATTGCTCAGCATCGATGAGGTCCCCTCTCAGCCTTCTCTTCTCCAGCTGAACAGCCCCAGGTCCCTCAGCCGAGAGATGCTCCAGTCCATTGTCTTGGACTGGACTCTCTCCAGCAGTTCCCTGTCCTGGAACTGGGGAGCCCGGAACTGGACCTAGTGCTCCAGATGTGGCCTCACCAGGGCTGTGTGGTTGTATTTTGGTTGGTAGGAGGATCTCAAGGGATCCCCGCCATGCCCTGCCGTCTCTCTCCTGTGTAGAAATCACCATCCACAGTAAGAAGGAGGGGAGGCACCCGGGAACCAGGAGGAGATGCCGGCACTGGAGCCTGGCTCTTGCCCAGTGGGTTGCTGGCAGCTGGGGTGGTGAGACGGGACTGCCCAGCCCGTTCCCTCTCTGCTTCCAACAACACACCCAGACAGGTTGTTCCTGGCAGCCTTGGGGATGTCGGAAGAAGCCGGCCAAGCCGGCACTCCTGGCTGCAACCCAGCCCTTATGGAGCAGGGGGTGCCGGGGGCCATCCCGCCTCCTGCAGCACTGAGGGGGGGTGCCGGGGGAAGCAGACGAAGGGCTGGGCGTGCGGCGGTACTTTCCAGCCGCCGGTATTGCTGTACCCCTTCTCGCAGCTGCTGACACCCCGGCCGTTTCGGTTCTGGCAGGACCCGGGCGTCAGAGTGAAAGAGCTGCGCCGAGGGCGAGGGCTGGAATGGAGGCAGAGGGAAGGTTTGAAGTGTTCATACGAGTCGCTGCCCTAAATCTGCCTGGCACCTGCTGCCGGGACTGTGGGACCTGCCAGGCGGTAGCACAAAGACCTTCCCCTTGGTGCCCAGGGAGAGCTGCTGTGATCCTCCCACCGGGTTGATTATTTTACTTTATCCAGAGCTTCACCAGCGCCCGCAGCCCGTGTGCCCCTCGTGCCCTCTCTGCCCTTCCTCCTCACCCTCGGGGGTGGTACCTCGGATGCACAAAAGACACTGGCACCCTGGGGAGGCTCAGCAGGACACCAGTGACCCCGGGCTGGACCAGCCTCCCTTTCCCACCAACTACCAGTGGCCCTGGGGCACTGGGCATGGCCCTCGGTGGAGGAGAGGGAACAAAACTGTGTCTCCCTGGGATCTAGACTGGCCAGGGGCTGAGGAGACAGCTCGGCCCCGGGGGACCTGCAGCCCCTGCCTGCTGTGGATCCCCCCTGGCACTGTCAATCCAGCAGCGGGCCGGGGCTGCTGGCACGTCCCCGAGGTGCTCCCGGCTGGGGACAGAGCCAGCAGTGACTCAGCAGGCGCCCACCAGGCTGCGAGCCCACACTACGGGGAGCTGGGTCCAGGGGAACTTGGGGACGCTCAGCAACCCCAGGCTGAGAGGCAGACCCTTCGCCCGGGGACTGCTGGGGGGTTGCAGCACCCAAGCAGCAGCCCAAGGTTTTGGGGTACATTGTGCCATCTGGGCAGCACGGGGAGCTCCTCCGCTGGCAGCCACATCCCCCTGGCTCCCGGCAAAGCCGGGCTGTGGGGATTTGGGGGTTTGAAAACCCACACGTTGTCACAGGTGCTGCCCACGGCAGGTCTCCCCAGCTCCCCGTGGCCACAAATGCCACCTGCAAGCCCAGCCCTGCTCAGCAGCAAAGGGTTAAGCGCCGGGCCAGCTATCGGGGAAGCTTTCCTCTCCTCCTCTGCCTTGCCAAGGTTTAAATTTAGTCCCTGCTTGAACCCAGGCGACTCGGGCATCGGGTTGCTCCGGGGCTGGCAGCGCTGGGGAGCACCTGCTACCGCTGCCTCACTGCAAAAATCCCCCCAAAAGCCGGGGCTGAGCTCTGCTGGTGGCAGTCAGGGCCGGCCAAGCTGTGGAGACCCTCCTGCCGTGCCGGGTGCCCCGGCTGCTTGATTTGAGTCACCTGGAAAAAAGGCAAATAGTAGCCATCCATCAGTCGGCTCTTGTGATTCCCGGAGGTGCTTGGTGGCCGGTTTGATTTCACGCCTTGGGTTTGCTCCTGGCCGCTCGCGATGCATTTTGAGGGAGCTGCTGCTTGGGGCAGGATGGATTTTGGGGAACCCCCAGGATGGGGACGTGCTGTCCCTGCAGCGAGGTGGGCAGAGAGCCAGGAAAAGGAGCCACGGATGGGACAGAGGGCACCCAGAGGCTCTGCCGTGCCCTCAGTGCTGGGGATGGGATGTCCCCGGAGGGGTCTGCGGGTGCCCCCGCCCCGGGGTAGCCTAGCCTGCTGCACTGGGGGGCACAGCTTGGGTACCTCCATGGGGTGTGGGGACACCCTGCCACCTTGCCTGCGGGTTTGGGGAGCAGCAGGGCAGGGGTGAGGGGGCAGAGGAGGGTGCTGGCGGCCCCCCGGCAGACCCCTAAGGCTGGGGGCGGCGGTGACATCCCTGCAATTGCACTTGGCATCGCCTCCCCCGGGCTGGCGCTCGCTGCCGTCCATGTGATCGAGGGGCTGCTCCATCCTGCCGCTGGGTCCAGCCGCCGTGACGGCCAGGGAGCCAGAAGGTCGAGTCACCAGCGTCCCCGGTGGAGCGTCCCCGGCACCCAGGAGGGTCCCCCGGCACCGGCTGGCATCCCCCGGGGTCATTCCTGCCGCGATGCCCCGTGGGAAGAGGGACCCCGTCCTGCTGTCCCACGCAGAGCTGCCCGGCACCGACGGCGAGGGTCCCCGCAGTGGTGGGGACGGCCGGAGGTCTGCGTCGGAGGAGGAGGGCCACCTCCCCGGTCTCCCCCGCGACGACCTCGCCAAGAGCATGTCGGGCTCCTCCGTCTCCTCCTACCACTCTGCCCTGTGCTCGGAGGGGACGGAGACCTTCAAGGACTGCCTGGAGTTTCTGGACGAGGAGGGGACACCCCCCCGGGACACGGGGCGGCGGGACGACCGTGCCGAAGGGGCTGCCCCGGGGCGCTGGGCTCCGGCGGGGGCCCCCGGCGTCCCCCCGCCGCCCGGCCCCCTCACCCGCCCGCGGCAGGCTCAGCTGTCCACGGCGGCTAAGAATAGCCCGGCGCCGGGGCAGGGGGGCAGGATGGGTCCCCTCGGCAGGGACCGGCCGCCTGCCACCGCTGCCACCGCCGCCGGCGGGGAGCTGGCTCTGCCCCGGCAGCCCGGGGGGATGCTCGGCGGGGCACCCAGCGATTCGGACGAGGCGGATGGCGAGGTGCGGGCGCTGACGGCCAGGGCTTTCCGCAGCCTCTCCGGTCCCCCCGGCGCCCGCCTCGACATGTGCAGCTCCCACACCTCCTCCAGCCTCTCCAACTCGCTCTCGGAGGACGGCGGGCGGCCGCGGCGGTGGCCGGTGGCCGGCGGCGAGTCCCGGGGCGCAGTGGCGGCCCTCCATGGCAGGGTGGGCTGGCCCTTCCCCACCGGCGTGGATGGAGAGCTGCTGGGCTTGCTGGGAAAGGAGCAGTTTGAGTGCGTGGATGTGGAGCTGGAGAGCGGGGAGGCCAGGAAGGGCCACGGCAAGAAGAGGACCGTCCCCAAGCGCCAGATCCTGCTGAAGAGGAAGGAGAGGAAGGAGACGGGTTTTGGTCCCTGGGGTGAGAGCCCACCCCCCCAGCCCCTGCCCCCCGCCAGGAAGGAGCCCCCCAGGGCCATCGGAGATGACTTCAGGCTCAACTACAAGCAGTTCATGAAGACGGCCTCCCTGGATGCTGATGCCAGCAAGACCAGGGCGGCCTCTTGCCTGGTGAAAAACGTCCTCGCCAAGAAAATGCAGTACGAGCAGAGGATCAAGATGGAGCAGAAGGGGCTGCGGGGCAGCTCGACCTCCTCCGGGCCATCTTCTGCTGGCACCGACCTGCTGGGGGATGGCCTGGAGGGCAAATCCAGCTCGCTGTCCCGCTCGGACTGCAGCTTCTCAGCTGAGGACCTGCGGGGTGGTGGGATGCCGGTGGCCGTGGGGGACACCACTGCCACCCGTCCCACCAAGGGAGTGGTGCTGAGCGAGGCGACGAGGGAGAACGTCTGCAAGCTGAAGACGACCTTCAACGAACTCAACGAGAGGATGAAGTACCAGGAGGTGCTGCAGGGCCACCGGCTGCCCGGTGCCACCGAGGAACCGTCGACCGAGAGGATCCGCTACCGGCGAGCACGTGCCTTGTTTGAAGCCCAACCAGAGGTGGGGAAGACGCTGGATGTTGCCCCCAGATTCGAGAGAGGGCCGAGGCCGTGGCCCAGCTTGAGGCAGCGAGCCATCTGCCCCGGCCACCCCCAAACCCTCCCCTTCGAGGCCGACCGCCCGGCGCTCCCCGCCCCGCCGCCCCGCCGCCTCTTCACCTCCCAGGCGCAGGACGTGAGGCTGGTGCCGCAGACCCGGCAGGAGGAGAAGCCACCGGCGGCGCCCCGCCAGCCACCCAACCCCAGCACCCCAGCACGGAGGTCCCCACCAGCCATCCCCCCCAAGCCGGAGGATAAGGGGAAGGGGCGCATCCCCCAGCCCCGGGACGTGCGCAAGTTGGTGAAGAGCAGCTACAGCCTCTGCTTTGGAACTGCCGGCGCGTCCCACGGCACCACGGCACCGGCCAGCGGCGGGGAGCCACCGGCGGCCACCCCCCTCGTCATCCACTGCACCTCGGTCCGCCGACAGGACGCGGCCACCGAGCCCGGGGACGGGGAAGCGCTGGCAGCCGCCAGCCGAGAGCCAGAGCCGGCACACGCCGAGGGTGCCGCAAAGCTTGCCAGCGGCCAGCCCTCGCCTGCCCGGGGCTCCCCTGTCCACATCACCAGGGTCCAGGCCACGCGGAGGGAGGTGGCCGCAGCGGAGGAGCCACCGGCGTCTCCCCCGCGCCGGGAACGGAGTGAGCTCAGGGTGCCACCACGGGCGCCCACGGCCGAGGGGGTGCCGCACGTGGAGACCCATCTCCATGTCCTGGTGGGCCGGCGGTCCCCGGCGGCAGGCGGGGAGGGGTATCCGGCCCAGAGCAGCACCGTGCTGCGGACAGAGAAGACCGTTCTCCTCCCACCACCACCCCCAAGTCCCACGGAGGGAAGGGACGGACGTGGCCAGGTTGGCACCAGAGGGCTCCGTGCCACCGAGGGGCCTGAGTCAACAGTGCAGCAGCATGGTGGCCGTGAGGGTGGGGACACCCGAGCCGGATCCCTGGCCAGCAGCAGCGTGCGCCCACAGCCTGGGAAACCGGTGGAGAGAAGCGCATCGAAGCCCCCCACAAGCGAGCAGGGGTCGGCAGGGAGCAGCAGCTCTGCGGGCAGCACCGGCCCCACCGCCCCGTTCCGAGCCGGGGAGGGCGGCGAAAGTCCCTCTGGCCGGTTGCCGGAGCAGGGGGAGGCCTGGGAGTATTTGCCGAAGTGGCCGGCAGCCCCTGAGCCGTACCTTCCTGCTTCCCCAGCGGACAACTCCAACTACTTAGCAATTCCCATGAAAGCCCCCAAATCCTCTCCAATGCCAAAGCTGCCCTTGGTCCCCAACCCGGCCAGTGGGTCATTTGGGACCCCCTTGGTCCCCAACCCAGCCAGCGCATCCTTTGGAACCCCTATGGTCCCCAACCCAGCCAGCTCATCCTTTGGGACGCCCTTGGTCCCCAACCCAGCCAGCGCATCCTTTGGAACCCCCATGGTCCCCAACCCGGCCAGCTCATCCTTTGGGACCCCCTTGGTCCCCAACTTGACCAGCACATCTTTTGGGACCTCCTCTGTCCCCAAGCCAGCCAGTGCATCTTTTGGGACCCCCACAGTCCCCAACCCAGCCAGTGGGTCCTTTGGGACCCCCTCTGTCCCCAAGCCAGCCAGTGCTTCCTTTGGGACCCCCCCAGTCCCCAACATGACCAACTCATCTTTTGGCTACCCATCAGCCTCCAGCCTGGCCAGCACATCATTTGGGGCTCCGTTGGTCTCCAATCCCACCAACAAGTCTTTTGGGACACCCTTGCTTCCCTACCCAGCCAGCCCATCCTTCAGGACCCCCTTGGTCCCCAATCCATCCAGCGCATCCTTTGGGACTCCCTTGGTCCCTAATCTGGCCAACTCATCACTTGGGACCCCCTTGGTCCCAAATCCATCCAGCGCATCCTTTGGGACTCCCTTGGTCCCTAATCTGGCCAACTCATCACTTGGGACCCCCTTGGTCCCAGATCCATCCAGCGCATCCTTTGGGACTCCCTTGGTCCCTAATCTGGCCAACTCATCACTTGGGACCCCCTTGGTCCCAAATCCATCCAGTGTGTCCTTTGGGACCCCCTTGGTCCCCAACCCAGCCAGCTCATCCTTTGGGACCCCCTTGGTCCCCAACCCAGTCCCCACTTCCCTTGGGCACCCATCAGTCTCCAACGTGGCCGCTTCATCCTTTGGATTCCCTTTGGCCCCCAACCCATCCAGCGCCCCCCTGGGGACTGGCGTGTCCCCCATGGCCGGTGGGGAAGCTCCCTGGAGCAAACCCATCCCCGAGCACCCCCTGACCCGTCCCCCCGAGGGCCCGGCCGCTGCAGAGCTCCCAGTGCCGCTGCCCCCAGCCCAGCCCCAGCCTCGCCTGGAGGAGGCTCCCCCTTTCCCCAGGAGGACCGAGGGCACCTCGCCCAGCAGTAAGAGCACACCCAGCCCCACCAAGCCCCTCGCCCCCCACCCGCCCCCCCACCGCAGGATGCTCGTGGACCCCGACAGCGGGAAATGCTACTACATGGAGCCGCCGCGGCAGCCCCAGCTGAAGACGCTCTACGACCCTGAGACAGGGCAGTACCTGGAGGTGCTCGTCCCCCCGGTGGCATCACACGCCGGGCTCTACCAGGCTCCTTTCAACCCCCTGCTCGTGGCCCCGGGGGTCTACGCTCCACCCTACGTGGCCTATGGGGGCTTCCCGGGGCTCCCAGCGGCCCCGCCGCCTGCCGCCCCCTCCCCGGCACACCCCGACCTGCCGGCTGCCGAAAACCCCGGCTTCTCCGGGACCTTCAGCCCTGCTCCCAAGGGCGAGGGGCCGCCCGCTGCCGGGGGTCCTGACTGCGGGTACCTGGAGAGCCTCTACTACATCCCCACGGGGATGCGGGCCAGCCCCGGCCCCGGGCAGCCCCCCGCCCGCGCCAGCCCTGCCGGGCCCGAGAAGGACCCCCCCCTCCGGATGTGACCGTCCTCAGCTGGGGATGGACCCCCATGGCATGTCCCCTCTCAAGTGGCTGGTCTTGATCCCCAAAATCAGCATCACCCCAGCACAGGAGACACCCCCCCCCCTCCCGGATCGTGGCTGAAGCACCGAGGGGTAATGGGCATCAGCTGGACCTCGTGGGAATGGGGAGAAAAAGGGTATTTTCCAGCGTGAGCACCTGGCAGCCCCCTGGGGGGAAGGGGGTTGAAGTCACGAGCCGAGGCCAGCAAAGGGACCAGATGCACGGCCCCCACTTCCCCCTGCTGCTGGTCCCGTCCCGAGGGCCACCGGGGCTGGTGGGCACAGGGGAACAATGGCCCGGCCACCGCCAGCCCCCCACCCCCACCCCAGCCACGGGCTCCCTAAAACAGTAATAAAAATGCTGAGGCAGCGTTAAATCCTGCGTATTCCTCCCGAGTTTGTGTAGTCTGTGGAGGGGGAGTGCGAGGGGCTGCAGTCCGTCTGTCTGTCCCGGAGCACCCACCGGATCAATCCCTGGTCCCCGGGGCCAGGAGGGGACTCTGCGGTCAATGGTGACCCCCAAATGCCAGCCCCGAGCCCTAAAACCCAGGCTGAGCTCCAAAACCCAGCCCTTGAACCCCAAAACCCAGCTCTGAGCCCCCATCCCTTGAACCCCAAACCTTCCCTGAACCTCAGACCTTGGCCCTGAGCCTCCAGTCCTGAACCCCAAGTCCCAGCCCTGAACCTCAGTCTTGAACCCCAAATCCCAGTCCCAAGTCCCAGCCCTGAACCCGAAACCCCAGCCCTGAGTCCCCAGTCCTGAATCCCAAATTCCAGCCCTGAGCCCAAATCCCAATCCTGAGTCCCCAGCCCTGAACCCCAAACCCCATCCCTGAATCCCAAGCCCCAGCCCTGAACCTGAGCCCTGAATCCCAAATTCCAGCCCGGAGCCCCAGCCTTGAACCCCAAATTCCAATCCCGAACCCCAAATCGCAGCCCTGAGCCCCCAGCCCTAAACCCAAACCCTGTCTCTGAACCCCAAATCCCATTCCTGAACCCCAAATTCCAGCCCTGAACCTTAGTCCTGGACCCCACATTCCAGCCCTGAGCCCCCATCCTGAACCCCAAACCCCGTCTCTGAACCCCAAAACCCCAACCTTGGAGGGTCCACCCCATCCCCGGGAGGATTCGGGTCCAGGAGCAGGGGTCGGGGCGTTACCGGATGGAATTACACCCAAAAACACCCGGAGTGGGGACAGTTGATTGGGGACACCCCACACCCCGCCCCGACGCCCCGGGGATGGACGTGGCGGCGTCAGCCGGATGCAGGTGCGTCGGCCGCGCATCAGCGCCCACTTGCCGGCCCGGGGGGGTTTATAGCCACCCTGCCCCACCGCCCCGGCGCTCTCGGCCCCGCGGCAGGATGCAGCCGGCGCTGGCGGCGTGGCTGGCCCTCAGCCTGCTGGCCGGGACGGGGGCACAGGAGATGTGCGGGGACCCCCCCGCCCGCTCCATCCCTGCCCCCCGCCTCAGCCCCGAGGAGCGGCTCTCCCCCCACATGCCCGAGGCCCTGCGCTGCGACGCCTGCCACGCCATCGCCTTCCAGGTGGGCATCGGGGAGGCTGCACCCCAAAACCGGGGGTGAGAGTCCTCGTGGGGGTGCTCTGGCTTGGGGACATCCTGCTGGCTCCTCTGGGGCACCCCACTGATGGCTCCCCCCCACCCCCCAGCACCCCAAAAAGGCCCTTTGGGGCCAGTGACCCCCCGTGAGTGGACCCACCACCCCATGGAAAAGTGCCGGGGCCTCAAGGAAGGGGATGTGGACCCCGTCCCCGCTTGGGATCAGGGTCGCAGGGGGGGGCTGCCGCCCTCACTGTCCATTTTCTGCACACCCCCCCCCCCAGATCGAGGAGCAGCTGCGCAGGGCGGAGGGGAAGGTGGGCAGGAAGGCGCTGAGCGAGTCCGACTACGTGGAGGTACTGGAGAGGAGCTGCTCACAGGGCTGGGAGAGGTGAGTGGGGTGTCCCCGGGGATGGGGGGGTGTCCCCGGGGATGGGGGGTGTCCCCAGGGATGGAGAACGTCCCCAGAAACGGGGTTATCCCAAGGGATGGAGCCATCCGCAGGGATGAAGGTGTCCCCAGGGATAGGGGTGTGCCCAGGGGTGGAGACGTCCCCAGAAACAGGGTTATCCCAAGGGATGGAGACATCCGCAGGGATTAAGGTGTCCTGAGGGGACAGGGGCGTCTCCTGAGGGATAGAGGTGTCCCCAGAGATGGGAGTATCTCCACGGGTTAGGGGCATCCCCAGGGATGGAGGTGTCCCCATGGATGGGGGTGTGTCCAGGGATTAAGGTGTCCCCAGAGATGGGATGTGCCCCAAGGGAGATGGGTGCACCCAGGGATGAAGGGTTTTCCCCATGGAATGGGGGGTGTCCCAAGGGATGGGGGTGTCCCAAGGGATGGGAGTGTCCCCAGGGATGGAGGTATCCTCACAGACAGGGTTGTCCCAAGGGATGGAGGTGTCCCCGGGATGGAGGTGACCCCAGAGACAAGGAATGGAGGTGTCTCCATGGGTAGGGGTGTCTCCAGGGATTAAGGTGTCCCCAGAGATGGGATGTGCCCCTAGGGATAGGGGTTCACCCAGGGATGAAGGTTTTCCCCATGGAATAGGGGGTGTCCCAAAAGATGGGGGTGTCCCAAGGGTTGGGAGCGTCCCCAGGGATGGAAGTGTCCCCATGGATAGGGGTGTCCCCAGAGGTGGGATTGTCCCAAGGGATGGAGGTGTCCCCGGGATGGAGGTGTCACCAAAGACAGGGAATGGAGGTGTCCCCATGGATAGGGGTGTCCCCAGAGGTGGGATTGTCCTGAGGGATGGAGGTATCCAGAGGGATTAGGGGTGTCTCCAGGGATGGGGGGTGTCCCCAGGGACAGGGAGGTCCCCAACCCCTGCCTCTCCCCACAGCTATGGGGTGCAGGAGCTGGACGGGGAGAAGCGTCTGGCGGGGCCGGGGCTGCTGAGACAGGACTCCATGACCGTGATGGTGACGGGGGGACCTTGGCCGAGCAGGTAAGTCGGGGATGTCGGCAACGCTGAGGGGGGTTCCGGGCACCGTCCCCCTCGCCCCCACAGCAGGGGAACGTGGCGTGACCCTCTCTGGCTTCTTGCAGGCTGTCCAAGATGTGCCACGGCTACGTGGGCGAGCAGGGGGAGGCGCAGATCTACGGGGCGCACCGGCGGGGCCCGGCCGCCCTGCGGGAGCTGCTGTGCCACGGGGAGAAGGGGGCCTGCGCCGGCGGCAAAGCCGGGGGGCCGTCCCCCGCCAAGGCCCTGCAGAACGAGCTGTAGCCCCGCCGCGGTTAATGCTTAATGCCCCGGCGACCTTCGGAGCCGACTTCGTCCCCAGCCAGAGCCCACACGTGCCGGGAGGTGGGCACCTTCCCGGCGTCGCCCCGTCGCCGCCGTCCCCTCGACGCCCAGCCCGGCCGTGGCGGGACGATGCCGGTGGCAGACGGTGCCCCGCGTCGCCGGACCCCCCCCTCGCCAGCCGGGAATTACTCTGTAACCCCCCCCCCAACCCCCGGGCTCTAAGGTTTTACCAAGGCGGTGCTCGCCGGCGGCAGCGCCCCGGCCCCCCCCCCGCCGGCGGTGCCAGCCCTAATTAAAGGAGTTAATAGCTGATCCGTCCCCGAGGCAGCGCTCCCCGGTTTCACAACCGGCAGCCAATGGCCGCCCTCCCGCCCGTCACCCCGCACCGCGGCCCGGCCCGGGTGGTGACTAAAGTCCTTCCCACGGCCATAAAACCCCCTGTGCGGTGACATCGGTGCCGGGGCCGCATCGCTGGAGGATGGGGACCCGCTCGGGAGACCTGGCTCAGCCCCAGGTGAAGGCAGCCTCCATCCCCGTCCCCATCCCCGTCCCCGTCCCCA